>CM035792.1:4594384-4834384 GCA_020466265.1 Siphamia tubifer | reverse complement strand
TCATCAATTTTTCGAAAAATATGTGTATTTAAAGCATTCAATGGTTATTTTATTTTATTTTATTTTAAATCCAAATCTTTCCACTTTGGAAATATTTAGAATTTCCCAAATGTCTCTTCTGTAAAACATGTAGGATCTTTTTCTCTGTTAAATAAACAGTGTTTTCATCCAAACTTCAGGATGTTTCCTTTACAAACAGACCATTCTTTTATCTGTTCTCCGATCAGAACAGCTGCAGTTTTCCTTCACACACATTTTTCAGCTGTTTGAAGCTAAATGACTTCTGAACAGTAAAGGGTTAACAAAGTGAGTCTGACCTGCAGGCCAGATCGTTTGCAGATCTTCCTTTTCTTGCAGCAGATGAAGTCAAATCCTGCACAATAACATGAGAGCAGAAGTGAATCCCTTGTTAAAAGCTGCAGCAAGTCTCCAGACTGTGAAGGCAGGAGGCCATCGCCCAACAAAGCCTGAAATCAGAGCGAGCAGGAGGTGGTGAAGAGCTCGCCTCTCGCCTCCTCTGTCCTGTCGCCTGCAGAGTAAAGCGGAGCTCAGTGATTGGCCAGAATGGAAACCAGCTCCTTCCTTCAGAGGAAAACTCAGCTCGGTCTCGTTTGTCCAGCTCTGGTTCACTGGTGGGTATGGGTGCGTATGCGTGGTGTCAGTCCACAGGTAGTTTGTGTAAAAGCAGAATGTGGAAGGACAAGTCGATGAAGTTGAAAAAGCTTAAAAGGCTGCGAGAGAAATGTCGAAATATGCTGACATGATGTTTGAATGTCAGCTGCTCCAAACACCTTCTGAAATTAACCACTGATTGGATTCATTTGTCAACCAAGATTTTAGACAATTTTGACAGATTTAGATATATTTATATTACTCTGAAAATGGCTCACTAACAACTCGGCATTAAAATTAAATATTATATTCCATCCACCAGGGGTCAGTGTTCTGTCAAATATGTCAAATATTATAACCATTACTGATGAAACATGCAGTGTCAAGTAATGAGCATTATTACCAGCTGACACTTTTAACGTGACTTAATCTACAAACATCTTTTGACTGTTGCCTTGTTGTATGTGAAAGGCTGTTCGTTGGTTTTCCTAGTTGCCTGTACTGATGAAAGCATCTAAACTGTTAGCTAAACTGTCGATGATCAAAAAGGAACGTTTACAAAATGAGCAGGTATGAAAACGGACACGATATATAAAACAATTGCAGATTAGTTTTACGCGCTCACTTTGTTAACTTATGACACATACATTTTCCAGAGTGTGACTCTCTGATGTGCCTATTGTTAATGAATGCATGGGGCTGACCAGTGACCACTCTGCCATTGGTTACGTACTAGCTGGACGCTAACATCTACAGGTGCCCAGATAAACACAAAAGTAATGACCTTTGCTTTCGCGATTCACACACATATATATATATATATATATATATATATATATATATATATATATATATATATATATATATATATATATATACATACATACATATATATATAGTATATACATATATATATATATATATATATATATATATATATATATATATATATATATATATAGTATATACATATATGTGTATAAAGTAAAATTTTAATAATGGCCTGAACTGAAAACATTTACAACTACATTCACAAAAATTAAAGAAATAGTCCTAATGATATGATATACAGGTTCAAAAATTACGAGCTGCCTCATATTCATTCAAACGTCGCTTTTTTAAAAATAACATTCGAATTATATTAGAATGTCAAAATTCGAAGTCAAAGCCCTACCACACACACACACACACACACAGAGTAGAAGTAAATGTATTGTTTTTGTTGTTGTTGCTGGGGTTTTTTGTAGGTCCATTTGTCCAATTTCCAGCAAATTTCCAGAAAAACTACTGGACCGATTTCCAGTCACATTTTCAGTAAAGAGTCCAGAATACATCCCATTAATTTTGGTGAATGTAGGTCAACGGTCGCATTAACCAAAAATGGGCAAATCATGAATGTCCTTTTCATTCCATATACTCAGTTTAGCATGTAGCTTATACCAGGGGACAGGGTCTGGGGGGGGGGGGGGTCACTGGCTATTGTGGTGAGAAGCAGTGGTCGGTGTCCTTGAAGGTGGCTTTAAAGGTGGATCTGGGGACAAAACTTTCCAGTTTAAGTGTTTTTTATAAATTGTTCCAGTCTGTGGCAGCAGTGGCCCTGAAGGTCCTTAAGGTGGATCAGGTGAGCGGAGCGAGTGTTGTAGGTGGCAGAGGTGGGTGGGGTTAGAATAGTAAGGCGGGACTTCCCTGGGGGACACCAGAAGACTGCGGGGGCATATCTACCTACCATAGCCTTGGGAATGACCTTCTAAGGACGACTTGGAGACTTTGTATAAACTTCTGGAGCTTTTTCTGCAGTAGAGGAACAGCATCAGTACTTTTACGCCAGTATCTGTTCTTCTTCTTCTACTGGAGGAAACTAAGCGTGGCCTTGTGCTAACGCTAGTAGTTTGAAATAATTTGCTCTACGCCTGTTCGTTTTCTGTTGCTGTCAATAACGTTGCGGCGTGACAAATAAATCAGCTCCTGGGGAGAAACAGCGGTGGACGGCCATGGTCATCAGTTCTGCTCGACGGCCCGACAACAGCCGCTCTGGAACAAACGGCGACGCTTCGAGAGGCCAATGCAGCGCGGAAAAAAAATACAAAAACATCCCGCGGTCGGCTGCATTGGACGGGTCATCCCTATCCGACAGCGGCGCCTGTCAATCTCCTGCACAGGAAGTGGAAAATCAGTTTGTGGCCTGCCAACTCCCACAGCTTTATAGACGTTTGGACGAGCGGCGAGGGCGGCTAGACTGCTGAGGCAGCAGGAAAAAGGAGGCCAGCTCAGAAGGAAGGATCTGCCACCACCGCCACCACCCCAACCTGCTGAGCGAGCGATACAGGGCTGTGAAAGGAACGTTGATAAAGGAGGATGCCCACCCCATCCCCCTCCCCCTGGCTGCATGCGGCCCTGCTGTGCTAAATCACAGCAGGGCAGGCGGTGCGTCGTCAGACTGAATGGGTGCAGCGGCCTACATGTTAAAAATACTGAGAGCTGTGCCCCCAACACCTGCTGACGGAGGGAGCACGCACCAGCAACACAACCATCAGCCATGAGGACGGCACCTGACTCTGCCCAAAACCTCCAACAACTGTCCTCGCCAGCGGAAGTTCTGCATTTTTCTCAAATGAGGGATGATGAGAGGATGAAAGAGAAGAAGTTAATTTTTTTTTTAGTTATTTATTAAAAATAATGATGGGCATCGTACAGGCACTGTGGTCTGGCCGATGAACTTCTGCCCATCTGGACTGTCAGTACTATCGCTATGATGACCAGGTACTGTGAGGTCAGTACTATCACTATGACGACCGGGTACTGTGAGGTCAGTACCATCACTATGACAACCGGGTACTGTGAGGTCAGTACTATCACTATGACGACCAGGTACTGTGAGGTCAGTACTATCACTATGGCAACCGGGTACTGTGAGGTCAGGACTATCACTATGACGACCAGGTACTGTGAGGTCAGTACTATCACTATGATGACCAGGTACTGTGAGGTCAGTACTATCACTATGACGACCAGGTACTGTGAGGTCAGTACTATCACTATGACGACCGGGTACTGTGAGGTCAGGACTATCACTATGACGACCGGGTACTGTGAGGTCAGTACCATCACTATGACAACCGGGTACTGTGAGGTCAGTACTATCACTATGACGACCAGGTACTGTGAGGTCAGTACTATCACTATGACGACCAGGTAACGTGAAGTTAAGTGGTCATAAAGGCATTGTTACCATGATATTACATCATAATTACCATATAATTACTACCTTCTTGAGAAAAACATTTTGTTCTGTGACGGTTTTGTTATGCAAATAAATCAGTCATACGAACACATATTGTTTTGAGAAGCAACACGTTTTATTTTGGTGACTCCTGGAAACCTGCCGGGACTACTTTTGCTTTGACCAAAACCGGACCAGAAATTGAATCACAGGACACTGTCTGGGATGAGTCCCTGTGGGTGCACCAGAGTAAAGGTGCTGAACTCATACAGATTCATGTGAAAAATAGTGAACTGTCCCTTTAACAGCAGCTCTCAGGCTGACAAGAAGGCCGTGGACAGGGTCAGGACGTCAGCCCAGAACATCACAGGAGCACAGCTGTCCTCTCTGTCAGACATCTATAACACCACACATCTACGCAGGGTCTCAAACATCATCCAGGACAGTTCACACCCCTGGTACAGCCTGATTTCACTGCTGCCCTCAGGGAAGCAGTACAGGTCCATTAAGTCTCACACTTCTAGGTTTTTCAACACCTTTTACCGGAGTGCAGTGACTGTTCACCTGTGCAATAGATTTATATATTTATATTTATTCTACTGCTGTCATGCCCTCTCTACTGTGCATTTTTAAATTTTACTACCTTTTATACATTTTAATAGTTTTTTAATAATATATTCATATATTATGTTATTTATGGGGTTTTTTTACCTAGTACTTGAAGATGATATTTTGTCTTTTATATCTGTGTGTTTTTGCACTGCTGGAAGTTCTTCTAAATCTCATACATGGTGTTGTGCTTGATGACATTTTATTCTATTCTTTTAAGTAGAACTTGTTCTGAACTATTTTTATTTTAGAGCTGTTTACATTCTGTATTTATTTATGTCGCACAACATTGGTTGGAGTGATTATTGTAATCAGTGTGTGTGTGTGTGTGTGTGTGTGTCTGCAGAGACATGTGTTATAACTTCCCCCCATCCCGCGATTATTTCACTGTCACAGGACACCGCCCACTGCAATAAATGGACCTTCTGAACCACCACCAACGGAGGTGACTATGAGCTGTTACTTATCAAGACGCAGGATCTTTTGTTGTACTTCCTAAGTGTTGGATAGTTTTATAAGTGGACCTTCAAACAGCTGCAGCAGTAGAACCTTAACCCCGCCCATTGTTATTGAAGTGGAGTGGAAATAGTGAGTCCCAGGTCCAGCCACCGGTCTGTAATTATGTTCTTTATATTTGTGACCAAGTAGCTTAAGGATGACATAGCATTTATTTTCAGAAATGTATACACGTTAAAACTTCCAACCGGAGTTTTGAAGTTTGCGGATTTTTATTTAGATACGGACAGAAAGGAAATACGGGTAGCGGACAGGAAGTGACAAAATAAAAGCATATTTATGGGTGAAACCGCTGATCCACACAGCCGAATAGTTTTATTTTGAAGGGACAATAAAGCATGCAGTCATATGACTCCGTCCGTCTTTATGTACTGGATCTTCCGTGAGTCTTCTGCTGTAATGTCTTTAAAACTATCTCTGTAAACTAGACACCAGCATCAGAAAGAGTTTTTATCAAATCAGTCAAATTAGTGTTTTAGACAAGAATATGTTGATCATCTGATTTTCCTCCAAAAGAGTAAAAAACTGTATTTTATGTCTAACCTCAGTGTTATGCTCAGTGTATGCTCACATTTGCAGGAACTTAATGGCATTTTTATCTTTTATTTTGTCTTTTCTTGAGGGAAAGTAAGTTTTGTATTTTAAATATGAGCAGAGTTTTACAAACCTGTTAAATTGGTAACACTGGATTATCACTTTTGCATTTCACTAATATCAGTTATCTACAGTTAGGGCCTATATTGTAAAGACTTCAGTTTATGTTGTGTGAATGTATGTTCAGTAGTTCCTACCCTATTGTCTCTGTGACACTAAATAAACAGGGTGGATATGGTTTTGAAATTATTAGGCCTTCACCGTGGACCACGTCGGGGCAAGGCCTATTGATACTGCTTTCAGTTTTAATTTAGGCCTTAGGCCTATTGAGTAATTGTTTATGACGTCAGCCCTTTGAGCTCTTATTTCACCCCCTGAACATGCATGAAAACTCACCAAATTTTGTGCACACTTCAGAAGTGTGAAAAGTTGCGAGGGTATATAGGTTTCGTAAAAGTTGGTAAAGAAATGTCTCTACAGCGCCCCCTAGAAAAGTGACAATAGTTTGTATTAGGCCAGATCACATCCGAGTGAAGATAGAGCTATGAAAATCAGTACACATGTTCATCATATGATGATGAATAATAAAAAAAAAAAACTTAAGATGGCCACGCCCATAAACCAACAGGAAGTCTACCATCTTGGATTGAAATGGATGGATTTTCGCTGTTATCAGAATTGAACAAACTCCTCCCTGGCTGTTGTGTCAAATGAGCTCAAAATCGGTGAACATGATCTAGACAAGAGGGACATCAAAAGTTATCCACATTTTTTGGAAAAGTTGCAATAAAAAAGAAAGTTGTATTGCACCTACATAAATTGCTTCAGCTTGGATATACGAACACCGATTTGGCTGAAATTTGACACAGACGTCTATCTCCCAAGTCTACATCCATTTAGCTAAAGACATTCTGATTTTGTACTATAGCGCCCCCTAGACATTTACTTTTATTAAAATGGCTTAGTTCAGACATATGAACACTGATTTGGCTGAAATTTGACTTGACTTTCTATCTCTCAGTCCTACACCAGTTTATCAATAGAAATTGTGATTTTGCTCTATAGCGCCCCCTAAAGATTCACCTACAAACACCGATCTGGCTGAAATTTGACTCGGACGTCGCCAGGGGAGGACCTTGAGACTGCTTGCAGTTTTAATTTGTCTTTCTTTTTCTTCTCAGTAACAAAAAATAAAATATGTCCTTGCGGTTAACTTGTCAATTTATACATATATATATATATATATATATATATATATATATATATATATATATATATATATATATATATATATATATATATATATATAGATAGATAGATAGATAGATAGATAGATAGATAGATAGATAGATAGATAGATATATAGATAGAGTGTACAGTATAAACATATATTAGCCAGTAAGGTCATATATTGTCATTATTAATGTCAGTGTTTTCAAATGTTAAATATGTGACCTGTCAGATTCGAGTCTCATGTCGTCATCTCTTACACAGAAAACCTTCTTCAGTACATTTAAAAACTGTCATTTTGAATTGTATCATAAGTAAAAGTGACCTCCACTTACCTGATCATTGACAAAACCGTCAGATATAATAATAATAATTATAATAATAATAATAACATATTTGAATTAAGCATTAAGACTGAGCACAGAGCCATAGTGATCATATGTTTGTAAAACTTTTACAGATGATGCTGAAAACCAACACAAAGCACTAAAGTATTTTTTACCGAGTTTTGTAGATGCATATATTTTGGGGTCGGAGGTCAGTGGTCAACCTATTGATTTAACGTCTGTTTCCTCATCAGATGATGGATCAGGATAAACCATGGGCTCTGATCTCACAGATTGGGGAGGGGGTCTACACTGAAGAAGTCACTGACATCATAAAACAACACTTCCAACTAATGAATTATAAAGAGTTCCTCCAAAATCCCCCACTGCATGGCCCCAAAATCCAGGCTGTGTTAGTGTGGAGAGGTTATCCTCATGTGGAGCCATCTCTGCTAGCTTCACTCCCATGTCTGAAGGTAGTGGCTAATGGAGGAGTGGGCTTTGACAAACTGGACGTGCCCTACATCAACAGTGTTGGTGTGAAAGTCACTAACACTCCTGGTGTGGTCAGTGACGCTACCGCAGACATTGCCATGGGTCTACTTCTGGCATCTGCACGAAACATCCTTGAAGGTGAAGCTTGAACTCAACATGGAAAAAGAAAACATACTAACACTGACATATTATCAAAAACTATTTATGGACTGAGTTTGGGACAAAATTGAGCGTATTCGAAGGAAAGTAATGCGTACATATTTGGTTGTAGTTGAGCATGAAATAAATATTTGCAAACAATCCGTGTATCACACGATGATTAGTTTTTCAAAATAAAACCAAAAAGTAACACAACGAAAAAACTACTTGTTTCTTCAACATTTTTTTCCAAAACCAAAATGAAGCAATGCATTTTTTCAGTTTTCCTTTTTGTGTTTAAATGAATAATGGAAAAACAGATAAAAGCAATTTGCCGTTTTATCCAATTTTGACCTGAAGCAAATTGAGTAAACTGGAAACTAATCTTAACAACCAACAAAAATAACATGGCCACCGGACTTGAAGATCATCATGGTATGATATGACACCAATTTTCTCCATGGTTATATCTTCAGGTTTTGGGGTGACCCTCTTAGTTTCCCCAAACAGGATGTAGGTTTACATCTTTGTCACTGCAGGTCACGGTCATTTTGGTTTATTTATCTTGCTTCTGGACTTTGCTTCATGTCACTACATCCATATCTACAGTTGCCCTCTAGCAGACTGACAGACACATATTGCCCCTCCCACCACCCCAAACATTCATACACCAGTGTGAGCAGCACTGGAGGCAGGAGGGTGAATTGTCTTTGCTTAAGGATACAACCTTGTCTGTTATTCAACGACCTGCTCTACCAACTGAGCCATGGCCGCCCCATAATTGTTCATGTGTGTTTGATATTTGTCAGGATATGAATTGAAGAGTTACGACTTCAAAAATTAGATTTCTGAAATGAAAAGTTACGAATACACTGTCTTCAGTATGAGTCCAAATTTCTTAGATTGAAGAAAGTTGTCAAAAATACGTCATGGCTTACATCATCACACCACAGGTATTATCCACTGAACACAGAAAACAGGTGGAATTCAAACCATCAGCGCTCAGCGGCAACGTCACTGCTAGAAGTTCTAGAATATCCGTGACTTGAGGCACAGTGTGGGATAAGGCCTGTGGTGTGATGACGTAAACGATGACTTATTTTTGATCACTTTCTTCCACTGAGAGTATTTGTACTGAAGACAGTGTACTCGTAAACTTTCATTTTATGAATGTAATTTTTTATGTGGTAACTTTTTGATTTGTATTCTGACAAATATTAAATACACAACACATTATATAAAAACAAATTGACTCAATTTTTAATGTGACATGACATTTTGGGCGAAATTAAATATGCACTCATTACTTTCCTCTGAATAAGCTTCATTTTGACCCAAAAATCGCTCCTTACATTTTGACCAATAAAATTGAACTAATAATAACAGACTTTAAAATATCGATTTTGTTTAGGTCACAGAGTAGCTACAGACCCAAATACATTCAATTTACCAGAACAAATGATGGGAATTGAAGTCACAGGGTCCACCATGGGCATCATTGGAATGGGCGACATTGGACTGAAAATAGCCAGAAAGGCCAGAGGATTTGATATGAAGATTCTGTATCATAACAGGAACAGAAGGTAAAATGTGCTTCAGTTTCATTTGTTCAACACATGGGAAGAATTAACAGGCTCTCAGCGTTACTATTAATTAGTAGATTAATTGGTGTTGAAGGACTTCTTTGCGTCGTCAAGTAAATGCCATATTTCTACCAAGTTCCACAGAACAATGTTTTATTATTACCTCTTCAGCTTTTTACCATTTCCTTATAGTGTCCACAGTACTCTGGTGTCTCCCTACCAAGCCAAGGCATTTCAGTCATATGCCAGAGGATTTTTCTGGAACATCTGACACGTTAAGACCAAGTTCTGTAAGCCACTGGTCTACCCGTTTTCCATTAGGAAGTTCCACCGGGTGCTGCCGATGTTGCCTTTTATCCTCAGATTTTCCCAGTACAAACGACAATGGTCATTTACAGACAACGCTGCGGTGTGTTTAGGTGCAGCCATACTGTTGCCTTTGTTTTAATGGTGGTCTGCTGCAGTATGGCTCTTCTTCCTGCTGTTGCTCTGAGTCACGGCTTGAGTTTAACATGAGTGGCTGAAGTGGCGTGTCAGTCAAGATGATGGACAGATTCTTCATCTAATCACATGCAAGGATTTTAGATAAGGCCCCTCCTTTGAAAACAGATTGGTTGTGGAAAGGTCCCAGATGGTATCATCATACCAGTCAGGTTAGTGTTAATTATCCGATTAGAAAAACTTGAATTCAACCTGGAGGTCGCTGTCATCACCCGATGCCAGGGCCACTTGTACAGACGTTGTTGGTTGTCATGGCAGTAGCCCTGCATTTGCTGTGTGTCTTTTATGTCGCCTTACTACAACACATGCCAAATGATTGTTGGTGTTAGTGTGAGATGCGTGTTTGGGCAACCAACTGAATACAATCCTACATTTTGGATTTTTTTCCCCCATTATTGATCATGTATCGTACGGAGGTCAAAACTACCGAATAATACCAATAATTATCGTACATCTGGTAACAATGAGTTTACTGGTGTCATTGAAGGAAAATCTACTGATGTTAAACTGACAAGGCGAGCAGCAGAGACGCCTACACATGCCTACTTGTTATTGTTTGTTCCCAGGTTGCGTTAGCGTCAGTATAAGCTGGTGCACACATGTGCTTTACTACTTCTATTGTTCTGGTTTATCTGTTGGGACTGTCTTACGGCGAACCTAAAGGTGTGGATGTGTATTGAATCATTATCAGCATGCATTTAGTTTCTATGGTTACGTGATAATTTACAGATATTTTCCCAATGTGGACGCCTTTCTTTTTTACCCGGTAGTAAGAAACCTTGTTGTGTTGCCGTGTGGACACAGACTTTATCTTCTTTTTCATCACTCTTTAACATTAGTGCCACACTGAGCAGGTTTCCACTGGAGTTTAAGTCTGGAAATTTCAAATGGTCTTTTGTATTTTTCTATTTATTCTAATATTAATAAATATATCCTGTGTTGATCAGGAGTCCTGAGGATGAGGAGTCAGTGGGAGCCTCCTACTGTAAGAACATAGACGACCTACTCAGACAGTCAGACTTCGTTGTCCTGGCGGTTAACCTGACCCCAGAAACCACAGGCCTCATCAGCCACAAAGAGCTGTCCCATATGAAACCCACATCAACCCTGGTCAACATCAGCAGAGGTACCAACAACCTGTTCACAAGACTGGACTAGTCTAGAATAAACAAGTGCTGAAGTGGAGGCATTGTAAAGAACTCTAGGTTAGCACTACTCTTAGGTAGCACCTAAAATACAGTCTGTTTAATGAAGAACAGGGTTCAATACACAGCTAATCTGTCAGTGAAGCAAACAGGATGAATGAGGGACAGGCAGCAGACACTTGGGTACACAGGTGGACTATCAGCGGAGCAAATGGATCCAAAAAACCACAGCAAAAGGTAAAATCCAGGAGACGAGGGCACGGTTCAGGAAACGAGCAAGAGGTGGAGGAAAACAAGACACAGGTCATACAGAGGTCATACACGAGGAGTAAATGAACAAAAAGAATGAGTGGAACATTTTACACTAAGTCACAGATTAACTGTCAGAGAGTAGAGAATATATAGGACAGGTGTGCAACTGCAGTCCTTGAGGGCCAGAATCCTACATATTTTAGATATTTCTCTCTTCTTGCACACCTGATTCCAGTGCCAGTTCTGACCTCTATGGGGCCCTGGGCAAAAATATGATAATTAAAATCAACCCCCCCAAATAAATAAATAAATACTAGACATAATGTAGAAACAGCCCCATAAGAGTAGCCTGCATCTTTTAGTTAGCTGATCTAAAATATCTTTTTAATAAATAAAAACCTGATTCTCTTTGTGTCACAGTTTATGTCTTTGTCTATAGCAGGGGTGCTCAACCCTGGTCCTCGAGAGCTACTATCCTGCATGTTTTAGGTGTATCCCCCTTCCAACACATCTGATTCAAATGATAGCAGCACACCTGATGAACAACAATGATGAACAACAGGAAATGTAACAATTTCCTGTTGTTCATGGAATATTCCACTTCGTGGTGTAGCCCTATGCTACGATGTGTTGCTGTTGCAGGCAGGAAGCCATGCAGGGAATACACATGTTACATGATGGAATCAATAATCACCACGTTTTTGTTTTTTATGTCAGCGACGTAATTGCACGCATGGGTCCTACACTCAGAGCGTATAAAGTGTTTTGGGTGTGCCAGTACTGCCTGATTCAATTAATGATCAGCTGATCATCCAGCTCTACAGGAGCCTGATAATGACTGTCAGGTGTGTTAGAAGAAGGATACATCTAAAACATGCAGGATAGTAGCTCTCGAGGACCAGGATTGAGCACCCCTGGTCTATAGCAAACATGGCTGTTTATCCCTTTTTGGATTAAAAGCCGCCCTAAAATATTAACCTGCTCCAGTGTGTAGCCTGGTTCATACCTTGGCTATTATTTGAGACAGGAGGCATGGAGGCTGAAGCCATATGAACCCTGTGCAGTGATCCGGGCCTTGCCTACCTGACTGCTGTTCCTGTTGTTCATTATCATGGATACGCTTCTTTCGTTTCTTGTGCCCTGAGGGAATATTCCACTTCATCTTCGCGTGGTGTCGCACTATGTTACTATGTTATGATGTGTTGCTGTTGCAAGCAAAAAGCCATGCAGGTAATACGCATGTTACGTGATGGGATCAGTAGTTTTTTTATGTCAGCGACGTAACTGCACACATGGGGCCTACACTCGGAGCGTGTAAAGCATTTTGGGTGTGTCAGTACTGCCTGATTCAATTAATGATCAGTTGATCATCCATTTCTACAGGAGCCTGATAATGATGCCATGGCTTCCAGGTATGATGGAAGAGGGAAACATCTAAAAGTTGCAGGATAGCAGCCCTTGAGGACTGGAGTTCCCCATCCCTGATGTAGAGGAAAGATAAGGAGACACAGGTGGATAAAACGAGAGAACACAGGTGACAGATGAGGGAAACTGGGGGAAAGATGAAACACAGAAAGAGAAGGAAACACAAGGCAGTGACAAATCTAACAAAATAAAACAGGAAATGGACAGAAAACCCAAAAAATCGACTAAAAACACAGCTTGATATGACAAATAAAAGCTTTTTCTTTTGCTTTGTCTCAGGTCTTGTTGTGGACCAAGACGCCTTAGTCAAAGCTCTCCAGTCCAGAAGGATTCGGGCGGCAGCGTTGGACGTGACTCACCCTGAACCTTTACCCAGGTCTCATCTCTCTGCAAACACTCTGACTCTGCCTACTGCTGTAGTGGAATGCAGTGTTGTACCTGAACGCGTTCATTGAACGATCGTTCACAAACTATATCATATTTTTGAGGAACGTGAACGACTCGTTCACTTTTGCCAAATGAACGGGAAGTTGTGAACGCGGTTATTCTGGCATTTATTGAACTGCGCTCTTATGTAGTTCATATTTCGTTCTTATCACGTTGTAATTATTGAGTCCTATAAGAAATAAAATGGGATCAAAACACAGCATTATCATAGATGTCATTTTTGTATTATTCTGAACTAATGTTGGAAACAATGTTGTGGAATAGCCAATGAGAAGCGTTTTGGGCGGAGCAGAGAGAGAGAGAGAGAGAGAGAGAGAGAGAGGGGTGCAGAGAGTTTTTGGGAGCGGAGAAAAAGAGTTAAATGTACAGAGTGTGACCGGCGACCGGAGCAGGTATTATCCCGTTCTTGGAAATAAACTTCGAAAACGAATCTCACTGAAACAGCTCCTTGTGTTCTAAGAACCTGCAGAGGGAAGTTAACCCTGAGAGGAGGATGGGATTTTCCCCTGATTTTCTGACTACCGTCAGGATAACATCAGGAACGGTTAATAATAAGTTTACAATAATAACACAAAAAAAGAACAAAAAAAGAACAAAAAAAGAACAAAAAAAGAACAAAAAAAGAACGAAAAAGTTAATTTTGGGATCCATGAACTTCTAGTTCATAATTTGGAAGAATGAACGATGAACTGAACTTTGAACTAGTTCCTAATGAAGGTGAACTTTCCCAACACTGGTGGAATGTTTGTCCAGTGTTTGATAGGGGAATGTAGAGAGAACCAGGGGAGAAAATATGGCTTCATCTAAGTCTTGACCATAAACCCTCCAACATTTTGTAAAAAGGCCGTTCACAAATGATACTGTCCATTTTCATCAGTAGAAAAACACAATCAAGTCGGTATCATTTTCATATTTACTTTAAGATACAATTATTAGTTTGAAATATGGCTGCATGATATTAGCAGAACTTGTCAGAAGGTTGTACAGTAATAATAACACAATATTGCAATATTTGTCATTCACATACGGAAATGTCAATTTCATCTTCTAATAAAACTCTTCTTTAACCCATACAAACCCAAGGCTACATTAGTGTCAGTTCTGTATAAGTTTATAACCGTTCTGAAGTCATTCATCACTATTTAGTCTGTTATTCTGCTCTGGTATGTTTAAGTGACAAGCTGATATTTTCCTATTTGGTTTATTGATGCTGTATATAGATTATTTTTGTTTTCAATATATGGTGAAATAAAGATAAACTGTGTCCATCCACTGTTCATTGGCTCAATAGGTTTTGCATAAAGCTGCTTACAAACAAACCGACTCAAAAACAATACCTGTTGTTTTTTACCATTGTTTTGGGCAAATAAGTAAATAAATGATAAAACATCTTTGCGATATGAATACTGTAACCATAATAATATTTTTCAATATATTGTGCAGCCCTACTGTGATATATATATATATATATATATATATATATATATATATATATATATATATATATATATATATATTGCGATATAAAAAACTCCTCAGGAGTAAATAACAGCTGTGTGGTGTCGACACAAACAGTCAAACAGTTTAGTGGTCAACACTGAACATATGTTTCAGTCTCATCCTTCTTGCTTGGTCTATTATTGTGGTGTACATTTATTATTTTCATTTAAAGTTACCTCTTCTAATGTAAAACCCAGTGTGTCCTTTATTCTCTGAACTGCATTTAACCCTTTGGTGCATGAATTATGAAAGACTTAGTTGACATTTCTTTCCTGAGTGTACTGATTCTTCTTTAGGCATGAAAAATACAATGTGATTGACATTTTCTTTTTATATAAGTCTATTTTTCCTGTAATTACAAAAATGTCTACTAATCCAGAAAACATGCATTTTTAAAGCAAAGAAACATGTATTTAAAATTCATTATCAGAAAGTGATATTTTTTATTACATTTGTGATTATTTTATTCATCAAGAACAGCAAAGTTACAGTAATAGTATGAATGGATTGGATGATATTGGATGATATTGGATGATACATAACCTACAAAGCCCAGTTATCCACAGTTATTCCACAGGTGTTCTGTTGTATGAACAGCTGTGGAATAACTGTCCACTGGAGTGACCAAAGGGTTAATCCAACCAACTCTAAGCCTGAAAGGGAACCATTTACCAGTTCATCAGCCCAATACTTCCTGTTAAAATGGAAACTGCACTTAAGAAGTGTAAACATATGCACCACCAACTCCCTACTAACAGTTCCTCTCCCTCATCTACAGAGACCACCCTCTCCTTGGAATGCCGAATGTACTCATCACCCCCCACATTGGAACTCACACCTTTACTACAGCTAAAAAGATGATCCAGATGATGGTAGACAACGCTCTGGCTGCAGTCAAGGGCCTGCCAGTTCCGAATGAAGTTAGGCCCAAATGATTTTTTTGTGCATTTTTAGTTGAAATGTTGAACATTGTTATGTTTCCGTCCTGCTCCTCCCCTGACCTGAGCGTATGGAGCAATTTTTGGGACAAAATTAAGCATATTCACAGGACAGTAATGCGTGCATATTTGGGATATACATCTGTCTTTGATTGAAGTTGAACGTAAAATAAATATTTACAAACTGGACAAAAAAAGAGTCCATTTGGACTTATAATGTGTTTGTCATTAGTCATGTTTTTGTCTTATTTTGTCAGTATTCCTGTTTTTTTTGTCGTTGGTGTCTTGGGCTTTTATTTTGCTATGTGGGTTCATGTTCATCTTTTTGCTGTACTTCCTGTCACCAGTGTTTTCTCCACCTTCGTTAAGTCCCCCTCATGCGTTTCACCTGTGTCTCCCTCTATATAAACCTCCTGTGTCCTCTGTTTCAGTGTGAGTTTGTCTGCCGGCTGCAACTTATGAGCGTTTCTTCCATGTCAATGTTTTTTTCGGTGTTGGTTCTGGATTGTTTGTTTTTGGCCTCTGCTTGCCCCTTGTTTCATGTGTTCTGATGTTCAGCCTCTTTTTGACCCGGAGTTTGCCTAACCTTTGTCGGTGTCACCCGGTTCTGGACATTGGTAACTGTTTTTTGATTTTCCCTTGGTGTGTTTTTGATTACCTGTTATCGACCCTTGGCTGTCTGACCTGTGATCTCCCCGTAGTGGCTGTGATGACCCATTCTCCCAGATGGATGGTCTAGGGCAAATGACACGATTAATATTTCCTTTAATTGTTAATAAAGACTGTGAACTGCATTCCTAGTCTTGCCCCAGTGTTGTGTGTTTGATATTTGTCAGAGTATGAATTGAAAACTTTTCCGCATCAAAAATTACATTTAGGAAATGAAAAGTTCGGGGCAGACTGTCTTCAGTACGAATACGAATTCCTCAGATGGAAGAAAATGTCAAAAATATGTCTTGGTTTACGTGACTGATTTCAATCCTAAAGTTAATCCAGTTTTTCCCATGGATAGAGACGCACTGTGAGAAAAGTCACAGATTTCTCGAACTTCTAAGAGTGAAGTTGATGGTTTGAATTCCATCTGTTTTCTGTGTTCAACGAATAATGTCCGTGACGTGATGATGTAAGCCATGATGGATTTTTGACACTTTCTGAAAATCTGAGAAATTCATATACATTCTGAAAACAGTGTACTCGTAACTTTTCATTTCCTGAATTTAATTTTTGATGTGGTAACTTTTCGATTTGTATTCTAACAAATATCAAACACACGACATTATCAGTACAAATTGACTCATTTTAGAGTTTGATAATATTTATTTTATGCTCAACTACAACCATAGACACATGCATTTACCAAATATGAACTCATTACTTTACTGTGAATATGCTTAATTTAAAACAATCTGTCCATATGAACATCTGAGAACAACCTCAGGTAGGGGGTGGAGTCTATAAGAGAGGAGAGAAAAGCTCTCTCTTTCTCTCTCTTTCTCTGCTCACTCACTCTTCAGCTTCTCATCCACACACTCCGCCCATGTACTATTTAAAAAATAATTTCTTTAGACAGGGTTTTTGATTTTACTTCGGACTCATTAGGTCTCTTAAATGTTATTGTTTTAGTTTTGGGTTGTAGGTGATGACGGGTTCTCTTTTCAGGTTTTATTTAATTAAGTGTAGCTTTACTTTAGTTTATTGGTGGTACAGTCAGGTCCAACAGCACTATGTGGCTCGGCCTGCTCCTGCGTCTCATCTTTTCTTGTGTTTTTTTACAGCACCTACATCCTCTTTGGATTCTTTACGTTCATTTTTACCTGTTTTTTGTAACTAAATAAAACAAACATTTTGAAAACTTGAATACCAGTCTGGTCTCCTTTTTCACATGTCACAGGTCTCTAGATCCATATTATCTGAAGGGATCCATAACATTGGGATATAATCCCGGACAAGCCCCCAAATAAACTGCATAAAGTTTTAGGTTCTTTTATTTTCTTAGAAATTATCCATTGTATAGTGATGTGGAAAATCCTGACATTAAGTGTTTTGATTTATGTTCAATAGGTAATATAATAAAATTTAAAGTAGTATGATGATAAAACTGTTGTTTACTTCATCTTAAATTTAAAAAAATTAAATAAAACTACATCCCATTTTACATCTTACAGAATGTGTAGTCATTGTGGTGTCAGCTTCTCTCAACTAAGAAGTTTAAAAATTTTTGTAATAGAAAAACTTTCTAAAGGTCAGTGGTGTTGAGTGCACTAGAGTTTTATTGGTTAACAGCAGTATAGTCAAAAGCAAATTAAAGAACAAAGAAAACACTGAGGACTGGACTTATAGCTCATTTTATGTAACCATGGTACCCAAAGCACTTTACAGTTCCTCACATTCACCAGTCCACGGCTGCTGCCTGTCCCTACTGGGAACAACTGAGGGTTCAGTGTCTTGCCCAAGGACACGTGGGCAGTCAGAGCCAGGATTTGTGACATGTGACAGTACCGGTGTTCCAGAGTCCTGTAGAGTTTACAAACCTGTACCCACGTACTTTAGACCTGTAATCCAACCTATAATTAAACACTTTATCTACCCAGGAAGTCATGTTTAAAGGTTTGATTTTTGGCTAAATCACACACCGTCAGTGCTGCTCAGTCACATATATATGGATATAAAGCTCCTTCAAAATAAAACAAACCAGCTGTTGATCAACCACGAATCCACGGTTTCATCCATGAATCTGCTTTTATTTTGTCACTTCCTGTCCCGCTACCTGCCCACATTTCCTTTAACTTTACCTGTGCTCAAACCCTGAACAATCAGCTGATAAACTGACGGTTGGAACCTATAAATAGTGTCTTTAGTGTCACTAGTTTTAATGTGTATTAAATTTATTTGAAATAAGTAAATAAATTTGACGCTTTTAGCCTGGCAAGGTGGCAAGTAAGGGGTGGTGGCCCACCAGGCTTATAATGCACTGGGGGAATCCCTGATGAGTGTTTTTATAGTCTCCATCTTTTTCCTCTCTTAAATAAACAGTGTTTTAGTTCAAACTGCAGGTGTTTACTTTACAAAGACAATATTTTATCAAAATTCTACTGGATTTTGGATCGTTTTAGTCCATTTTTCTCTATTTTTACTGCATTTCACTTTATTGTTAGTGAATTTTAGCTTAACTTTTGGCCATTTAAGTACATGTTTCTTTATTTTTAGGGCATTTTACTCTATCAGGTATTTTAGTAGTATTTTAGAACTGTTTACATTCTGTATTTATTTATTTATTAATGTCACCCAACATTGGTTGGTAGAGATTTTTGTAGTCAGTGTGTGTGTGTCAAAGAAAAGTTTTAATGTTTTAGAGAAAAACTGGCATAGGTCCAACACAAACCCAGAGGACAACTGTGGTGGACTGTGTCTTTATGCGAGCTCTGGCTTTTATGACCCTCGCTCTCTCACTCTGTCTCTGTCTAGTCTTGTGTAATCTCTGCTCCTCCCTGTGATTACTGCAGCTCCTCCCCCGGGTTACTGCAGCTCCTCCCCCTGGTTACTGCAGCTCCTCCTCTAGAAACCAGTGTTCAAAGGGTTCTTGTTGTAAACATGAGGTCAGATCTGCCCACATCTCACGGCCTGTGTCTCTGAACACACACCGGAATGACCACAAACTGCAGGACATAGAACCATCCAAAATCACAAAGGTAAACCAAACTACGCCCACACACAGATACATATATATATATATATATATAATAACACCACTGTTCCAGGAAGAATGCAGAGTGTGACACGACTGTGGGGTTCAGCACGTGCCTCCCGGCTTCTTAAAGTGACACACAGATGGATTTGTAGAGCGACAACAACACAGGCAGGTCCAGTGAAGGGTTTTATGGGGACTGGGATCTAACATTAAACTGTGTTTGAAATGTGATAAGTATTTGTATTATTATGCTATTATATTTACATATATTTAGAAATTTAGAGGAAATGTGCATGGTGTGTGTGTGTGTGTGTATATATGTACACACACACACACATGTTCAGTAGATAAAGCTGAGACAGTAAGTTAAAGTGCACTCCACTCACCTTATTGACAGTGTATATACACATAGTATATGGTACAGCATATACATATGTTGGGGAAGTAGTGAAACATTGCCTTATGCTGTTTGTAAAACTTTTACAGATGATGCTAAAAACCAACACAAAGTACTAAAGTATTTTTTACCAGTTTTGTAGATGCATTTATTTTGGAGTCAGAGGTCAGATTTAACGTCTGTTTCCTCATCAGATGACGGATCAGGATAAACCATGGGCTCTGATCTCACAGATTGGGGAGGGGGTCTACACTGAAGAAATCACTGACATCATGAAACAACGCTTCCAACTAATGAACCATGAAGAGTTCCTCCAAAATCCTCCACTGCATGGCCCCAAAATCCAGGCTGTGTTAGTGTGGAGAGGTTATCCTCATGTGGAGCCATCTCTGCTAGCTTCACTCCCATGTCTGAAGGTAGTGGCTAATGGAGGAGTGGGCTTTGACCACCTGGACGTGCCCTACATCAACAGTGTTGGTGTGAAAGTCACTAACACTCCTGGTGTGGTCAGTGACGCTACCGCAGACATTGCCATGGGTCTACTTATAGCGTCTGCACGAAACATCATTGAAGGTGAAGCTTGAACTCAACATGGAAAAAGAAAACATACTAACACTGACATATTATCAAAAACTATTTATGGACTGAGTTTGGGATGAAATTGAGCGTATTCGAAGGAAAGTAATGCGTACATATTTGGTTGTAGTTGAGCATGAAATAAATATTTGCAAAGAATCTGTGTATCACACAATGATTAGTTTTTCAAAATACCTTGACCTGACTCCTAAATGTGACTTTGACCTTTTGCAATTTTGATAATTTTGTTATATGTATATATGCGCAATGCTGGGAATAACGGCGTTTGAGAATAACGGCGTTTTGAATAACAGCGTTTGAGTATAACGGCGTTACTAAAGCAGCCACATTTCAAGTAACAGAGTATTTACTTAATTACTTTATCCATAACTGTATCGCTCTTACCGTTACTCGGGAAATAATGTAACACGTTACAGGCGTGTTTCCACTATCGGAACTTCAAGGACTTTTTTGTGGGAACTACTTTTGACCGGGCCATGAGTTAGCCCTGTCCTCTCAGACGTCTATTGATGACATCATTATATCATGTCAGTTGTTATGGTAACATCACTAACAAAAAGCGTTAAAACAAAGAGGCAGCAGGGGAGAAAATCACAAGACTAGACGTGGACTAGGGATAACGAAATGCATTAAAAAATCTTGACCGATCACTGAACCTCATTAACTGGTTGAAGTCGGTCACTGAGAAAAGAAAACAGTTGTTTTGTCGGTTCACACACACACATACGTACCGCGGCACTTCAGTCACTTTTTAAACACGAGGTCGAGCAAATATTATGTTAAAAGTTGATTTTAAATCATCACCTTCAGGATGACCACCAGTCTGCAGTTCTGCATAAACTTCTTTTGTCGTAGTCATTTTAAGTCGGTCTGTCAGATGATAACACAACTCATCCACCGCGCTTTTGGGTTTCATGGTGGAAACTTACTGTCCCAGTCTGTAGCTGCTATAGAAGTTATAGCTTTGTGTTTAGTTTATGTTTTCAGTAAACAAAGCGTACCACATAGATTAATTGAGGAAGCATCTTAATCACATCCAACGTAACATCACAGGATGGATACCTTGTTTAACTGTTCTGTTAAACTGTTTCATTTCTTTGACATTTTTAAGCAAAAACCAAAAAAAGTAACGCAAAAATATGTTTCCTGGTAACTAATTACTTTGCTAGTGGAGTAATGCAGTTAGTAACACAATTACTTGTTTTGTGGAAGTAACTAGTATTTGTATTTAATTAGTTTTTCAAAGTAACTTACCCAGCACTGTATATGTATCAGTACATGTAATATTATGATAATATATGCAGTATTGATTAAGTTATAGCATGATAGGTCTATGCTTGACACACACAGTGTTACAGAACTTAATTTTGCAACATGTCACCTTTGACCTCCAGAGATCTCACAAACTATTGATTGTTGGTTATAACAATAATTACAAGAATTGTAGAAATCTTCATTCCACATTGTTTGGTACCAATCTGAAAGTTATGTGATCCTCCATTCTTGAGTTATAACCGATAATGTGATTTTGACCTATTAGTTAATTGTGACCATGACCTTTGACCTTTACTCAAATGGATCAGTGCATCTGATGTGCATTAGCTATATGTATATGCGCATGTAATTTCATGGTGATATGTCAAGTATTTATTGTAAATACTGCAGACAGACACACACTGATTACAATAATTTATCCCAAAAATTAAATATGCACTCATTACTTTCCTCTGAATAAGCTTCATTTTGTCCCAAAAATCGCTCCATACATTTTGACCAATAAAAATGGAACTAATAAGGACAGACTTTAAAATATCAATTTTGTTTAGGTCACAGAGTAGCTACAGACCCAAATGCATTCAATGAACCAGAACCCATGTTGGGAATTGAAGTCACAGGGTCCACCATGGGCATCATTGGAATGGGCGACATTGGACTGAAAATAGCCAAAAGGGCCAGAGGATTTGATATGAAGATTCTGTATCATAACAGGAACAGAAGGTAAAATGTGCTTGAGTTTCATTTGTTCAACACATGGGAAGAATTAACAGACTGTCAGTGTTATTATTAATTAGTAGATTAATAGGTGTTGAAGGACTTCTTTGTTTAGTCAAGTAAATACTGACAATATTCCTCCCAAGTTCCACAGAACAATGTTTTATTATTACCATATATTAGCATTAATCTGCAGAAAAACAATACTTTATCACAAAGAAAGCAAGTACACACACACACACACACACACACACACACATATATATATATATATATATATATATATATATATATATATATACATATATATATATATATATATATATATATATACATATATATATATATATATATATATATATATATATATATATTCCCCAATTCTTTTCCATCAGTCTTTCACATTACTGTCACATAGAAATGGTTTCCATTGGAGTTTAAGGCCTAGTCCACACGGCAATGTTTCAGTGAATCTGATAGTGTTTTTTTTTTATCATTTCGGCCTGACATCCACATGGCAACAGCATTTTGAGTACCCCGAAACTATATTTTTTTGTGAGGAAAACTCTGTAAAAAAATCTGTCAAGGTTGCTGTTGTCATCTGGACAAGTAAAATAGATTTCTTTATGCCGAGCAACTATGTCACAACCACATGACCAGAACAAATAGCAGCATGCACAACATTTATTGGTTAAGAAGCAGACGACCATCATGGTGGACACCAGAGTAGTGGTAGTAGCAGAGCGTCCATCATGGTGGACACCAGAGTAGTGGTAGTAGTAGAGCGTCCATCATGGTGGACACCAGAGTAGTGGTAGTAGCAGAGCGTCCATCATGGTGGACACCAGAGTAGTGGTAGTAGTAGAGCGTCCATCATGGCGGACACCAGAGTAGTGGTAGTAGCAGAGCGTCCATCATGGCGGACACCAGAGTAGTGGTAGTAGCAGAGCGTCCATCATGGGGGACACCAGAGTAGTGGTAGTAGGAGAGCGTCCATCATGGCGGACACCAGAGTAGTGGTAGTAGCAGAGCGTCCATCATGGCGGACACCAGAGTAGTGGTAGTAGCAGAGCGTCCATCATGGGGGACACCAGAGTAGTGGTAGTAGGAGAGCGTCCATCATGGCGGACACCAGAGTAGTGGTAGTAGCAGAGCGTCCATCATGGGGGACACCAGAGTAGTGGTAGTAGCAGAGCGTCCATCATGGCGGACACCAGAGTAGTGGTAGTAGCAGAGCGTCCATCATGGCGGACACCAGAGTAGTGGTAGTAGCAGAGCGTCCATCATGGCGGACACCAGAGTAGTGGTAGTAGCAGAGCGTCCATCATGGCGGACACCAGAGTAGTGGTAGTAGCACTGCTAAGTAACTATCGTACCAAAGCCCCAAAACGTTTGTATTGTATTATACATACAATGTAGCCATTTTAGCGTTGTTTTAATTTGAAAAGTATTTCATGTAATTCCCAGTAATATCCCTGTAGTAGCTACTAGGTAAACTATGGCAGAGACGCCTAAACACGCCTACTTGTTGTTGTTTATTTCCAGGTTGCGTTAGCATCAGTATAAGCTGGTACACACATGTGCTTTACTACTGCTATTGTTCTGGTGGATGTGTATTGCATCGTCATCAGCATATGTTTCGTTTCTATGGTTATGTGATAATTTACTGATACGTTCCCAATGTGGTCGCCTTTTTTTTACCCAGTACTAAAACACCTTGGACACAGACTTTATCTTCTTTTCCATCACTCTTTAACATTAGTGTCACACTGAGCAGGTTTCCACTGGAGTTTAAGTCTGGAAATTTCAAATGGTCTTTTGTATTTTTTCTATTTATTCTAATATTAATAAATATATACTGTGTTGATCAGGAGTCCTGAGGATGAGGAGTCATTGGGAGCCTCCTACTGTAAGAACATAGACGACCTACTCAGACAGTCAGACTTCGTTGTCCTGGCGGTTAACCTGACCCCAGAAACCACAGGCCTCATCAGCCACAAAGAGCTGTCCCATATGAAACCCACATCAACCCTGGTCAACATCAGCAGAGGTACCAACAACTTGTTCACAAGACTGGACTAGTCTAGAATAAACAAGTGCTGAAGTGGAGGCATTGTAAAGAACTCTAGGTTAGCACTATTCTTAGGTAGCACCTAAAATACAGTCTGTTTAATGAAGAACAGGGTTCAATACACAGCTAATCTGTCAGTGAAGCAAACAGGATGAATGAGGGACAGGCAGCAGACACTTGGGTACACAGGTGGACTATCAGCGGAGCAAATGGATCCAAAAAAACCACAGCAAAATGTAAAATCCAGGAGACGAGGGCACGGTTCAGGAAACAAGCAAGAGGCAGAGGTGGAGGAAAACAAGACACAGGTCATACAGAGGTCATACACGAGGAGTAAATAAAGAAAAAGAATGACTGGAACATTTAACAGATTAACTGTCAGAGAGCAGAGAATATATAGGACAGGTGTGCAACTGCAGTCCTTGAGGGCCAGAATCCTACATATTTGAGATATTTCTCTCTTCTGGCACACCTGATTCTAATGATATCAGGTGTGATATTAACCTGATCCAACACACCTGATGAACAACAATGATGAACAACGGGAAATTTTACTATTTCCCGTTGTTCATGGAATATTCCACTTCATCTTTGCGTGGTGTAGCCCTATGCTACGATGCGTTGCTGTTGCAATCAGGAAGCCATGCAGGGAATACACATGTTACATGATGGAATCAATAATCACCTAGTTTTTGACGTAACTGCACACATGGGGCCTACACTCGGAGCGTGTAAAGCATTTTGGGTGTGTCGATACTGCCTGATTCAATTAATGATCAGTTGATCATCCATCTCTACAGGAGCCTGATAATGATGTCATGGCTTCCAGGTATGATAGAAGAGGGAAACATCTAAAAGTTGCAGGATAGCAGCCCTTGAGGACTGGAGTTCCCCATCCCTGATGTAGAGGAAAGATAAGGAGACACAGGTGGATAAAACGAGAGAACACAGGTGACAGATGAGGGAAACTGGGGGAAAGATGAAACACAGAAAGAGAAGGAAACACAAGGCAGTGAGAAATCTAACAAAATAAAACAGGAAATGGACAGAAAACCCAAAACATCAACTAAAAACACAGCTTGATATGACATATAAAAGCTTTTTCCTTTGCTTTGTCTCAGGTCTTGTTGTGGACCAAGACACCTTAGTCAAAGCTCTCCAGTCCAGAAGGATTCGAGCGGCAGCGTTGGACGTGACTCACCCTGAACCTTTACCCAGGTCTCATCTCTCTGCAAACACTCTGACTCTGCCAACTGCTGTAGTGGAATGTTTGTCCAGTGTTTGATAGGGGAATGTAGAGAGAACCAGGGGAGAAAATATGGCTTCATCTAAGTCTTGACCATAAACCCTCCAACATTTTGTAAAAAGACCGTTCACAAATAATACTGTCCATTTTCAGAAAAACACAGAGAGACACAGTAGAAAAACACAATCAAGTCGGTATCATTTTCATATTTACTATAAGATACAATTATTAGTTTGAAATATGGCTGCATGATATTAGCAGAACTTGTCATAAGGTTGTACAGTAATAATAACACAATATTGCAATATTTGTCATTCACATACGGAAATGTCAATTTCATCTTCTAATAAAACTCTTCTTTAACCCATACAAACCCAAGGCTACATTAGTGTCAGTTCTGTATAAGTTTATAACCGTTCTGAAGTCATTCATCACCATTTAGTCTGTTATTCTGCTCTGGTATGTTTAAGTGACAAGCTGATATTTTCCTATTTGGTTTATTGATGCTGTAGTTGGCCATAAAAGTTTGTATTAAAGATGAGGGTTATTAAAAAATAAAAATGTATTTCAATATATCGTGAAAAGAAGATAAACTAAGTGTGTCCATCCACTGTTCATTGGCCCTGTTTAAATAAGTAAATAAATGATTAAACAACATTGTGATATGAATATTGTAACCTGCGTTATCACGATAACAAAATTACAATATATCGTGCAGCCCTACTGTGATATATATATATATATATATATATATATATATATATATATATATATATATATATATATATATATATATATATATGTATTGCGATATGATGCTGTAGTTGGCCATTAAAGTTTGTATTAAAGTTGAGGGTTATAAAAAAAAAAAGAAAAATATATTGTTTATTTTCAATATATGGTGAGATAAAGATAAACTGTGTCCATCCACTGTTCATTGGCTCAATAGGTTTTGCATAAAGCTGCTTACAAACAAACGGACTCAAAAACAATACATGTAGTTTTTACCATTGTTTTGGGCAAATAAGTAAATAAATGATAAAACATCTTTGCGATATGAATACTGTAACCATAACAATATTTTTCAATATATTGTGCAGAACTACTGTGATATTGCGATATGAAAAACTCCTCAGGAGTAAATAACAGCTGTGTGGTGTCGACACAAACAGTCAAACAGTTTAGTGGTCAACACTGAACATATGTTTCAGTCTCATCCTTCTTGCTTGGTCTATTATTGTGGTGTACATTTATTATTTTTATTTAAAGTTACCTCTTCTAATGTAAAACCCAGTGTGTCCTTTATTCTCTGAACTGCATTTAACCCTTTGGTGCATGAATTATTAGAGACTTAGTTGACATTTCTTTCCTGAGTGTACTGATTCTTCTTTAGACATAAAAAACACAATGTGATTGACATTTTCTTTTTATATAAGTCTATTTTTCCTGTAATTACAAAAATGTCCACTAAACTGGATAACATGCATTTAACTTTTGAAGCAAAGAAACATGCATTTATAACTCATCATCAGAAAGTGACAAACTGTGAAAATCTAAATTAATGAAAAAACAAACAAACCAATGATTCAGCTAATTTCTCACATTTTAACAAACTTTAATACTAGTTATTACTTTAATTATTATTTTATGGAGATATTATGTAAAAAATATAAATGCTGTTCATCAAGAACAGCAAAGTTACAGTAATAGTATGAATGTCAGTGTATTAGATGATACATAACCTACAAATGCCATGAATATAACAGTTCCTCTCCCTCATCTACAGGGACCACCCTCTCCTGGGAATGCCGAATGTACTCATCACCCCCCACATTGGAACTGACACCTCTACTACAACTAAAAAGATGATCCAGATGATGGTCGACAATGCTCTGGCTGCAGTCAAGGGTCTACCAGTTCCTAATGAAGTTAGGCTCAAATGATTTTTTTTGGTGTATTTTTAGTTGAAATGTAGAAGATTAATTATTACGTTTCCGTCCTGCTCTTCCCCTGAACTGAGCGTATGGAGCAAATTCAAGCATATTCACAGGGCAGTAATGTGTGCATATTTGGGATATACATCTGTCTTTGATTGTAGTTGAACATTAAATAAATATTTGCAAACTGGACTTAAAAAATTGAGAGATGACAGGTTCTATTTTCAGGTTTTATTTAATTAAGTGTAGCTTTACTTTAGTTTATTGGTGGTACAGTCAGGTCCAACAGCACTATGTGGCTCGGCCTGCTCCTGCGTCTCATCTTTTCTTGTGTTTTTTTACAGCACCTACATGCCCTTTGGTTTCTTTACGTTCATTTTTACCTGTTTTTTGTAACTAAATAAAATTTAGAAAATTTTGAAAACTTGAATATCAGTCTGGTCTTCTTTTTCACATGTCACAGGTCTCTAGATCAATATGTGACCCGCCACCACGAAACCAGGCATAAGTCGCGCTGAGCCGTTCAGAGCTACAGCCAAATTTAGGCTGGAAGGCCATTCTTTATGTGTGTTTACACCTTATCAAAAAACGGTACCTTAACACCTCTATGTTCAGTTCCTGTGGTCATTACATTGAAATCCAATCAATAAAGGTGTTTATTGAGTCAATTATTTAAGAGGCGACAAAAGTTCATGGATTGCTGAGCAAAGACAAAGACGACTTCCACCTCTTTTCGCCGAACAAAACGATCTCCGTTCCGTGGGTAAACACCCAAGTGTTTGGTACGAGGTAAAACCTTATATTGAATGTTCTGTCCAATGGTGTAAGCCAAATGATTATAATACGTCACACTTCTGTCCTATTATTATAATATATAAAACTTCTGTGACATGTCCATCAGAGTGTCCTTTAACATCTGTCAACAATTTGTGTCAATCAGATACAAATTATTATGTGTTGCTAAGGACTTCCTACCCCAAAACAGTCCAAAACTTTAACGGACAATATCTAAAAATATGCAAATGGAAAAATGTGTCCAAATGTGGATATTAAAATGACCATAACTTCGGTTCTACTTGTGATAGAAACATAACTTTTTCACCATCTTAAACCTTAGTTTCCACTCTACCAAGCTACACAGATAACTCTGTTTGGATTTACACACACTTATGCCTGGTTTACTGGTGGTGGGTCACATATTATTTGAAGGGATCCATAACATTGGGATATAATCCTGGACGAGCCCCCAAATAAACTGCATAAAGTTTTAGGTTCTTTTATTTTCTTAGAAATTATCCATTGTATAGTGATGTGGAAAATCCTGACATTAAGTGTTTTGATTTATGTTCAATAGGTAATATAATAAAATATAAAGTAGTATGATGATAAAACTGTTGTTTACTTCATCTTAAATTTAAAAAAATTAAATAAAACTACATCCCATTTTACATCTTACAGAATGTGTAGTCATTGTGGTGTCAGCTTCTCTCAACTAAGAAGTTTAAAAAATTTTTTGTAATAGAAAAACTTTCTAAATGTCAGTGGTGTTGAGTGCACTAGAGTTTTATTGGTTAACAGCAGTATAGTCAAAAGCAAATTAAAGAACAAAGAAAACACTGAGGACTGGGCTTATAGCTCATTTTATGTAACTATGGTACCCAAAGCACTTTACAGTTCCTCACATTCACCAGTCCACGGCTGCTGCCTGTCCCTACTGGGAACAACTGAGGGTTCAGTGTCTTGCCCAAGGACACGTGGGCAGTCAGAGCCAGGATTTGTGACATGTGACAGTACCGGTGTTCCAGAGTCCTGTAGAGTTTACAAACCTGTACCCACGTACTTTAGACCTGTAATCCAACCTATAATTAAACACTTTATCTACCCAGGAAGTCATGTTTAAAGGTTTGATTTTTGGCTAAATCACACACCGTCAGTGCTGCTCAGTCACATATATATGGATATAAAGCTCCTTCAAAATAAAACAAACTGGCTGTTGATCAACCACGAATCCACGGTTTCATCCATGAATCTGCTTTTATTTTGTCACTTCCTGTCCCGCTACCTGCCCACATTTCCTTTAACTTTACCTGTGCTCAAACCCTGAACAATCAGCTGATAAACTGACGGTTGGAACCTATATTTTATCAGAATTTTACTAGATTTTGGATCATTTAAGTAAAATTTTCTCTATCTTTACTGCATTTCACTTTATTTTTAGTGAATTTTTGGCCATTTAAATAAATGTTTCTTTATCTTTAGGTCATTTTACTCTATTTATAGGGTATTGTAGTATATTTTAGTGCCTTTTAGTGTATTTTTGGCCAAAATTAAAACAATTGGGGGGGGGATGTTAATATATGAGTGTTTTTTAAGCTCCATATTTTTCCTTCTCTTAAATAAACAGTAAAAGTCCTAACTCCAGTTGTTTCCTTTACAAAGAGAACATTATTTTATCTGGATCCAAATGCTTGAAGAATAGCTGCAGTTTTACTTTACAGAGAGTTTCAGCCATTTTTAAGCTAAATCAACCCAGAACAGTAAAGGGTTAATTATCTTCATTTTTAGACTTGATTGCTGATGATGCGTCTTTGGTTCTAGAAACATCTGAATATTTGTAACAAATCGAAGAGCCGAGCCACTGACCCATTTCAGCATCTGCCGCCGCCTGCTTTTGCATCTGTACGTTTGAGTCATGACTTTGGAGTGGAGTTAAAGGATGAAGACGTTCACTAATGAAACAACCACACTGCTCATGTGACATCATCAATACCCGTCTGTGGCGTCGCCGCTGCTGTTTATATGCACTTCCACGGCGTAGCGCTGGCTCAGCAGAGTCTGTGCTGCACATTTACATGATGAATCACGCACAGATTGTAGAGTAACTGGGGCACCGGTCCAGTCAGCTGATGAGTTACAGGTCTGACCTTTAACCCCCAGGCAAAAACACACTCCTTTCCCAGTTTATTAGCGCTCGGAAATATTCATTAGACTTTATTTTTGGTGGCATTTGGGTTTTAAATCAACTGCAGACCTGATAACTTTAACAGATTTGACATGTGGAGTAAAATCATGAGACTTTTAATTGAGTTGAGGCTCCATCATTTAGCTTCATGTGACGTCAGACAAGACTGGTCTATTGTAATTTTTATGATTCACATAAAAACAAGACCCCCCCCCATGAATAGTCAGTAAATACACTATCTATACTTCAACAAATCTCTGTCTGTGGAACGTCTAACACCTGCACAACTCCACCAAATGATCCAACATTTAGAGGGTGACTTTCCAGTACGATGGTGGATTACAGTGAAAAGTTTAACACCATTACAACACTCACTGACTCACTCACTCACTGACTCACTCACTCACTGACTCACTGACTCACTGACTCACTCACTCACTCACTCACTCACTCACTCACTCACTCACTCACTCCTCTTTCCTGTCCTTATGTGTGAATCATTTTTTCAGACTATACAGGTGTCTGTTATGTGAACTCATCTCTTTCCCTTTATTTTGTGCCAACCTGGTATTAGAGGAAGAGTTTCCAGAGGAGACTTTTCCTAGCAGACCTATGGAAAGCTTTGGTGACTCCTCTTATTCAACAGCACCAGCACATTCCCCACACACCAGCCTCTACCAGTCTGGTTAAGAGTGTGTGAGCCCCAGCCCTGGCTGCTCTGCCCCAACGAGGACATGGGCACAAAAGGGAAGCACTGGGAGCGTGATATGCTGCAAATGAGTGATGCACCATCAGCATTTTTTGGTCTGATCACCAATACCGATCACCAAAACACTTGATCTGCCGATCACTGCTGATCACTGAAGGAATTTTAAATGTCCAAACGTGTCATCTAGCAGAGGGTGCATCATTTATACAAATAAAACTATGAACTAACTATATTTGAAACAGTCCAGACCAGACCTTTTGTGGTGACATGTTTTTTCTGCTAATTTAAGACCAGGAACACTAAAGTAGGGAGTGGGACATGAACACAACCAGAGGGTTAAACCATTAAAACAGTTAAACCAGTAAAACCATTAAAATCAGTAAAACCATTAAGACCAGTAAAACCATTAAGACCAGTAAAACCAGTAAGACCAGTAAAACCACTAAGACCAGTAAAACCATTAAAATCAATAAAACCATTAAGACCAGTAAAACCAGTAAAACCATTAAAACCAGTAAAACCATTAAGACCAGTAAAACAATTAAGACCAGTAAAAGCATTAAAACCAGTAAAACAATTAAGACCAGTAAAACCATTAAAACCAGTAAAACCACTAAGACCAGTAAATCCATTAAAACGGTTAACACCATTAAAACCAGTAACACCATTAAGACCAGTAAAACCATTAAAACCAGTATAAATCATTAAAACCAGTAAAACCATTAAAACAGTTAAAACTATTAAGACTGGTAAAACCATCAAAACCAGCAAAACCATTAAAACCATTAAGACCAGTAAAACCATTAAGACCAGTAAAACCATTAAGACATTAAACCAGTAATACCACTAAGACCAGTAAAACCATTAAAACAGTTACAACCATTAAACCAGTAAAACCATTAAACCAGTAAAACCATTAAGACCAGTAAAACCATTAAGACCAGTAAAACCAGTAAAACCATTAAGACCATTAAACCAGTAAAACCATCAAAACCAGCAAAACCATTAAGACCAGTAAAACCATTAAACCAGTAAAACCATTAAACCAGTAAAACCATTAAGACCAGTAAAACCATTAAGACCATTAAACCTGTAATACCATTAAGACCAGTAAAACCATTAAAACAGTTACAACCATTAAGACCAGTAAAACCATTAAAACCATTAATACCACTAAGACCAGTAAAACCATTAAGACCAGTAAAACCACGATACACCCCTAAAAATGTCCTAAACTCGCCCCTGATTCATGTCATGTGGTCACAGATCTAGAACACAGTGCATTGACTACCTCTGTCTATTGGAATGAATGTTTCAGTTTAATCACTACCATCTTTATATGGGGGTATCACTGTTTACCTGATCATCAGTTGGCAATAACTTCCCTGATAGTGTGAGAAACACAGGGACCCAGTACCACGATGGTAATAATGACCTGGAAGAGGGAAACATTTTTGATCATGATTAATTAAAGTTAATCCAAAATAACCCTCTGATTAATAATGTTTCAGCCCTATTTTAAAGACAACAAATCTGTAAAATCTTATTTGAAGAAATCTTACTCAGATCATTTTGATTTTAATGGTTTTCATTTTAATCTTTACTTTGAACATGTTTCACACAAGTCATTTTTCTCATACTAAAATATGAAATAATAAAAAAAAAAAAGGTTTCATTGACACGTTTTCTTTTTCCTTAAGTCAAGCAAAAAGAAAAAACTCTTGTATTCATTTTTTTAAATGTGTTTTTAGAGGAGCAGTTTTTCCAGAGCATGTCCTCATGCATCTACACAGTGTGATTATGTGTGTTTACCTCTGGCATTAGAATACGTTTCCTCATGCATCTCAAGTGACCACTCATGATCCCACTCCTCTGCTTTACATGCAAACAAAGCTGCTCGTCTGCAGCTTCCAGAAGCTTCCAGTCGATGGAAACCTGCAGGAAATAACAACAGGCTAATGCAGAATTTGAATGTTCGCTAACACTTTACATTATGGATGGTTAATAAGGTGGTAATTCTATGGTAACTTTGATGTAATTTCATGGTAATAATGCCTTTGTAACCACTTATTACAGGTAATATCCATGCAGTTTCCAGTGTAATTACTCTGAAGTTTCTAGGTAATAGTGATACAAACAGTTTTCATTAATGTGTACATTTCTCTGGTGTAATTTGATGGTCATCATTTTAAACATAGCTGGTAATTAAAGTAGTTAGAGGCACTAGGTCATTTTCCAGCTCTGATACCATGTAATTTCCATTAAATGACTGAACTTGTTCCAGTGTAGTTACAGACACATCATATATTTTTTACCATCTTACTACTGCACTGACTAGATCTGGTCTGTTTCTTGCTAATAACTCACTAATTAGGTGGAAACAAATGATAATGTATTTTATGGCCCTGGTGCTGTGGATTTTCCTGAAATAACCTTCTTGTTTTTCAACTAATTAAAGAAAAACAAGTCAATCCTGGACTCATCATTTTAGTAACTACAGATTAATTTCAAATAATTAACATTTTATTATACTTGAAATAAAACCTGTTTGTATCACTATTACAATGGAAACTGGTTAGTGCTAGTGTCAGTGTTAGCCCTGGTGTTAATGTTAGTGCTGGTGTTAGTGTTAGTGCTGGTGTTAGTGTTAGTGCTGGTGTTAGTGTTAGCCCTGGTGTTAATGTTAGTGCTGGTGTTAGTGTTAGTGCTGGTGTTAGTCTTAGTGCTGGTGGCAGTGTTAGTGCTGGCATTAGTGTTAGCGTTGGTGTTAGTGTTAGCACTAGTGTCCGTGTTAGTGTTGGTGTTAGTGCTGGTGTTAGCATTAGTGCTGGTGTTAGCATTGGTGCTGGTGTTAGAGTTAATGCTAGTGTTAGTGTTGGTGTCAGTGTTTTGCTTTGTACATGTTTTGCTTTGCACCTGTTTCCATGAAGCTTTATGAGGACTTATGGAAAAAAACTAATTAATGTATTCATAGGGCCACAACATTTCTATTTTACTAGTGGGGTCCTTTATATCTTACCCTGGTGGGGACCCCATATTGTCAGACCTCCCCATAGCATGAATGTGTAAACTTATCAATGTCCCTATAAAGGCAGGAATACAAACAAACAAACACACATAGACTGGTTTCTATCTCTCATGGGGACCAAGTTTGTAATCATCACTATCACATTGGGTAGTCAGTGTAAACACATTATCTTCTTCTACTTTTTTAATAAATAAAAAAACATTTGTATACTTCAAACAGATTTATATTTTACTACTGGGGACCTACATTTCTATTTAACCCACATTGGGACCTACATTTTGGTCCCCATAGTTTCAGATGTCCCCATAGAATGGCTGTGTAAACATATCAATGTCCCCATAGGGAAAGGAATACAAGCACATATGCACACACACAAATCCCAGCATGCATCTGTGTGTTGCTGCAGTCAGCTACTTGTCTGAATAAACCTTTTTTTTTTGTTCTCAGCTGCTGTTTTTACACTTTATTTGTCCCTCTTTTCATGCCATTGAATGCTCATTCACACACTGAACACGACGGTCCAGATCAATTCCCCGCTAACCTTGTATGGATGAACTTTCCTGCCGAGCATTTGTCTGCCGACGCTGAATAGAAGCCACACATTTGATACAAAAGCAGAGATGAGAGGACAGGAGAGCCTTGGAGGTCCCCGTTAGAACCGCTGCTAATACCTCCGTCTTTCCAATATCAATAAAGCTTTGTTCTCAGTAATCCTTCAGTTCGTCACATGCTGGAAATGATGACAAATGTAGAAAAAGCCTCTACACTTTCTACTTGATCATCATTAGGCTTTTTTAGCTTCCATCAAAATGAGCAGAAATGTCCCCAGCAGGATGTTCATGTGTTCATTTTGACAGGTCTTCTAAAACCACTAAATGCAGGGTGTTGTTAACGCCCTACTGGGAATGTTCTGGTCATTTTGATGGAAGCTAATACACAAAAATACAGTAATGAACACAGAAAAAAACTAAGAAAAAAATACACAAAACATCCACTAATATTCACACTAAAAATAAACCAACACAAAAAGCAAAGATAAATGAAAAATATATTCAATTACTTTTCTAAAATACAGTAAAAATACCCAAAAATGCAGCAACATTAGCATTACCATTAACATTAGCATTACCATTAACATTAGCATTACCATTAACATTAGCATTACCATTAACATTAGCATTGCCATTAGCATTACTATTAACATTAGCATTAACATTAAAATTACTATTATCATTAGCATTACCTTTAACATTAGCATTAATTTTAACATTAGCAGTAATATTACCATTTGCATTAATATTAACATTAGCATCCGGTCCATGTCGTCATCCTTGTGTTTAACAAAAAAATATTTTTATTTCAAGACTGATCCAGACGACGGCGAAAAAAGGACATAAACTTCTGATTTAATTCACATCTTTACTGAGTTTGTTCTTTTGGTGTAAAAGACCTGTTCAGACATGTGATAGTGGACAGACGTAACAGAACACAGACATGTGATAGTGGACAGGTGTATGATAGTGGACAGACATGTGATAGAGGACAGATGTGTGATAGTGGACAGATGTGTGATAGTGGACAGACATGTGATAGTGGACAGACATGTGATAGAGGACAGACATGTGATAGTGGACAGACATGTGGTAGAGGACAGATGTGTGATAGTGGACAGACATGTGATAGAGGACAGACGTGTGATAGTGGACAGACGTGATAGAGGACAGATGTGTGATAGAGGACAGATGTGTGATAGATGACAGATGTGTGATAGTGGACAGACATGTGATAGAGGACAGACATGTGATAGAGGACAGGTGTATGATAGTGGACAGACATGTGATAGAGGACAGATGTGTGATAGTGGACAGATGTGTGATAGAGGACAGATGTGTGATAGAGGACAGATATGTGATAGTGGACAGACATGTGATAGTGGACAGACATGTGATAGTGGACAGACATGTGATAGAGGACAGACATGTGATAGTGGACAGACATGTGGTAGAGGACAGATGTGTGATAGTGGACAGACATGTGATAGAGGACAGACATGTGATAGTGGACAGATGTGTGATAGAGGACAGATGTGTGATAGATGACAGATGTGTGATAGTGGACAGACATGTGATAGAGGACAGACATGTGATAGAGGACAGACATGTGATAGAGGACAGATGTGTGATAGAGGACAGATGTGTGATAGAGGACAGATGTGTGATAGTGGACAGACATGTGATAGTGGACAGATGTGTGATAGAGGACAGATGTGTGATAGAGGACAGATGTGTGATAGTGGACAGACGTGATAGTGGACAGAGTTAGCCTAGCTAGCATGTCCTCAGTCATTATTTAAAGTGAAAGCAGCCACATCTCAGATCTCAGCCTGGATTGGATGTGATGACCGCTGCACACGCTCAGATCGATACTGGATTAAGCTGTTATGTCCACTTAGAGCTGATATAATAGGAATAATGGACGCTGGTGGGAGCGCGCTCAGATTCGCTCCGATTCCGCAGTGATTTATGAACGCTGCTACTTTAAACGAACCGCTTTAAAAAATGAGACTTTTCATAATAAATACTTTCCAGAGCGCTGCGGATCAATTGTGCCCAGAGAACGATGAAGACAGATGGAAGTTTTGAACATGGACGACGGGAGGACGAAGACTCGTGTGCTTTAGTCTTTCTGCTGCCTGGAAACCAAGCTTTATAAAGATAAAGATGGATTAAGTGGCTTTTTATTTGGAGGGTTACTTAGTGAGACGCACACACACACACACACACACACACACACACACACACACACATGCGGCATATGAATACACTTTCACGCACACACACATGCATACTAGTTCCCATGTCTTTTTTTTCAAATAAAATAAAATAACATAATGAAAAATACAAAGAAAAAAATGACAAATGAAGAAAAAAATTAAGAAATAAAGTAAAAATAGAAATAAAAAAGAAAAAATAAATTAAAAAAATAATGACAAAAAATTAATAAACAAATACAATTAAAAATGACAAATAAATTAACAAATAAATAAAGAATATAAACAACCATAAATATAAGTGAACATAAGTAATTCTCTATTGCTTTTTGGGGATTTCAGAAAAAAAAAAATTAGAGGCACATCACTTGCATTCATTTGCATACTTCACACAGATATATATTGTACTAATGGGGACCTACATTTATATTTAACCCTCGTGGGGACCTGCAATTTGGTCCCCATGGTGTGACTGTGTAAACAGATCAATGAATACAAGCGTGGCTGTAGTTCCCACTGCAGCCAATCAGAGCACAGCCCATTGAAGGACATTTTAATCTGCGTCACTGACGAGTCATTTAACACAAGTTTATTTAAATTTTTTCCCCAAAAGGGAAGTTGAGGGTCTTGTTTTTGGTTTGTTTGTTTGTTTGTTTGTCTGTCGGACATTGGTCCAGTAGGTTTTTGCAATTTTATGCCAAACCTACTGTAATATTAATATTATTAATATTGCACTTATTTTTATTAAGAATTTTACAGGTTGTTCGTATTATGTTCAGGTACAGTTCATAGATGTAAACACTTTCATTATGGAATTTTACTTTGGAGTTGATATTACTTTTACATTTTTATCGTATTATTTCTATTATTTTACTTTATACCATATTAGGCTGAATGTGGAGCTGAACTAAAATGAGTTCGAAACCTCTGATTTATACCAAAAAAGCTGAACATGATAGCACTTCTAAGGAGTGTGTAGCATGTTTTCATGTTTTTTTTCTGCAAAATGTAAAGTAAGCCGCTAAAACATTTCCATAAAAGACGAGGGTGAAGAGGATAAAGGTAATGTGTGACGGATCCACAGGCGATAGCGCGCTTTTACTCGTCCTGATATGACTGGAATGTTTTGTGAGCAGACACAGTGTTAGTAAAATCTACATAACCCCTCTCTGCTTCACTCTCCTCAGCCACATATCAACACACGTCTTCACTTCTCCACTGAATTAAAAGCCCTTCTGTTGCACAACGTCTCACTGCACTATGTCACATCATTCTGAACACGTGGAGGCATTAATGTTACTGTGGAAGATTGTCATAAGTGTAAATACAACAGTGGAGGGCTGTGCATTTCATGCTAACACTTTACATATTGCTAATAAAATGGTAATTATGATGTAATTATGATATAATTTCTTGGTAATAATACCTTTGTAACCGCTTATTACAAATAACAGATTGTTAATAAGGTGGTAATACTATGGTAATGTTGACCTTATTTGTGACCAGATAGTGAAATTGTATGAAATGTGTCTCTTGTTCCACCTATCTTTAACACACTAGCTTACTACTGCTAGCTAAGTACAGTAGGTTGATATATAATAGCTAACTTGAACAGGCATGCTAGCCTTTATTGGTTACCATGGTACTTCCAGATCCTCCCTCTCCCCAAACTCCTCCTCCAGCTCTTCCAGGGGACCCTGAGGTGTTCCCAGTGTCCCAGGCTTCGGGGGTGGGGGGGGGTCCACCTCAGCTGACTCCTCTGGATGCAGAGGAGCAGTGGATGTACTCTGAACTCCTCCCTGAGCTCCTCCCTCTATCCCTAAGTGTGTGCCCAGGCATCCTCCAGATGAAACATATTTCAGCTGCTTGTACTCCAACTGAAAATGCAGTAGAGATAGAGTACCTGACAAGGGCTTCAAAATGACATCATGAACTTTCACCTGGAGTGAGCTTGAAACCAACTTTGTTGGTTGGTTTTATTTTGAAGGAGCTTTATATCTGGCCACAGATGTCACTGAGCAGCATTGATGGTGTGTGTTTTAGCCAAAAAAAAGCCTTTAATAGTTCCTGGGTAACCTTTGTTGCCGTAACCTGACCCATCTTTATGGGTTTAATGTACGTGGGTACGGGTTGGTAAAGTGGACCGTACAGGACTGGTGAGACAATATTAAGTCCAGCAAATGTGATGAAGTGAAAACGTAGTGAAAAAAGGACCGATATGGTGGAAGACAATGATTATCATCCATCAGGAACTACAGTTTACAAACGGTGATATTCCTTCAACTTCTCTATGGAAAAAGGGTAGACCAGCGGCTTGCAGAACTTGGTCTTAATGTCTCAGATGTTCCAGAAAATTCCTCTGGCATATGTCTGAAATGCCTTGGCTTGGTAGGGAGACACCAGAGTACTGTGGACACTATAAGGGAATGGTAAAAAACTGAAGAGGAACCCAGTTCCCAACAGACCATGGAGACATCAGCCGTGGCACCAACAGCCACAACAACACCCAGTCATGGGAAGTCCCTCCCAGTGACACTGATTGGCTCCTTCATTTTTCAGAAAGCCTGAACTACACCATACTCAGATGGTTGCGTGAGTCTAGTGTGTAGTTTAGTGAAACGCAACCAGTCAGGTTATCCCTCGCTCTCTTCGTGTTCACCTGAGTCTTCTACATCCTTCTGTGTCTCATCACAGATTGTGAATGTCTCTTCACTACGCTGGAACTGCTGTTGCTATCGTCTGCCATTGTTGTTTTGTGCAAAGGTTCACACTGGTGATGTCACGCAGCATCATCTGCACTACGTCCTGTTTGTTTGGCACTGCCAGCCAAAGGCCAAAGAAATTAATCTGCTTTTCTACTATCTTCAGTTCACCTTTAAATGGATATAGTCCAAATAGAGTGGTGATCAGTACTCAGTCACTATTGATAAGTACTCAGTTACTACTGTTGACAGATAGGAAACTACATGCTCCAAAATGGTGTTATGACCTTTGACCTTGAGCGACTTGACAAGGTCAAATTCATAGTCTCACCTTTTGAGAAGGAGGTGTCTGTTAACAGCTAAAATGTTTACAAGGGGACAGGGTTTGTTGTGCCTGGAACCACTTGTTAAACCTGAATCGGTCATATTTTCTGCGCAGATGGAAATATAAAAGCCAAGATAACTAATGCAAAAACAAAGCCGTTTGTTCCCTCACCCAATGACAATCAGTAAGAGAATCAACCAGGACTCAACAATTGGAATCAGAATCATTAAGTTCTTATCCATTCCCATCCCTGGTCATTAGTGCAGACACATTTAAATGTTCTAAAACAGACGTACGTGTGCAGCTTCCTTCAGTTTGATCGACTTCAGCTGCTTCGTCTTCATTAAGATGCAGAGCGTGCGCCTACAGTCGGACATGCCTCACTTCAGCTCATCAACAGCTCGACAACACCGACGCTGGATCTGCCTCCACCACCCAGGTCTTCATTTAGAAGAGGAGCGTCAAATTCAGTTCCACATTCAGCCCAATATGATCTGAAAAGGACCAGACCAGTCAAATAACAACACTGAAAAGAGTCAAATAACATTCTGGTAATGTTTACATCTATAATGTTTCCCTCAAAATGTGAAGAACATCAATAACTGGACATGTGTTCAGAAAAACAAGTGACATTTTCATCATTTTCTGTCTCAGTCTGTCAGTTTGTCATTTGCACATGTGCAGAACAATTGACATTTACGTTACAAATCCACTAAATATTTAGTAACAGGCAGAATATTTGTACAATGACACTTACTTCTCTTCACATATTTCAGCTGTTTCATATTTGTTCAGGTATTTATTCAGGTTTTTTGTAAAAGGAGAGTTTGTTAATATGAAGATTTCCATGTCATTTGACTTTTTTTTCTCCATTAAAATCTGCAGTTTTTATTATTTGTAGGTAATTACGATCATATTTATAGAGGACTGAAAGTGTCAAAATTAAATAAATACATCATTAAATAATTATATATGTCAATTAACCCCGTGATCATAGTGAGGAAACACAGGTTCAGAAGATGAATTAATAAATAAAAAAATTAAAATTAACTAAAAAACATATAATTTGAATAATTAATTAATTAGATTCATCTAAAAGGATTGTTTGTTAATATAAAAATGTTCATGTAATCTGAATTTTTAATTAAATTTTTTTTTCATTAGTTTTCATTATTCATAGGCAATTATGATCATATTTTACTCATCTGACCCAATGTAGATCTAATTATTCTGTATGTAGAACCTCAATTCAAATCATTTTTACACCGTTAATATAATGTTATTCATCCTACGGGCCAGATTGGACCCTTTGAAGGGCCGCATTTGGCCCCTGGGCCTTATGTTTGACACCTGTGCTTTAGAACGTTATGTTTTTCATATTCCTCCCAGCAGACTCTGATTATGCAGCGTCGCCCAACAAACAAGCGTCTGCTCTGTCAACTTTCAGCGTGTGTTTTTTCCTCAGTCATTAGTGTCTCCGCCTGCACCGCCTGGACTAATTTGTTCTGGAAAGATGTGAAGACTTCTCTGAGGTCTTCAAACGTCAAACAAATTGAGCAGTCAAAGCAGCGTAAAACAAAAGAAACTGCTGTGTTGAATGTCCTTCTTCTTCCATTAAATAAGCTTTTCTGGGCATAAATGTTCTGTTGTTATGGTTTTATTAAGGCCGTGCTAGCGTGCTGAAAGCAGTAGCATCCATTAGCGTGCGTTCAGGCGAAGGTTTTGGCGAAGGTTCTGGCGATGGACTGCTGAGCGCTCCTCTGCATACTGACCCTGTTCACCAGTGTCAGTGTGGTCCAGTTGCATGAAGCCTTTGGGCTGTGTTAGCAGCTTTTTATTATCATCCCCAGGACCCTATGATGAACATGAGGTCAAATCTTCTCATGAGTCTTGTCTTCTTGAAAGTCAGGTGATGAATAACCTCATTTTCCTCAAAGTAGTTTTGTTTTGATTCCTGGATAGTTATATTTCCTTTTATGTCAAATCTATTTGTTTAAATCAGGATGGCAATGATAGTTATCTGTCTGCAAGCAACAATCATTTCTATGGCACCACTCTGCCAAAAGTTGCCATCTGCTTGTAAACAGTATTTTAAATAAATGTGCAAATCTCTTGTAAATGTGTTGTGACCGAAAAACAATCAGCTCCTGCCATATGAAGACACAGCCTGTTGTTAGATGAACTTCTTGCAGATGATCAACTTGAGCTAAAGACAAGGCATGAATCATGGAGGATGTGTTTTTAACTGAGGTGGTAAAAGCATTGATCATCAGCATAAAACAGGGTGTAATCCAAACTGAGAGCAGACGTGGCTCAAGTAGAAATACAATCTCTTCAAATGATAGAAAATAGACTGTGTAAATTAAAAGTAGATATTTACCTTCTTTACCACAGTAAAAGTGGACTGAACTTCCTGTCATATGACCAGCTGAGCCACAGCAGCCTGGAGCTGGAACCGATTGTGGACAGGGTGGGTGGTCCTTCATGATGTGGAGGGTCCTCCCCCTGCAAGAGGACACAGTACATGGAGCTGGAAGAGCCGGTTGGAAGAGCACATGTTCCTGGTGGACGTTGGCTGCAGAGGGTTTGTGATAGGGCATTAACCACTTCAGTTTTTTTCAAGACGACTTATCTCACAGTAAAGTCAATATCGAGTCGACTGGGCGTGATGACGTCATCACATTGTCAGTGAAAGAACAACACAGACACACATCTGTCCAGCAATGAGCAGCTGGTCTTGAAGTTCACTGCAACGTAACAATGTCCACTGAGAAGACACAAGCAGTTTTAGAAAGTGTGACAGACTTCCAGACATATGGTCACCTTACATAAAGTGCAAAAAGTTTAAGGCAGTAGCCGCCAAGACGCACACCATGCTTGTCCACATCATGTTTGGAAAAAAAAGAGTGTGTTACTCAGGTTACTCACTCACTCAGGTTAGCTAGCAGATGCATCATAGATGCATCTGCTAGCTAACCTGATGATGCAGATGCACATGATGCTTGTGTTTTTGTTGTATTTTAAATTGGACTTGCATATTGTGCAGGTCACTGTGCAATTTTTTTTCATTTAAGGTGAAGTATTTTCACACATGCGATGTGTGTGTGTGTCACTTTCTTTTGTGTGGTCAGACCCACCACCCCCTCTTTTACCTACAGCAGTCATATCTCCTCTGGTTTAAGTCTGTGTTTACGCACGAGGGAGAGAAAGAACAACATGTGACTTGTCGACTCCTCCAAATTTACGTCGACTTGTGCTACGGGAGTCGACTAGACGACATTTCTGTTAATGTATGTTGGTACTTCCACCCAGCGCTTTCTTTGCTCACTTGGAGACCCCAGGTCCAAATTAAGGACAACCACAAAAGACCTGGCGGAGGAAGCGGAGCTGGCTCCGAAGAAGGGGTAAGGAAAGGAAGGGTCGTAAGTTCGACTGCAGGGAGACGTCCATGTCGCTGCTCTACCACCCAGAGGTGTTCTGGGGTTAAAAGAGTGAAACACCAGCCAAGGGTGGCCCACAGCTGATGACCCCGCAGTCCACCCATTGGTACCATCGAAGGTACCGGAGCAGTAAAACTCTGCAGACGTGCTTCAAACAAATGGTCGTTTAAAAACAAATAAATTCAATTCAATTCAATTCAATTTTATTTATAAAGCCCTAAATCACAACAACGTCGTCTCAGAGGGCTTTACAAAAACATAATCAACTACAGAAATACATGAAAAGTCCCAGGCATCCCCTGTCCTTAGACCCTCCTTCTCGGCAAGAAAAAACTTCCAAACCCAGTGGGAAAAAGAAGAAATCTTGAGGAGAACCACAATGAAGGAGAGATCCACTCCCATGGACGGACAGGCTATAGATGAACGTCCATGTATAAATGCAGGAAGGGGGGCTGGTCCAGACAGGCAGGAGCGGTGGTCCGGGGTCACAGGTCAGCACAGGCGAGATACTCCAGATCCTGTCGTCCATGGCTCCCGTGCAGGCACTGTCAGGAGAGCCACCACTCCCCCCAGGGGGGGAGGGGGGAAAGGGGACACCAGGTGACTAGTCATGAACAGACTTGGTATGAAAGATATGTTATAAAAATTACAGAAACAGATGTGAGGGAGAGAAAGAGAAGAAAGAACTCAGTGTCTGTACTTCCCCCAGCATTCTAACTCCTAGGGCAGCCTAGACTGAACTGTGACTCATACATCATGTATACATGATATATGAGTCACATAATTTTTAACTAACCTGACCATAGTCTTTCTCAAACAGGAATGTTTTAAGCCTAATTTTAAATGTAGAGACTGTTTCGGCGTTTTTAATATTAAAGGGAAGCTGATTCCATAAGACAGGGGCCTGATAACTAAAGGCTCTAGCTCCTACTGTACTTTTAGAAACCCTAGGAACTTTCAGTAAACCTGCATTCTGAGAACGAAGGGTTCTATTGGGTTGGTACGGAACCAGATCATCTTTAAGATGATAAATAGAAAATCCAGCCCATTTCTCATTTTACCCTCATTTATAAACCTGTTGAGTAAATGTGTGTAGAAATAAATGCTTCTTCTCTGTGTCACAGTCCTGTAGTTAATGGGGTTTTAATCTTTTTTTTTTACAGACAGATCTGTGATCGCTGATGTGCAACTGTGGAGAAAAGGCATCAGAATGTTTCATGTTCGGTTGCTGACAGTGAAACTGATTTACACATTGAAATGAAGTGTTGTTTTTGATTTGAGGTTTGGGATAAAAATTAAACAGTTTTCACTATGATTTTGAATTATAAGAATCCAACAGTTTTAGGCACTTATTTATCTATCATCCATCCATCCATCATCTATTCATCCATCCATCCCCTAACCCTAGCATAAGGGTGCAGAGCCTCTGACATTTTTCACCCTTCTGGTGTCATGTTCATGAACTCTTGCAAATGTCGGGTGGTGTTCTTCAAACCTCAGATGTTGGCCGTTTTACTTCAGTGTTTTCCTCTCATCCTGGTGCTCTAGTTTCCCAGCAGCCCCCGAATGCTGCGCAGACGAGGATGAAGAATCTCAGTCCAGTTTCCACAGACTGTGAATGTGTGCCAGATGCTAACGCTAATGCTAACGACCACTGTGGTTCATTCCCTCATTAACTGCTTCCCACATGAGAGGCAGCTGGTACCTACCACCAATGCTCAGACCTTCTCATGGTTCAATGATGGAAAATTCTGGAAGAAACCACCCCGCCACTCACAAACACACACACACACACACACACAAATCACCCACCAAAGTTGAATAATTTCTCCCTTGTACCAGTATCAACATTTCCTGAAAATTTCATCTAAATACATCTTTAAAGGGATAGTTCACCTCTTTTACTCTGGTGCACCCGCAGTGACTTACCCCCGACAGTGTCCTGTGGGTCGAGTTCTGGTCCACTTTTGGTCAAAGCAAAAGTAGTTCTGGCAGATTTCCTGGGATCAACGAAATGAAAAGTGTTTCTTCTCAAAACAATATGTGTTTGAATAAGTGATTTATTTACATAACAAAACCATTACAGAACAAAAACACATACCTCGTAATTGCTTGGAGCTACTTTCTCTCAATAGCGATCAATGTGCGTTGTCACTGCTAACAGCTGTGCACCTGCACGTAGCAGCCACAAACACAGCTGAACAACTGATGATAGTTAGCTAAGAGCCACAGAGAAAAAATTGACTAAAATGAAGAAAAATTAACAAAATAATCCAAAATATTTAGTAAAATGAAGAAAAATGAACTAAATAATCCAGAAAATGAACCCAAAAATATTCAGTAAAATTATGAAAATATTCAGTAAAATAAAGTAAAATGACCTAAATATTGAGTAAAATAAATGAAAATGACCTAAATATTGAGTAAAATGAACTAGGATGACCAAAATCATCAATGCACATTGTCACTGCTAACAACTGTTCACCTTAGAAAACAACTTTCATCAATTGTTTGGCAGTGTTTGTGGCTGCTATGTGCAGGTGCACAGCTGTTAGCAGTGACAACGCACATTGATCGCTATTGAGAGAAAGTAGTTGCAAGCAATTACAAGGTGTGAGTTTTTGATCTGTGACGGTTTTGTTATGCAAATAAATCACTCAGTCAAACATAGTGTTTTGAGAAGAAAAACATTTTATTTTCTTGACCCTAGGAAAACTACTTTCACTTTGATCAAAACCAGAGTAAAGATGGTGATTCTATACACATTCATGTGAAAAATAGTGAACTATCCCTTTAACTTCTGGACTTTTCCTACTAACAGACAGGAGCGCCTTGGCGGAGGTAAAATATGACAATAAATGTTGATAACAGACTTAAAGAGTGAACCATTCTTTCGGGAAGTGTCACAGATGTACCCGTGTCTGTGGGTTAAAGGTACATGTTAGGTACTACAGGTACCTGCTCTACTGCAGTATTTGTAGGAATTAAGTATTTGTACTTTTGACAGATGTTATTTTTGTTTAGATGTGAAAACATTCACAGGTGAATAACAGCACACCCACACACACACACCAACTCATGAATAATCCTATTAAATGTACAAACACAGATGACTCCAGCCTCCCATGATGCTTTGCCAAACGTTGGCTTTGACACATGCTCAGTGTTTATGCTCGTGCACTGGATTTAATTTATGCTGCTTTTATGACACGTTATCTGACCTGAGATCAGCTGCTGAACAGGAAATAACAGCTGTCCCTGTGTTTCTACACCCATACCCCCCCCCATTCCACATTGTCATATTTTCCTCATTTTCAGTCTTTTGTCAGCGCAGGCGCAGACACATATTCAGGTCAGACACATTTCCACGCACATTTATCTGTGAATGTTGAATCAACCTTCACAACTGCAGCCGTTTTTCTTTTTCACTGTGGTTTTTGTATTTTCCGCAACAGAAAATGTAACAAAAGAATCGTGCGTGTGAAATGAGACGCGCCGCAGACAGAATTATATTGATAACTCAGAGAATAAAGCAATTTCTTTTTTATCATAGTTTCATATTTCGCCCTGTGCACTGGCCCGAGAGCTACATTTACTCTAGAAGACCTGCAGATATATACACCCCCCCACCCACTCATACACTCCCCTCCCCTCCTCTCTCTCTCTCTCCCCTCCCTCCCTCCTATTTCTCTCTCTCTCTCTCTCTCTCTCCCCTCCCTCCCTCCTATTTCTCTCTCTCTCTCTCTCTCTCCCCCTCCCTCCCTCCTATTTCTCTCTCTCTCTCTCTCCCCTATTCTCTTTCTAAAACCAGTCCTAATGTATCAATTGTTCTGATCTGTCTCTGCTGGAGTGTGAACAAACAAATTGGATTGTGCCCCCGTCCCCCAAATAGCCCCCCCCCCCCACCACCACCCCCACCCCCTCTCCCCCAGCCTATACAGAGGCAGTTCACTCTATATTTTCATGGAACATCTCAATCGCAGCGGTTTGTGTCCAGTCTTTTAAAACCATTTCCAAGGTCAGAACAAATGTCCAGACGGTGGATGATAAAAGCACTCAGAGCGTAAGTGGCTTTTCCAAAAAGACAAAATGGCCTCTCCATCCCCGCTGCGTGTCACTCCTTCAGACTGAGTGGAGTGATGGCCCAGCTGTTTCATAACACACACCCCCCACCCCCCCTTCCCCTTTACTCTTATCTGGACACGCACCGTCTTGGTTTTCATCTTTATTTTCTACAGATTTTTGAAGCTGAAGTGGATTATTTATCTTTTCCTTCACTTTCACCAGCAGCTCATGATCAGACCCCCCCCCCCACCACACACACACACACACACACACTCTTTTTTTCTGTTCTTTTTAATGTTGCCTTTCAGCTGATGGATGAACGCAGCGTCTATGGAAGCAGTCGTTCAGCTTCTACCTGCTGCTCTCTTCCCTGAATCTGATTTATGAAAAGCTTTCAGACTAAAGATTCAAATGGTTTCTAGTTTTTTTTTCTCTTCATCCAAATTCATTCATGGCTCAGCGTTACAGCCTCAAGGGCACGGGAAGCGCCGCTGCTCATTCCTCATCTGTTTCTGTGTGTCGGGTTAAAGAGCTTTTACTGGTTTTATAATCGATGAATGTGTTTTACTCTTTACAGACCAGTGTCGCTGCTGCACTGAAACAGCTGAAGCTCAATGTCTCAAACATCATGAACTGTGTCCGTTTACTTCTCTGTAAATTCTGCCTCCATTTCTTTTCTAGAAAATGCTGTGACCCCTGAACTCTGACCCTTTCCAAGATCTTAAGTTGGTTAGCTCAACTGTTTGGTAGACATATCTCTGAACCCAGATATCTACTCTAAATTTAACACAGAATTGCAGGCAAGTTTGATTTTATTTAATTTTATTAACTTTTACAGAATCTATTTTACATAAATAAACCTCATGTTGTTTCAGAAATATAAATTATATATAAATTGCTTCAAACATCCTGAACACCGCCCCCATCCCACCCCCCTTCCATCCGGTTGTTCCAATCTAGCATCTACCTAAAGATAAAAGTCAAAATAAGTACATTAAATCAAAAGAACAATGATCACTGTTTTAATGCGAACTCTGCTAGCCTCTTATATATGTTTTCCCTATGTATTAGCATTAAGCTAACAGTGTAAAAGTTCAAATGTGTGTACTCCTATTCAGTTGTATTTTTTTACAGTATGCTCATGTTCAGTTGTATTTTTTTTTACAGTGTACACATGTTTAGCTGTATATGTTTTACAGTGTGCTTGTGATCAGCTGTCTATTTTTTACAGTGTACTCATTGTCAGTTGTATATTTTTACAGTGTACAGTACAGTTTACATATTTTACATCATTAGTTGTATATTTTTTACAGTGTACTGGTGTCACAGTTTTAATCTAATTGCAGAAACGTAAAGATTCAATGAGGCTGAAACGTAACAAGCTTCTGTATCGTACAATCGAGGAAAAGCTCTGATTAAAGTCATTTATCATGTGAACATTATTAAAAGGATCATGTGACACTGAGGCTGAGCTCACATCGCTGCAGACACACAGAACGCAGAGGATGCTGGGAGCTGGATTGAACACTAGAAGTACACTGTAAAAAATATAGAGCTGACCTTAATGGTGGGGTGAGAGATATTTTTTTTTTAATTTTTTTACCATATTGCTTGAAAACCTCCTCACGATCCCATATCACGCACTGAAATGGAATGTTTGCAAAAAACAGAAATGTTTTAGTCCAGTCTGGAGGGAACCAGAGGAAAACTCTGGCCAATTATTCTGTCCTACAAAGTAAAAAGTCAGTAACTGCACAGACAACAAAACTGAGAAAAATGACCTTAAAGTTCTCCTGTTGTTCAGCCCCAGTAGTTGTAGGTAGATTATTGGACATGAGGCAGTTATTGTTACTGCATAAAACCACAGTGTGCCTTATATTTACATACATTTGACTTTTTTATCTCAGAATTTTGGCTTTTTATCTGATAATTTTGTCTTTTTATCTAATGGTTTTGACTTCACTTAATGCGCCTTATATATGAAAAACCTTCATAAAAACCATTCATTGACAGTATACAGTACAATACAGTAATTCCATAATGTGTTTCAGTCTAATACAGGGATTGACTGTAAACTATTGGTGCAGGGTCCTAAATGGACATTGATAAGAACACAACTTTACTGCCTTCTTTACTGCAGTTACTTTACAAACACTCACCAATTTCCTCCAAAACGACAGACATTTGAGATATTTTATAACATGACAAAGAATGATTTGAATGTTGCAAAAAACACAACTAATTTTCACCAAAAAAATGCAGTTAATGCCTTTTTACTTTGTAGGGCAGTATTGTACTGATCATCTTTACGATGATTGATTTGCTGATGCGTCCATCAAATACCAGTCCCCACCCCGACCCCCTTCTGCATGTTCACATAAACAGCTATGGCGGAAAAGACGACAACCGGTGTTCTGTCAAAATAGGCATCCCTGTCCAAATGAGCTACCAGCAGCCAACACTGACAATAGTCTCTACAAATGTACATTATTCCATCAAAATATGTTACTTTGCATTTGGAAACATTACTATTGATATCATATAATGCTCCATTATAGATAGAGTTTTTAAAATATTTTATTTTTCTAATATTGTATTTAGATTTAGTTACTCAAAAGGTAGGCTATTGTTTGTGTCTGTAAAACTAACGTGAACAATAACACCCAGGCAACTCATGTGCATAATGTTCATATTATACAAAACTTGTCTCATCATCTGTACCCGCTTTATCCTCACTAGGGTCACTAGGGGTCACTGGGGGCGTAATCCAGCTACAATGGATGAAGGCGGGGTACACCCTGTATGAGTCACCAGTTAATGAACATGAACATATATAGACAAACAATTCACATTCACTGCCTGGTGTGTGTGCATATGTTTATGTCTACTCCACTTGACCCTGTATCAAAGTATTTGAAAAAAAAAAAAAACCTTACTGACCCCAGAGAGCATTTGCACCCATTGTTCTGTAAATTTCCTGTCTACCTTGTAGCTGCTAGTGCAATGGGCTATAATTATTTCCTCTATTGCAAGTCACTTTGAATAAAAGCGTCTACCAAATGCAATGTAATGTAAAAGTCCATTTTGGTCTCTTTATACACAAACGCTAAAACAGAGTCTTTAAAAAGCTTCACTTTTGCTGCAGTTTTTATAAAGATGCGTTTTCAGAGGAAAAAACTCAGTTTATGAATAAATGAACGCAAATGAAGGCAAATGTCTGCATTTTCAAAAATACCCAGGTTAGTGTAAACACAGCCATGATAGTGTTAAAACTGCACATAGAGGAAGGAGTCGTTCTATGGTTATTTCATTAATATTGTTGTGTTCTTCATTGTTATTGAATACATTGTGTGTTCCAGATTGTTTTGTTTCCAGTTGTTTTTGGAGGGTAGAAAAATGACAGAGTTTACTGGTACTTCCTCATTCATGTCCATGACACGGTGTTGAGGTGTCTCTGATTGGCTCAGAATGTGTGAAAGAACACTCCCCCCTCCCCTCTGGCTCTGTGTGTGTTTACCATCCCAGAGTAACATCCATCTAGGTTTTGTGCCGTCGCTTGTTTTGAAAATGTGCAGGAAAAAAATAGTGCCAATGTCCCAGTGCTCATCCAGACCTCACAGCTGTGATGTCTTGCTATCAACAAAAGGGAGTCATTGAACAGATCATAAAATCAGAATTGAAATCTATTGAGAATTAAGGGAGAAGTGATTTTAGAAAAATAAAATAAAAAAATAAAGTTGTAAACAGATTTTTTACAAAGGCACATTTCAACAAAAAAAGTGATACTTTTTGTGCCTAATGCTGTCTAATGAATCAATCAGAATTAAATTTGTTGAGAATTGAGGGATGAGAAGCGATTTTAGTGAATTGTGGATGACGACAACGACGGACGGACGACGGACAAAGCATGATGGCTATAGCTCATCGTGCTTCGTCTGGATGAGCTAAAAATGACGCTTTATTCCCACAGAAAGCCATTTTTTTCAAGTTTGTGCAGCAGCTGCTGTGGCACCGTCTTCTGTTGTAGATGCTAATGCTAATGCTACTTCAGTCTTAACCCCACATGGGTGACGCCAATGTCCTCATGACCTGTAGTGGACAGACTTTTTCTGAGTGGCTCGTTTTTCTGTTGTTTTCTATGAATGATGGTAAATCCATCCAGTGGAGGAGACACACATGCAGCAAACGCAGCATGTGTTGGTAACTCGGGGCAACTCGTCAGATTCCAAAAGAAGCGTGGAAAAGTGGTTTTCAGCAGAATGACACCTTTAAGAAAATTCAGTTTGTTCATGTTATTCACATTGTTTTAAAAGGATGTAAACACTTTCATCACATAACTTAACTTTTTTTCGCTCTAAAACAGAGTTGACATAATATTTATAAAATTATGTTATTATTTCACTGGTGCGGCTCCTCTGCAGATCAAATTTAGCTTAATGTGGGTCCTGAACTAACATGTGTTTGACGGCCCTGGTCTAGAACCTCATGCTGCAGAAGATCCATCTGGGAAAGAACCTCATGCCGGCGGTAACAAGTGCCCTAAATAAAAGAACCCTCTGAGAACACTGGTGGGTTATGATGTGTTTTTTTGTCCCCGTCTAATGTCCTTGTGATGGAGTCTGTCTGTGGATGGACGTGGAAACATGTTTCCCTTTGGGGACAAATAAAGTCTAGAGCCAGACCCGTCGCTCGTTAAACATATTTGATTTGTTTTCCAAACAATGCGGATCATGTGAGCGTTGCAAACGGTTTCCACCTCATGTCATCACGTCTTTGGTCTGAACTGGTTTGAAAAGTCAAAAAGACACTGGAGACGTGGGAGTCGAACATGTGCAATAGAAACAAAGTCCTGCATCAGTTTGTTGTTTGAATTGAAATGATGCCAAACTACATCATCCCAAACAAAAAGACGGATAAAGTCAAATTCAATTAAATATATCAACAAAAAAAAAAGAACAATAATAAACCAAAACAACTCCAAACAAAAGGGTCATGAAGTCTCATTAATGGACTTCAGCAGAAGAAGACGACTCCAACTCAAAAGTTTCAGCTGTGAAATGTTTCATCATGTTTGTCATCTGAGACACAGCGAAGCGCCGGCTTGTTTATCGCACTCAGCATTCACAATATTTCTACATACACTGACAGATTTAATCTCCTAAAAGCGCTAGAAGAGGCCCTGACCTCGGTGATTAGCTCCAGTCACAACGCATCTTACATCAGCGTTGCAGTTTTTCCACCGCTGCGAAAGGCGCCGTTTCATCTGGTGTCATCTTCACTGTTTGTGTCTGTGCAAATAAACGCCGTTACTGTGAACCAAAACATACTGAGATATAGAGAGAGAGCAGGCGGGCGGGCGGGCGGGCGAGGCGCTGTGTCGCCATCCAGTCATTTTCTTGGCAGATTGAAGCTCACCATGCGGACGCCGCGCGCTCCAAGTTAAAATGGGAGATTGGAGCAGAAATGAAAAGCGTTTTGCCAGCTGACGGACAGACGGACCGCAGTCGGATCTGGACGAGCTGTCAAGTAGTTGGTGCTTCTTCATACGAGAAGATAGTTAATTTGACCCAAGAGAGAGTGAAGGAATTGATTTTAACTCAGTTAAATTAAGTCTAGTGAGGGACTCGCGGGCACTGGTCTCATGGGGTCATTTTATCCCGATGTGGAGATGATGAGGAGCTGCGCTGCCAACGGCAACGGTGTCAAGAGTCTACTGACGCGCTGCACTCGCTCACTTTCTCACTCCCTAATTGCACATGCACGCGCACACACACACACACACACACAGGTTTCCATGTCTCATGGGGACCAAGTTTGTAATCATTAATTGTAGGTAAATTGTCCATTGGATAGTTAGGATAAACATGTTATTTTCTTTTCTTCTTTTTTTTTTTATAAATACATTTAAATTAAATTTAATGAATGAATGAATTAAATAAATAAATACATCTTCAAACCTTTGCATTTAATTTATTTATTTATATATGTAATGTAATTTATATGTTTATATGACATAATTTGCATACATTTTCGTACTTCACACAGATTATATTTTACTAGTGGGGACCTACATTTATATTTAACCCACGTGGGGACCTGAATTTTGGTCCGCATGGTGTGACTGTGTAAATGTATCAATGTCCCCATAAAGATAGGAGTAAGAAAACACACACTCTGTGAAGGGCACAAGTTGTCCACCTTTTGAAAAATTATTGCCGAGCTGTGGCTGGTGAGACGTGTGTCAGCAGCAGCAGATGGAGGAAGTCCATTTATGGCAGCGCCATGATGGAAACCTTCTCTGCTACAAGTCAAAGTCCAACTTTCTGAGTTTGTTGAAGCACAATTTAGAGGAAACACCTTTAGAAGTGATTCTGTGACTGATGTGACAAAGAAGAGAAGTCAATTTTATGGTCAATTTCTTGACATGCCCTGGTCATACAAGGAAGGAATCTATTTCTTCATCTACTTCTGTGACTGATTGTTCTCTCAAATCAACTCTGTAAAGTCCTCTGAGAACACCACATTGTGATTTGGGGCTCTATAAATAAAATTGAATTGAATTGAAATTAAAATTCAATTACATTAGAATGGGCTTCGTGTTCAAATACAATAAATGTGTTTTAATGGTTATTTAATTTAGTACGCTGTGGTTATTATGTACAGTCTTCAGTTAAAGCCATAAGGGGTTCATCTGTCACCTTAACTGTCTCTGTCTTTACTGGTTGCAGGTCATGTCAATCAGGGTGTGTAGACCAAGGATTGGTGGTGAGACTGGGAGGGGGCGGTGCTTAAGGGGATCAAGTGTGTTAGACTGGGACCAGTCGAGTGTGTTTTTGACCTGCTCACATGTCTGTGTGTCTAGCTCCGCTGTTTAGAGGAATAAATGTTTCAGACAAGTCCGGTTTCAGCCATTTTAGGCTACAGTATTTTAGGTAAATCCATACACCATACACCAAACACCATCACAACCCCCCCCCCCCCCCCCCCCCTTCTCTGATCAGCACTGATCTCCCATTTGAGTTCAGTTGATGGAAATCCGTTGCAGTGACAGAAAAGTTTAATCCCTGATTTTACCTGTTTGTGTTAAATATCATTATTTGTAACAACGCTTTAATTATTAACAACTATCATTTATTTATTATAAATATGATTAATTTACTCAGTCACAGTTTATTCCAGATGATTTAATCTGTAAAATATACAAACTGTGCAGAAGAAACACTTTTATTTTTAATAATTCATCTAAAACTTTGAAGATTACAGGGTTTGAGGAAGAAACAAGAGGATGAAAAGATCTGAAGAAGAAAAAAGAAGATGATTTTAATTTAAATCTGTTTCTATTAAAGCAAAAATAACACAGGTAGAAACAGAAAAAGGAAAAGACGTGAAACAAATATGAGGAATAAAAAAAAAAAAACTGAGCAGAAGAATCTGTTAAATAATTTATACCAACGTCTGCTGAGGATTTATAGGTTTGAAGAATAAAAACGAAAAGAAAAGGAGGAAAGAAGCAGATTTTAAACAGGAAATAAATAAAGACACTTATAAATAAACCAGAACAGAATGGATGTTGAGAAACATCAGAGAAGCAGCGACGCATCCAGTTCTGTTTTCATCACTGAAGTTTAAACTAAAGTGGTTGTGAAAAACAGCTTCAGGTTTTCAGTTCATTCACCTGAAACTGATGATATTTTAGCACATTTCAGGGGTTTTTTTCTCAGAATTTTATTAGTTTTTGAATTACTTTTGAATTTTTCATGGCTTTTATTGTCAGGTTTGGATTTTTTTGGTGACTATTAATGGATTTTAACATGTTTTCTATATATATTTTTGGCGTTTCTTAATGTACGTTTGTGTATTTTCAACACCGTCTCACTCCCAGTACGTCAAAAACCAACACCCTGACCAAGCATCAGTTTCTGATGCACAAAGTCTCCTTCACCATCTTGATCAGACGCAGTAGGATTCTAACCTGTCCACGGCGATATGAGATGATCGGGTTTGATACACATTTTTGCTTTGGGTTAAAACACCCGTTTACAGCATTTGGAGCGACTAACCTGACTGTGGCATTTAAAGGTTAGGGTCAGGGTTAGGAATAGGGTCAGGGTTAGGGTTAGGGTGAGGGTCAGGGTGAGGGTTAGGGTGAGGGTCAGGGTGAGGGTCAGGGCCAGGGTTAGGGTCAGGGTTAGGGTCAGGGTTAGGGTGAGGGTCAGGGTGAGGGTTAGGGTGAGGGTTAGGGTGAGGGTCAGGGTCAGGGATAGGGTCAGGGTTAGGCTGGGTTTATATTTGACGCAAGCAACATGCGCAGGTGATGCGCCCCCTTTTCATATTTGTACACGTCGACGCAAGCACCGCGGCCTGTGCGTCGACTGCTGTTCACCACTCAGGCAGTAGGTGGCAGCAGAATCATCGATAGTCACCGAAAAAAAACAAAAAACGCAGCACAAACGGCGCTTGTATGTTGGATGGACAACGACAACGCAAGGTGTTGTGTGGATCAGTGCGTCACGTATCAAAGGTTAAGAGGACGTGTTTTCCTACATTTTGCTACATAATGGCAGCCGAAGCGTAGCTCTGTGTCGCTTTGTGGCCATGTATCCATAGCAATGCGTCGACTATGTTTGAGCCCTGAGGGTGAAGGTTAGGGCTGTGAGTGTCACAGCCCTAACCCTCACCCTGACCCCTCACTGATCCACACAACACCTTGCGTTGTCGATGGGGGGCAATACTGCAAATATTGTAAATTTTTTCATGTATTTGTTATGTTCATAGAATAAATATTCCAAAAATGGCTGGACAAGAAGAGAAACTGTGTGAAGTGATGACACAATATCATCATTTGTGCGACAGTACATCGTAATTGCACAGTAATAAAAATGTTTCTCCTCATCTATGCCTCGGATTGGGTTCACCAGAGAAACAAACTCTCCATCCAACATACAACCGCCGTTTGTGCTGCTGTTTTTTTTTTTTTTTTTTTTCGGTGACTATCGATGATTCTGCTGCCACCTACTGCCTGAGTGGTGAACAGCAGTCGACGCACAGGCCGCGGTGCTTGCATCGACGTGTACAAATATGATAAGGGGGCGCATCACCTGCGTCATTAGCGCATTGTTCGTGTTGCTTGCGTCAAATATAAACCCAGCCTAACCCTATCCCTAACCCTGACCTTAACCCTGACCCTAACCGCAGCAGGTGGGTTAGAAACCCACTGCATCTGAATTAGACGCTAAGGGACACCTTGTGCGTAAGAAACCAACGCTTGGTCAGGGTGTGGTTTTTTGACGCGTTGGGAGTGAGGATGTGTTGGTATTTTGTAGAAAATGTGAATTTAAAAAATCCTCAGAGACAAAACAGTCAACCGACAGAAAGTGTTTGATTATGATTCATTGAAATTAATCCAAAGCAACATTTACTAAAATATAATGTCATGTATTGTGGACCCGCTCTCACCTTTACTGAAGTCTTCATGGAACTTGATCCGGTAATTTTTGAGTAAAGTTGCTAAAAAACAAACAAACAAACAAATGAAAAAGGGTTAGGGTTAGCTTTCTTTTTTTTTTTCAGGGATAAAAATGTAAAAAAACAGAATAAAAACAGGCATTTTGTTAATGCTCATGATATTAAAATGTCTTTTAATAACATCACTGTTTTGTTAAATCATATGGTTTATTTATTTGTCATATTCTGCAATTTCTCACCTTTTTATAATTAATATTTTCCCCGTTTAGTTTTACACCACATTCATTATATAACTTTGATTTATTCCCTTGATTAGTTTTAGTAAAAATAATAATTAAATATTAAAATGACTTGTGATAAGCATTTAGCTTTGACGGCTGCCGTCTCTCTCTCTCTCTCTCAGTGGTTTGTGGTTCTCGATCGTCCCCTGTGTGGAGGTGATGTGCAGTAAATACAAACATCTGCGAGTGTGTGACGTGTCAGTTAGTCGAACTAATTGATTCTCCTGGGATGGAGTTTGACATATGTCTGATGCACATCTCTACAGAAATTGCTTTAACTCTGGAATAAAGTATGGTAGTAATGGAACAACTTCCTGCTCTGTGTTAAACCATCCAGAGAAAAGTGGCGCTTTTCTGCTGATTATTATTCATTAACCCTTTACTGCTCCCTGTTCTTCCACAGAAGGGTCATTTCCAAACCCTCCCAGAACATTCTTATAGGTTCCTCTTATGGACTAATGAAATAAAACTAGTTTCAGACGCATATCTCCATCCAACTTTGAGCTTCCACTGTTCCTCTATCATGTAACTTAAATATTACATTTCTGGTCTCCCGTGATAACTTTTGCTCTAGAATCACAATGTATGCTCACATTACAAATATCTACCTTGGTTGATCCACAACATGGCACCAAAGTTGGCCCAAAAGCTAAATATCATACAAATGTTGATTTTAAATGCTGGTAATAGTTTATAATACCTACACACAATTGACTATGTATTAACCATTTATTACACATTTATAAATGGTTAATAAATGGTTAATACATAGTCAATTGTGTGTAGGTATTATAAAGTGTTACCTAAATGCCACAGATACTAAAGTTCGAGTTGAAGTTTTAATTGTGACTATTTCTGATCTCTCTCTGTGACATCCCACTGTCATTTTATTGAAACGAGAAGACACATTCTTTTTTTTCCCAAAAAATTAAGTTGAAATCTGATTTTGAAAAAAAAAAATATAGCATAGCATATGATAGCATGATGGGTTTTAAATCCATGTTTCTTTCTTTCAAAAATTAAACATGCGTTTTCCAGTTGAATAAATCTTTGTGTCATTCCAGGAGAAATAGGTTCATATAAAACATTTGCTAACACTTTACATTATGGATCACTAATAAGGTCCTAATTCTATGGTCATTTTGATGTAATTTTGTGGTAATAACGCCTTTGTAATCGCTTATATCAAGTAATATCCATGCAGTTCCCAGGTAATAGCCATACTATTAAGCTTTCATTTCAAGTATAATAAAATGTTAATTATTCAAAATTAATCTGTAGTTACTGAAATGATGAGTCAAGGATTTACACCATGACTAACACTAACATCAGGGCTAACACTGACACAAGTGCTAACATTGACACTATTATCTGTAAACTGCAGAGTAATTACATTGTAAATGGATATTACCCGTCATAAGTGGTTATAATGGCATTATTACCATGAAATGACATCTAAATTACCATAGAATTACCACTTTATTAGCGATCTGTAATGTAAAGTGTTAGCAAAAATTTGAGTCACATTGTGTTTTTTGTGCCTAAAGAAGAATAAAAAAAACACTCAGGTTCTCATCATTCATGCACCAAAGGGTTAATGTGTTATATTTTCAAAGACAAACAACGACAGTTTTAATATTTAAACCGATGAGGAAAAGGGCAGAAGCTACAAATGAATTTAAAATGTCATTTTCTAGTTTAGCGCCTAGAACGTGGTCCGTTTTACAGTAAAATCAAACAGCAGCGGTTACATCACAGTCGCCTCAAACACTGTGAGCTGTGAAATGTCACGGAAACACAGACTGTTATAGTCAACAGTAATCCAAGCTGTTTCTGATTTAAACTGCAGAGTTTATACCAAAGAAAAAAAACACTGCTTTTATTTTCTAACGCTTTTACTAACGCTCATGAATAAAACACATATGTGGCATTTGACAAACTGACGAACAAAACACTGAAAAAAACTGAACAACTATTTTGCTCGATCTCTGATCAGTGAGAGAAAACATTTTAGTGACCTTGACCTTTGACCTACATTCACCGAAATTTAATGGGATCTCTTCTGGACCACCTCATACCTTTACTGGAAATTACATTATAGTTTTTGCATAAATCTGCTTACAAACAAACAAACAAACATAAACAAAAACAGACAAAAAACAAACAGAAGTAAAAATAAAAAGACAAAAACAAGCAAACCAAAAATAATAACTCTCTCTCTTTTCAGGGGGTGGAGTAACTAGGCAGTGGGCGGAGTTAGACTCATCTCGTCTCGTCACCTGAACCCGCTTTATCCTCACTAGGGTCGTGGGGGTCACTGGGGGCCTAATCCAGCTACAATGGGCGAAGGCGGGGTACACCCTGTATGAGACGCCAGTTCATCTCAGGGCTGAACATATATAATAATAATAATAATAATAATAATAATAATAATCTTTATTTGTATAGCACCTGTCATACAAACACTGTAGCCCAAAGTGCTTCACATTCATTAAAAATTAAAGTACAATTTTAAGACAGGGTGAAATAAAAAAAAATACATTATAATTCGATTGCACAAAATTAGAAAATTACAAAAGTACAAGATAAACTTATTATAAAATTTCAATAAATAAGAAATACAATTACAAGAGTAAACTGATTGTACATACATTATACAATTTCAATAGAGTAAATCAGAATACATTCAAATTTGATTACGCAATATAAAGACTATAAAGAATGTAAAGAATGGGGTCACAGAATTGTGACTCCATTCTTTATCTCCCTTCAAAGGCTAATGAAAATAGAAATGTTTTTAACTTAGTTTCAAATATACTCAGTGAACTGGCTTCCCTCATGTCTTTTGGAATTGTATTCCATAACTTTGGTGCATAGTTAACAAAGGCTGCGTCATATATCTATAGACAAACTATCACTCTCACATTCACACCTATGGGTAATTTAGATTAACTAATGAACCTATCAGTGCATGTGTTTGGATTAGACTCAACAGCTGTAAAGTTTCACGTACAAAAACACCTACAGTGTCAACGTTAATGTAATAAATGACAGATTTCTGCATGAGTGTGTGTGTGCTTGTATTCATATCTTTATGGGGACATTGATCTGTTCACAACATAGGGACCAAAATTCAGGTCGAGGGCTAACTCTAAGTGTAGGTCCCCACTAGTAAATTTAAATCAAAACTATGTAATCTAATAAATATGCAAATGTATGCAAATGATGTGGCTCTATAAATACAACCATTAGTTTTTTCTAGATGTCCTCATAAAGGATAAGGGAAACATTTGACTTTTCTTCAGATAAGGTTAAAAATATAGCTTTGGGGCCCCCCGCTGGCTGGAGGGCCCTGTGCATTCGCCTAGTTTGCCTATAGGAAGAAACAGCCCTGCCACCCAGCATCTGTGAGGCTGAACACTTCGTCCTGCTGTGACTGATGGAAACCTCTGCAGCTTTGTCACATCTGAGCCAAAACCTTTCATCGCCGTCGCACCACTGATGCACGCTGCTGAACCATAGGAAAGGGATCTGTGCGTGTCCCGTTCCATCAGAAAACCTTCCTCTTCTTCTTCCTCTTCTCCACTAAATCGATGTTGACCTCTGGGATGTGACGGAGTAAAATCACTACGGACGCCTGGAAGGAGCCGTTACCACGGTGACAGTCATTAGAGCCCGAAATGAGCAGTTTTCAGGAGAATCAGTTTGTTCAGGATCAATCACTGGATTAACCCTTTAAGAGGGGGGGGGGGCTGGACTGAACTGGACCGAACTGGGCCATACTGGACATATCTACCTTCTTTTTCATGGAAACAGAAGCAAGACAGAACACAACCAGCTTCTGTGTTTTTGTGTGACACTTCCTGTGCAGACCTCTTGACCACTGTGTAGACCAGGGGTCTCCAACCTGTTCCACAAAGGGCCGGTGTGGCTGCAGGTTTTTGTTCCAACCAAGCAGCAACACACCAGACTTCAATCAATTAATCAACTGATCTCAGTCTTCAGAGAGTCAATTGGTCAAACTGTGAACTCTTGGTTGGTTGGAACAAAAACCTGCAGCCACACCGGCCCTTTGTGGAACAGGTTGGAGACCCCTGGTGTAGACATTAGCTAATGCGTGTTTACCACAGCTATAGACATATTTGTGCTTATATGCTTTTAGGGTTTTTGTTTTTTTGAAGTAATTGCTTCAAGGAAGACTGGGTTCTCTTGTGCGGTTAGGGGCTGTCATAACAACTGGAATACATGTGAAGTGGCCAACCCTGGTCCTCCAGAGCCACAATCCTGCATGTTTTAATAATGGATTGGATTTATATAGTGCTTTTTTGCCACTCATAGTGCCTTACATTAGTGACCCATTATTCTTTCACTCTCACATGCTCCCTCTGGTGGTGGTAAACTACATATGTAGCCTGACAGAACCATGGCCCCTCTGACCACTGCTGAACATTCATACACCAGCATGAGTGACACAAGGAGGGTCAAGTGTTTTTGCCAAGGTCAAAACGGACTGACGAGGACAGAGCAGGATTCGAACCACCAACCCTACGGTTATTAGACGACCCACTCTACCAACTGATCCACGGCTGTTTTAGATATATCCCTCTTTTAACACACCTGGTTCAAATGATGAGCTTTTCATCAAGTTCTGTAGAAGCCTGATAACGACTGTCAGGTGTGTTGGAAGAGGGATGTATCTAAAACATGCAGGACCATGGTTGGCCACCCGTGACCAAGGTCATGAACAAAATTTCTTGCACTTTTTTTTTGGGCTATACTTAATATTTTTAATAGCAGAAGTCAGGTGGTGCAAGCAAAGCTAATGCCACAAATATATTGATGACATTATTATTATTATTATTATTATTGGGTCATATATAAAACACTTCCTTCACATAAACTAAAGGTGTCATTCTGAAAACCACTTATCCACGCACCGTTTGGAATCTGATGGGTCACCCCGATTGACCAACACATGCTGTGTCGCCTCCACTGGCTGTATTTACCATTCCTAGAAAACAACACAGACAAACGAGTGACTCAGACAAAGCCTGTCCTTATTACATTATGTAAATTTTGGCGTCAACCACGTGGGGTTAAGCCTGTCCCCCATTGCAGTGAATACAAAATAGCATGTAAGTAGCTGCTGCACAAACTTGGAAAAAACTGGTAGTGCAAACTGGTTCATGTGCTCTCTGTGGAAATAAAGCAGAATTTTTCCCTGCATGTATTCAAAACAAGCAACAGCACAAATCCTACCTGGATGCTACTCTCGAATGGTAAACACGCACAGAGCGAGAGGGGAGGGGGAGTGTCGCTTCATCACTGCGTCATGGACATGTATGAGGAAGGACAGCTAAACTCTGTTGTTCCACCTCAAGTCATTTTTCTACCCTCCAAAGTCAACTGGAAAAAAAACAGAGGTGTTAAAAGTACAGCTACTTATGTGAAAAAGTACTCTGGTAAAAGTAGAATTATTGATTAAACTCTTTTACTTAAGTAAAAGTAAAAAAAAAAAAAAAAAGTGCAATTTCTCAATTATAATAAAGTACAAAAGTAAAATAAAATTTTTGGAGTTTTTGCCATGAACACATTAATACTTATTTAACCAGGTTAAAGTTTCAAAAGTATCAAAATTAAAGCCTTTAAAAGTGAGTTACTGTGTTGAAATTGTGTTTGATGAGGTCACAGTTTTGTGGGTATGGAGATAAAAAATGCATAATTTATGATAAAATTGTGAAATTAAAAGTAAAAATTATGAGATAAAAAGTACAAATTGTGAAATAAAGTGTCAAAATTAGAAGATAATAGTCATATAACTATAATATGTAAAGTCACAGTTTCTCTCCTTCACTGATTTTCCCTCTGAAGTGATTAATTTTTGACCTGTTACATCTGTTTACTTTGAAAAAATAACCAGTCTATTCAGAGAATGGAAAGAGTATAAGTACAGATATTTATATAAAAATGTAGGAAATAAAAGTACAAAGTTGCCAGAAAAAGAAATACTCAAGTAAAGTACACATACCTAAAAATATACTTAAGTACAGTAATGAAGTACTTTTATGTAGTTACTTCCACCTCTGAACGAAACAATCCAGATGTTTTAGTTTTTTGTTTTTTTTTTTACATAGAACCAACACACAATGCATTCAATAACACTGGAGAACACAGCAATATTAATGAAATAACCACAGAATGATTCCTTTAAACATGTACAATTAGTTAATGTAGGCACCGCCCTAAGATCTGCTTCTAAAAATGTCAATCATCACCAAAGGCGATGGTTGGCTCACAGCATGAGTGCGACATAAACATGTGCATTTCTTCCAGTTTAGACAGAGACACGACCCGTCTTCATATTTTTGCGTTTTGCCGTGTAAATGAAAGGCAGTTCCGATGACATTTTTTTTAAAAACTTAAATCGTCTTTGTGTAAACAGCCCCGAAAAGTAGAACACAAACCTGTGTAATAAGAACTGATTAAATAACATTGTATCCCTAAAAATACACACAAACACAGACTATGATTTTAAAAATAAAAGTTTTATTGAAAATGCCAAATTATGAGTTAGAATTAACTGATTAAATCATATTCTCTCTTTATGTCTCACACACAGATACACACAGAGTAGGATTCTTAGTAAAAACTCCAAAACATATCAAATGTGGGAGGCAGAACACGGGTGAGGAGTGAGGTCCCGACTTGGCAGCTTTAATTATTACTTGTACTTTATATATATATATATATATATATATATATATATATATATCATGAAGCTCTATTTCTTTGTCAAGTAAACATGGAGTCAAAAGGATAAAAAAAAGTGACACAACAGGATGGCCTTTTCACTTTGAAAGAGAAGGTGAGAACTCAGAAATGACCAACACAAAGACAGACCTGAATTAAAATACCTACTAAATCTCTACTTCATCTGATAAAAAGCCAGACTTGATGGGTAGCAGAGGTTATTTCTTTTGCTGTATTTAATCATTTTCTCTTTTCTCCAGAGGCCAACGCAGACACAGAGCTGAACCGTTCGCACTCTGAAGGTTTTCCTTGAATCTCATCATTTCCAGCACAAAGAAAAGCAGAGTGAATGAAAAGGCTGCGGTGAATATACACAAAGCCTTAAAGCGCTGTGAGTGAGCAGATGTTTTCTCTGCATTACTGACATTCACAATGTGGAGGTGCCCATCAGGGTCGTGTTCTTGGCTATCCTTCAAACTCACTTTGAAAAGAATCTCTTCCAACACGTGGTACATGTTCGGAAGTTTCTGCAGAAATACCAACAGGTGGAAGAGTGATGCTGCCAGCACACATACATAAGGTTCGGAAACGCTGACTTTTTTCACTGCTACCGATCATAACCATAACCCTATCACTAACTATAACTATAACCCTATCACTAACTATAACCATAACCCTATCACTAACTATAACTATAACCATAACCAAATCACTAACTATAACTATAACCATAACCCTATCACTAACTATAACTATAACCATAACCAAATCACTAACTATAACTATAACCATAACCAAATCACTAACTATAACTATAACCATAACCCTATCACTAACTATAACCATAACCAAATCACTAACTATAACTATAACCATAACCCTATCACTAACTATAATTATAACCATAACCCAATCACTAACTATAACTATAACCATAACCCAATCACTAACTATAACTATAACCATAACCCTATCACTAACTATAACTATAACCATAACCCAATCACTAACTATAACTATAACCATAACCCAATCACTAACTATAACTATAACCATAACCCTATCACTGCAGAGACACGTGTCCTTCTGTGCAGAGACAATGTCCATCTGTGCAGAGACACGTGTCCATCTGTGCAGAGACATGTGTCCATCTGTGCAGAGACACGTGTCCATCTGTGCAGAGACATGTGTCCATCTGTGCAGAGACATGTGTCCATCTGTGCAGAGACACGTGTCCATCTGTGCAGAGACATGTGTCCATCTGTGCAGAGACATGTGTCCATCTGTGCAGAGACATGTGTCCTTCTGTGCAGCCAGTCACAGAGCAGGAAACAGATTCAGCTTTTGTCGACATCTGTTCAAGGTTCCTTTATTTGTACCTGTGGGTAGATTTGTTGCCGACAGCAGAATATTAACTTCAAATATGTGCGTCATGACGACCAGACCATGTGCAGAACGACAGGAATAATGTTAAAAAGGAATGAAGTGTTTACATGGGACAGGAATTATTGAATTCAGAATTAAGATCAAAATAAACCAGTGACTTTATTCTGAATTCAGGTTAATTGCGAATTATTATTTTCAACTCGAATTAGGTGTTTACATGGTTCATCTGAAAGAGGAATTAATCTGTATTCTGAATTAAACAGAAATAAAAACTAATGTAAACAAGGGTAACAGACATATTTGTGTTGTAAAAAAAATAAAAAGTGCATTTTACAGAATACGTCCCCTTTAAAACCATTGTGTCCATCATTTTTATTGGTCAAGTATTTACCCTAAAAGTTGCCCCGAGTTGTGATTTCATTTCCTGCCGACTCCACAGCGTTAATAATCTGCATCTGCAGTCGCCGGAAGATGATTACAAAGCTGAGCTCTCAATCACGGGGCACTAATAGCAGCGTCCAGGCGTGATCAGGTGATTGATAGGTGGCATTTAACCACGAAAGGAGCCCAATATACTGGTGGAAGGAGAAGGAGCCACAACCTTTCAATAATGGAACGCCTGTGGGCCGCGGAAAGGCTGATCCTTTTGTTCTAATTAACCTGTGAAATGAGTTCAGCCGCTCCCTCTCCACCGCTGGCGTAAACGCTCGAATAATCTGTGAATGGACGAGTGCAGAGAAGAATGCCAAGAGGTGGAAGGTCCGCCAGGCCGGTTTCAACAGATGCTATGTGTCTCTGATAGCATTAGCATCAGCAGACCCAGACCGATAGCATCAGCAGACTCAGCACAGTAAAGAAAGAAGAAAGTACTTTGTCATTATGAAATCTGTCCTGTGCATTTAAGCCATCCTTTCTTTGATGCTGTTGGGGTAACCTGTAGGGAGCAGTGGGCAGCCATGGGTGGCGCCTGCGGATCCATCTCCAGATTTAAAGCCAGGCTAATAATCAGATTCACCTGGGTTTGGTTTAACCCTAACAAACTAGTCCTTGTGTCATGGGGTAAACTGGAGCACCCGGAGGAAACCCATCCACAAACGGAGAGAGAAACATGGAAACTCCACACAGAAAGGCCTGCATGGTCTGGGAATTGAACCCGGGTGTTCTTGCTGTGACCAATCAGCCACCGTGCCGCCATAGCCAGTAGCCATGTATACAGGAAAGGACAGAGACAGCTGTACTTCTTGAGGAGGCTGGGGTCCTTCAGTATTTGCAAAAAACTGCTGCAAATGTTCTAGCAGTCTGTGGTAGTCAGTAGGACATTAACAGAAATGTCAACACGTCGAGGAGATCAGGCCCCTGCCTGCCTGTTCATTTTGACATAGCACAAGTCGACTTAAATTTGAAGGAGTTGATAAGTCACATGTTATTTTTTCTCTTCTTCGGTGCGTAAACACAGACCAGTCAGACGTAAACCAGAGGAGATGTGGCTGCTGCAGGTAAAAAAAGGGGGTGGTGGGTCTGACCAAACAAAAGAAAATGACAGACATACATCACATGTGTGGAAATACTTCACCTTAGATGAAAAAAAACAGCACAGCCATCTGAAGAGCCATCCGTTAGCTAACCTGAGTGATATAAGCAGCATCCGCTAGCTAAGTGATATGAGCAGCAGTGCAGAAAACATGCATTAAGACAACGTGCTCTTTTTTTCCCCCAAACATGATGTAGACAGTGTGGTGTTGTGTCAGGGTGGCTGCAGACTTACACTTTTTGCACTTAATATAAAATGTGAGGACATGTGACAGACGACCGGACAATCCAGCTTTAGAGCCGTGGGTAAGGACAAAATCCAGACATATGTTCATCCTCCTGTTGTTATGCAGTTAAATTTAAAAGTAAACTTTTTGCTAACGTTAGCCTTTGTTTCAAAATGCTGATGCTTGTGTCTTGTCACTGGACATTGTTACGTTGCAGTGAACTTTAACACAAGTTGTTCATTGCTGGACAGACGTGTGTCCATGTTGTTCCTTCGCTGACAATGTGATGATGTCATCATGACTCGTCAACTTGACTTCATTGATGGATAAGTCGACTTGAAAACAACTGAAGTCGTTAATGTCCCATTAGTCAGTATCTTCCCTGCTGTGGTCTGATGGGGAGGAAGCAGCACCAAGAGGGACGTTGCTCGACTAGACAATCTGGTGATCGAGATCTGGCCCCGTTGGTGGACACAGAACTAAACTCTCTGGTGACAGTGGTACAGAGAAGGACTCTGGACAAACTGCGGTCCATATTGGACAACGCCCACCACCCTCTGCAGAACTCTCAGGAGCGTGTTCAGTGACAGACTGCTGTCGCAATCCTGCTCCAAAAACTCCTTGGTCCCTCTGTCCATCAGGCTGTACAACAGTTCGCACTGATGCCAGGAGACACAATAGACATTGGACAAATGACTTGCATTCATGGACTCAGTAGTATTCTTCATGCTGCTTTGCTTCAGTCACTTACATCCTTAATACAGTTAACAGTTGCATCATACACTTTAATGTTCTACAGTCACTTTAAATCTTATATAGTTTATAAGTATATAAAATATTTTTATTTTATTTTCCACAGTCACTTTATACCTTGTAAGATAGCTTTCTGTATGTGTTCTCAATGTTATGTTACATGTCCATGTGTTGAAGTGTCCTTGGGCAAAGACACTGAACCCTGACTTAGTCTCCCAGTAGGACTGACAGAACCTTTGAACCCTACTGGTGTATGAGTGTGTGTGAATGGGTGAATGTGAAGCTAATGTAAAGAGCTTTGAGCACCATGAAGGTGGGAAAGCGCTATATAAGTGCAGACCATTAACCATTTATTGTATGTTATGTTTCATTCTATCTTCTTCTTTTCACCGTTCTTCTGCTTTTTGGTGTGTTAAATTTCCCCCAAAAAATACTCCTGAGTTGTTTGTCACGATCTGATGTCATTTGCGACAACTAATGTGCACGACTTCTGCCCAGCAACTCTACCAGGCCACTGTCAAGTACTTACCCTTGAGCAGGAACTCCATTGGTTCCAGTAAAAGTTCCGGAAGGCGGCTTTGTCGGAACAATCCAGTCAGAGGAGTTCCTGTAAAATGGTCTGGAAATTCCGATGGTGGAAACACGCTTCTTGACACGTTGCAGTCTTGGTATAACTTTTGTTCTTCCTCTACAAACAGATGGAGGAAAATTTAAGACAAAAAAAACAGGAAGATTCTAAAAAGAGTTTGTTTGCTATTCTTTTTAATTGTTTCTGCATTTGAGGGTAGATTGGTTTGACATGTAATAAAAAGAGTAAAGTGGTGGTAATAAAATTAGCTGCCAGTCAGTATGAATCCTGTGTACGTACAGACGTTTCCAAGAACTTAAAGGGCCACACTTGTGCAGTATAAACCATCTGATGTGTTGGTGCATGTACAAATGTGTGTGTAGTGCACGTGTGTGTTAGGGCCTCTAAGAGCATCTTAATTCTTAATCCAGACCTGCATATACCCCTGTTAACGTGACTACTGAAGTGATATAGAACAATGAATATATGTTGCCAAATGTATTTAAAAACTAAATAAATATATTGAACTCTCCGTCACTTCCTAACAACTCTAATCTGGTTTTGTCACAACTCTTGTCACAATACAGATTTAGTATCTTTGAGGCTTAAAATGAATGATACGTCCTTTGTTGGTCAGTCTTATGAGCTTATTGTGACTAGAAATGAAAAAAAAAAAAAAAACTCAGTGGCAGCCGTTTTCAATCGTCCAATATGGTGGCCCCATTAAAGGAGTCATTGCATGGATATTTCATTAATATTACTGTGTTCTCCATTGTTATTGAATACGGCTTTTGTTTTTAAAGTAAACGTACCTTCAAACCTTTGAAAAATATATGTTTTGCTTTGCACCTGTTTCCCTCATGATTTATCAGGACTTCTGGGAAAAAAAAATTATGTATTTATAGGGCCACATTATTTCTATTTTACTAGTGGGGACCTTTATTTATATTTAACCCTTGTGAGGACCTGAATTTTGGCCTCCATAGTGTCAGAGGTCCCCATGGTGTGACTGTAAACATATCAATGTCCCAATAAAGATAGGAATACAAGCACACACACACACACACACACACACACAGAGCGCTGCAGCAACTCATGTGTGGTTTTAATATTCAGCTGTTTTTCGTAGCGTTAAACGCCGCTGAGCTTCTATTTCTGCAGACGCGAACGACTGCCACTAATAGACAGAAGACGACTGAGCTGGAAAAACTCAACTAATTCTCCGACACTACGCCTGAGGCCACGAGGCTCAGCAGCGCACCGCACTGCCTTCATCTTCCTGCCCGACTGAGGAGAGAATTTTCAAACGCCGTCAGAAGCAGAGGGTGAAGACGCTGCGAACAGAGAAGAATGGTGCCGCTGGCGACGGCGTCAACAGGTGTTAGCGCGGTCGGTCCGTTTCTACGGTTCCATATTTAAACGGAAGTGTAGGAGCAGCAGCACAGCCCGCACTACACAAACATACATCTACCCTTTACCCTCTACACCTACCCTGTACAATTTACCCCCTTAGATTAGATTAGATGACTTTATTGGTGCCCAAAGGTAGATTTGTGTTATAGTTATAGTGTCTTGTCTTGTTAGTTTTTGAGAATCTTCCTGTTCTTTCTGTAATTATTAGTGTCTGGGCTTTTATTTTGGCATGTTGGTTCATGTTCACTCTGGCCTGTTTTACTTCCCGTCACCAGGTGTTTTCCTCCCCACCCCTCTAATTTGGATGATTGAATCCACCTGTTCCTTCCCCCACTTAAGTGTTGTGTGATTGTTTGCCTCCATATTGGCTACGGACTCTGCCGTCATCAATTAATAATGTATACACAGAGGACTGTCCATGAAGCTTTTTAGCAGCCACTGAGTTTTATGCAAGTCTGTCTCCTTTATGTGTGTTTATTTATTGTTTTGTCTCTGTCTAAAACTTATTGTTTGCTGCTATTTTGACCAGGACTCCCTGGAAGAAGAGACACTTCATCTCAATGGGACATTCCTGGCTAAAGGATAAATAAATCAGTTGTGCATTTGTCATTTTTGGGGGGTTTCCTTGTGGATGATCTGGTTCTAGATATTTGGTTCTCTGTCTGTTTTTCTGCTTCTTGTCTGTTCTGTCGCTGATCTCCTGGTTCTGGACCCTGTTACTACCCCTGGCTTCATGCTCATCGTTTGGACCTCTCTGGTTCCACTGACCTTTGCTCGGATCCTCTTCTGGTATCTGGTCACGTTATCTGGATTGCTCTGTTTTTCCAGTTTTGACCCGGTTCTGTCCACTGACTTTTCTTCTGTCTTGTTCCCTAGTCGCCATCATCAGCACAGCCCAGCTGATCAGCTCACAGCCAGTTTCATTTCACCTGTTGTGTGCACCAATAAACCGGTCTTTGATTATACCTCTGTGTCACAGTCTGCATTTGGATTCCTCTGTATTCTGAAAAGCCTTACAATTTGGTTTGCAGTCAAGTGACCTCTGCTCATACAAAAGATTTAGGACACACATAACAGATCCTTTACAGGAAATTACAGTGTCACCATTTCAGCTTAAAATGGCATAAACAGACAACCAGTCATAAAACACACTTAAATACAGGAGTGATAAAAAAAACTTCCACTATGATAATATATATATATATATATATATATATATATATATATATATATATATATATATATACACACATATAAAGTAAAGTCAGGAAGTATATAAGACAACACAAATTTGCTAAAACAATAAAAAAAAAACATGATAAAATACATTAAAAGTGCCACCACAGTCTATGCTTAGAGGCTACATTATTAATTTCTCTAATAGAAGAGAGGACAAAGCTTCCTCTGAAAGGCTCTGTGACCAGAGGGAAGGAGCTTGAGTTCTTTATGTAGTGGGTGGGAGCCGTCTTTCATAGTGGACTCCGTTATCCACTGCAATTGCCTGTTGTATAGGGATTCAGGACAGGACTTGTGGCTGTCCAATGAGTCTGCTAGACCATTTAACCATTTGGTTAAGTGAATTTTTGTTTTTCAGAGACAGGTTGTTAAAGCAGCACACCAAACAGAAAGATAAAATAAAATAGATTCAATAAAACCGCGATAAAACAAGATTCAAAAGAGTTTGACCAATGTGAAAATAAGACAATTTCCTCAGACAGTACATATGTTGGTTTGCCTCAAAAGTGACATTATTACCTCTTACACATACCCTTTACAATTTATCCCCTACATCTTCACTTTACCCAGTTTATCTCCATATTTAAAAATGTTTGTGTGCTTTCAGCATCTTGAATATGTTTAAATTTGTGTTGGGTTTTTTTTTTTTACATTTTCCCTCAATACTTTAAGATTTGTCAGTGTTTTTAACTTTTTTTGAACAAATTTTAACATGTTTTTTTTTTTCTCATGTCGTGACTCCCCCCTCAAGGAAGCCCCGCCCCCCCTGGGAAGCCCCAACTCACTATTTGAAAAGCCTCGAGTTCTTCGTACAGGGACTGTTCCATGGTTTCTGTAGCAGCAGTACATCCTGAGTATTTTTAGCGCTCGAGGTCACGGCAACAATAAGTGACAGAGTGCTCGAACACGTGTTGAATGAGACTGATTTATCCCTTCCATCAAACACTATACATAATATTTCTCTCATTTGTTCAGGTCAAAGGAGAATGAATAGTGAAGAAAAGTTTGTTTCATTTCCATTTGTGGAAGGAAAACATGATTTCTTCCACTTGTGTCTGGATTCTCACTGAAACTTTACGGCGAAAAATGAACAGGAGCTGGAAGCGTAAATGGAATCTAATGGATGTAAAGGTCAAAGGTCAGTCCATGTGAAAGGAAAACGCACGCACCATATATGATTCACTTCAAAACTTCAGAAAAGAATCATTTCAGACCTGGGCTAAACATTTACCTGTTGCTTCTCCAGGGTTGAAATCATTATACATGTTTAGTTCTTATTCTTTGTTTTCGTACAACTAGAAAATACAGCAAACTAGAAAAGCACTGAGAGCGCAGACTTCCGCCCAGGTAGACACCCCCCCGAATCACCACCACAATCTATTCATTTCCAGATCTCCCCATTACCAAACCTATGCCGAAAATTTCATCAAAATTCATCCATAGTATCCATAATTACATTTATAAAGCCCCAAATCACAACAAAGTCATCTCACAGGGCTTTACAGAAACACAATCAACTACAGAGATACATGAAAAGTCCCAAACATCACCTGTTCTTAGACCCTCCTTCTCTGCAAGAAAAAACTTCAAACCCACTGGGAAAAAGAAGAAATCTTGAGGAGAACCACACTCAAGGACAGATCCATCCTGTCGTCCATGGCTCCCACGCAGACACTGTCAAGAGAGCCACCACTCCCCAAAAGGGGCGGGGGACCAGGTGACTAAAAGAACAAAAACTAAAGGTTCAAGTCAATATGGAGACTGTAAAAGATCTAAATCTGAACAAGACTTTTAGGGCGTATTCACATAGTAAAGTCCGGACCAAGGTTTGGACCAGAACCTTTTTTTGCCTTTTCACACTGTACTTATAATCCGGACTTTATTTACAGTCTTCATTCACACTGTATTGAATCAAGTGGACCAACGGACTTTAGAACGTCATGTTGTCAATGCGTGTACAGCGTGCGTCTCTCTATACTCGACCCTGATTGGTTAGTAGATGAGCACGCTACACTGTCGCAGGAAATGGACCCATTTACTAGTTTTATGAGTATTTTCTAGTTCAGTCTTTATACTATCATCCGACCAAATTTCAATTTCAATACCTGGTTTCCTCGTCTCCCCATGTATTCCCGTGACTCATGCTTGGACATTGACTCGATTCCGTGCCCGTGACTGGTCCGATAGTCCGGACATTCCTAAAAAGAGCTTTCACACTGTGCACCAGCGAACCTTGTTCCGGACCGAGACTACCTCCTCAGCTCGGACCAAAGTCTCGGTCTTTAGTCCGGACCAAGGTTCGGGGGAGGTTTCACACTTGTCAATAAAGTTCGAACTTTCCTGGAAAGTCTGGATTTTCTGAGTGCAGTGTGAATACGCCCTTAGTGTCATCTGGAACTAATCTGATTAAACTAATGGGAATAACAAAATTTTACCTGCTTCCACTGGAACATTTTTGTGTTTAATTGATGGAACAAGTGAAAATGATCTTGGTCAGATTAGATTAATATCAGATTAGTTCCAGATCTATTGTCTATAAAACAGTTCTTCTATTTGACTGAAAAGTTCTTCTGTAGGTGATTGTGTCTGATTTTAATCTGATCAAACCTCATTAACATTCAGTTTCATTTTCAGACTGTGTTGAGATCATCAGGACTTCCTCTGGGTTCATTGTGTGTCTTTTTGTTCTATTTTATATTGGTCTTGCATATTATGGCGGTCACTGTGCTGTTTTGTTTGGTCAGACCCACCACCTCCTGTTTCACCTGCAGCACCCATGTCTCCTCTGGTTTACGTCTGACTGGTCTGTGTTTACGCACCGAAGGAGAGAAAGAATAACATGTGACTTGTCGACTCCTAAAAATTTAAGTCGACTTGTGCTACGGGACTTGACTAGTTGACGTTTCGGTTAATGCCGATATATATGCTTTATGAGGACCTCCAGAAATAACAAATGAGTGTATTTATAGGGTCACGTCATTTGCATAAATTTGCATGCTTCACACAGATTTATATTTTACTAGTGGGGACCTACATTTATATTTAAACCTTGTGGGGACCTGAATTTTGGTCCCCATGTGAAAACAGATCAATGTCCCCATAAAGATAAGACTGCGAGTGCACACACAGTAACATTTGGAGTTGCATGCACATTACCTTGGGCTGTTATTACGGTAGTGGAGGCGCTCAGTGCTGCTGAAGCGGCTGAGTGGCCACAGGCTGCGAGTATTGAGTCCTATTACAGCCAGTGGATAGCATCAATGTAAAGTGTGTAAACAGCAGGAGGCCTCAGGCTGTTTCTGACGCTTTCACCAACTAAAATGAGCACCGACTTCAAAATGTCATCTGTGGTTGCTGGGCAGATTAAATGCACTTGTATACTTTTAGGGTAAAAAAAAAATGTGATGGAAGGAGTGTGAGCAGCTCCGGGATGTTTGTCTGCAGATCATCAAAAGCAGGTTAGATCAGTGTCTGGACTCTTGAATGGATCCAAATAAATAGGTACAAACAAATTCTAAAAAACTGCATCCAACCCTATAGAGCAGGGGTGTTAAAGTCATGCTAGTACAGTTCCATATTCAGCCCAATATGATCTAAAAAGAACCAGACCAGTGAAAAGAGCAACAAACTTAACTAAATAAATAAACAAGGGTTTTCTGTAACTCTAACTTTGTGTGTTTTTTAGTGACTTTTATGGTATTTTTAGTGGATTTTTAAGTGGATTTTATTGTATTTAATGTGTATTTTCTTGTATTACTTTGTGCATTTTATTGTACATTCTGTATATTGTCGATATTAGGGTATTATTAGATGATTTTTTTTTCATACTTTATTGCAGGAGTGTCAAAGCCATATCAGTTCAGTAGTCAGTATATTTCGTTTGATTTATTACAATAACATATTGTGTTGTCATGGTGACTCTGGTCACTTTCTGAAGGGGGCGTGTCCAGGCCAGTCTTATTTGAGCTAAGTTTGGCAATGTTTACATGCATGTAGTAATTCCATTACAACCACATTATCTGACTTGGTTAGTTTGACTTCTCAAACTCCAGTTGGATTCAATTCCACTGCGATTAAGACGTTTACATGACTTTGAAAACTACGACTTTAATCAGAAAAGACAATTCAAATTTCTCTTTTTTCATGTATTTGAATTTGTTGATTTATTTAGTATTTTTATTTATAGATTTAAAATGTTATTGTATTTATTTACATTTCTTTTTTATTTAAAATGTTTTATTTCTGTAAGTGCATGTAAACGTAGCTAGCTTGTGCCATTTGTCGTGGTGTATACGGCAGCAGAAACGCCGCTGCAGCTGGACACTTCATCTACTCACTTTACACTCTCTCTCTCTCTCTCACACCAAGGTTTAACACACTGACAAATGTTTGAAACGTCTCCCATTGACTGACACCGGCTCGCACATCGACCGCTACTCTCTGGGGACCATCCTGTTTGGATGTCGACCGTTTAACAGCGTGAAGCAAAACCTGGTTAACCGAGTCTGGGAAAAACGCTCAATTAAACCTGGAAGAGACGAGCCGAGGGCGAACGAGAGGAGGAATGGAAAATAGAAAGATGGAGGGAAATAATCATTTAAATGAATGTGGTTTAGCAAGAAGAGGAGAGGGTGGGGGGGCTAATCCCAGGTAGAGTCAGAGACGAAGGTGAAACCAGGGAGGGAAATGAAGAACGGTAGAGTGCAGCGAGCAGTTGAGTGGAGTGTGTTTACATCAGGGAGCTTCAGGCCTGAATGACAAAGTCCCCATTAAGCCAAGTCCCCATTAAGCCAAGATGGAGTCTACGCCCGCAGCAAAGCACAGCGCTTGCTCAGGTGAATCCATTACAGCAGTGTAATTGAGGGAGGAGCGGAGCCAGGTCAGTCTACGGGAGAGCCGATGAGAAGCTGCAGTTTACGGAGAGAGCTGCTGAGAAACTGCAGTTTATGGGGAGAGCCGCTTATTGTTCTAAAGTCTGTCATGTGACATGAACCATCTCCAAATGACAGCACAGCTCTGCAGTGACTCAGCTGTGTCGTGTGCTGACCTCTGACCCCAGACCTCTTCCCCCACCCTCACCCGTCTGATCCAATGTAAATAGCCTAATTCGTTCCAATGTCCCCCCAAACCCTTTGAAAATTATTTTAAAAATTACCCATTTTGAATTAAATATGAATAGAATAGAGTTTATTGTCATTGTAAATACAATGAAATTCCATTTGGCATGTGTTAAAAGTAAAAGAAAATGTGTATTTAGATTTTAGATGTAATTTATTGGCGTCAGTGGGTAAATGTGTCTTCACTGGCTGAACATTAAACCATTCAAATGAACCACACATGGAAATCCTTGACATACCGTTGTCGTTGTTTTAATTGTTACTTTCTCCTTCAACAGTGTTTGTTGACAGACGTTTGGTAAAATATTGATCCAAAGACAATTGACTTTGACCACTTTTCATAATCTTCCTAAAATGCACAACATCAAAGTGGCCTGAACTGGATGCTTCGCCGTACAACAGACTGGATCTCAGTCCTTTTCTTAAGTTTCTTGATCCACCCACGCAATGCTTTAAAGTCCGGGGTTTTTGCAGTGATGACCTCTTTTTCGGTGTCACAGAGATGCCTTTGGAGGGGGTCGCTGCTTTTAATGCATTGGTTTTCAGCCATATTCCTTTGTGATATCACTCAATGAATGCCACTTTGAGATTTTTTTTTATCATCTTGTTTCACTTCTATTGATTACGCAGCCCACTTTGTTTTGGTTCATGAGGAATAAGGAATATGTACTGTAATAAAGTTTCGATCAGCACAGTGGGAAAAACTGATGAAACAGTAACTGTGATGAATGAGGGTCAAAGATTAATGCAAAGCATCATGGGTAGCTCCCTCACAGCCAATGGGATGCTAGGTACAGCACATAGTGACATAATTACGTACAGTACATACAGTAACGAACATATATTTCATAGCTACAATTTTCTTTCGTATTCAGAGACGAAAAAATGAGGTAAGGTTTTTCGTCGCTTGGATCAGTCGTTAGCTGGGTCTTTCGTAAATAGAGGTACCACTGTATACCATTCACTTGACGTCTTATATGTTATCTCATCTGATGTCCGACAGTTAGACGAAGTGAATGCAAAAAACACCGATACTATCTTGCCTGAATTCTGAGATATCATCACTTATGTTTTAGCTGTTGACCTTCACTGTGACCTTGACCTTTGAACTTTATAGCTCAAAACGTAATGGTTTCTTCCTTGAAACATTATCGATCATCTGTGAAAGTGTAATCAAAGTCTGTCTATAACATTTTGAGTTATCTTGCTGAGAAACAAACAAACGCAAGGTAAAACACAACCGCCTTTGCAGAGATAATAATAATAATAATAATAATAATAATAATAATAATAATAATAATAATAATAATAATAATAAATAGGTGTAGGAGATAAACAGCAGAAGTAAGACATTCTCATAAAGTGCGACTTCCATTTAACAACTGTGACCAATGGAAACGTGTTTGGTGTAAAGTCGAGTAAATACACGTATGGATTGCAGCACAAATGGAATCTGCACGACGTCACATGGAGAGATTCAATAAAAGATGGAGGATATATGAGGACAGTGAGTGTGAAAACAGACCGAGTGTAAAGAGAAAAACACGCCCAGACAAAAGAAACTCAGAGAATATATAAACAATCTCATCTGGAGGCGTCGTCTTATCTCCTGTTTGTTCTTTCATATAGATGTGAGAATCTGTCTTCTACTGCTTTCATTTTACTGAGAGAGAGAGAGGAGAGAGAGAGAGAGAGAGAGAGAGAGAGAGAGAGAGAGAGAGAGAGAGAGAGAGAGAGAGAGAGAGACAAACAGAAACAGTAAAATGAAAGCGATAGAAGACAGATTCTCACATCTATATGAAGTAACTCTGTCTCTCTCTAGAGAAAGAGAGAGAGTTACTTCATATAGATGTGAGAAAGAGACACACTTTCATTTTATAGAGAGAGAGAAAGACAGAAAGAGAGAGAGTGAGAGAGAGAGAGACAGATGGAGATGGGCACTTTTATTTTACTCCATCTTCACCATCTCATTACCTCTCACTCATCTCGTCATTACCTCTCACTCACCTCTCACTCATCTCGTCATCTGAACCCACTTTATTATCACTAGGGTCATGGGGGTCACTGGGGGCCTAATCGAGCTCCAGCAAGTGAAAGCGGGGTCAGAGGTCACCCTGTATGAGACGACAGTTCATCTCAGGGATAAAAATATATAGACAAACAATTAGTCTCGCATTCACACCTATGGACAGTTTAGATTAACCAGTTAACCTATCAGTGCATGTGTTTGGATGGTGGGAGGAGCCAGAGTACCTGGAGAAAACCCACACAGACACAAGGAGAACATGTAAACTCCACACAGAAAGGTCTGGTGTGGGAATAGAACCAGGGACCTTCTGTCTATGAGGCACGAGTGCTAACCACTGCACCACTGTGCCACCCCCCCTGTGTTTTCTTCTGTAACTTTTTGTTTTGTTTTAGATAATTTTTTACTTTGTTTTATATTATTTGTATTTCTTCTATTATTTTGTATTTTATCTTTCTCTCATATATTTTTTTTCTTCATTTTTGTTTTGTTTTACAATTTAATTTTATATTTTTTTTTTTACATTCCCTCTCTCACTCACATTTGTCTTTAATTTTTGTTTTATTTTAGATCATTTTTTTACTCTTTTTTGTGTTTTATTTTATTTTCTCTCGCTCTCATATTGTTTTTAACTTTCTTTTTTTTTTTTTTGAGATATACTTTTTTTTAACTTTCATTTTGTTTTATTTTATCTTTATATTCTCTCTCTGTCTCCCTCTGTCATATTTGTTTTTTTTTCTTAATTTTTTTGTTTTAGAACATTTTGTACTTTTATTTTGTTTCTCTGGCTTAACTGCAGCAGCAGAAGCAGCGGGTCGAGCGAGGCGATACCTTAGCAACTTAAACCAATGGTTCAGTTCAGTTATTGTTATTTGAGCAGTTCATCTTAAAAAATAAAAAAAACTTAATAAAATACAGAACAAAAGGAACAAAAGACAATGGTGTGGCCTGACAGCAAATCCTCCTGCTAATAAAAACAGGTAGACGATTATATCTGCGCCGTGCACGCGCTCACCGCCGTCGTCTCTTATTTCATTTTCAATTCAAAGGTGATTTATTGGCGAAGAAATCTGAATCATCTCATCAAACTGAAACATCTGACACATCTTTCACTCAGTCACCAGTTCATGGCTCCAATCTCAGTCCCACTATTAAATCAATCCAGTGGGAAAAGATAACAGTCATCTATAAGCAGGGCCGTTCCTACTACACAAATGCACTGGGCCCCCGAGCCACCAGGGGTGCATGTTCAGCTTCATCTGAGATAAATATGCAAATGTTCTGTGTTTATCACATCCATTATATCACAGGTGTCAAACATAAAGCCCGGGGGCCAAAGATAGAATATATAGAATAGAATAATTAGATCTCAATTGATTCATATCAGTAAAATTCGGAGCTTAAGTCTCCGCCCCTTCCGGGAGGCTCATGGGGCCTGAGATTGGAAAATTAATGAATGGTGTTCAATGGAAAATAAAATGCTAAAATGGTATCTGGTTTGTCATGTGCCCTGAATCACACACGTTGTACCTTATAATAAATTATAATTATTGATGTGCATTTCAACTGCTTCTGTTAACTAATGGACGATTCATTTGTGAGTAAAACCCGTTAATAATTTGGACTTAATACCTGGAGAACATGTGACGTCACCACAGACTCCACAGTTGAGCGCAGTGTGACGTCACATACGCAACACATTGTCGTCTCTTACTAAGCCCACATAAAACCTAACATCACATTTGCTTCCCATCAAAACCAGGTGGTCTGCCTATGCCACATCAAATATTTATTATTAACCACTATCATATGTGAATTTCAAAGCACTTGTCAAACAGAATCAGAATTTACCTTGACTGCTCTATTCACTCCCATTCAAATTTTTTGCAAGCTAAGCACCCATGGAGAAGGGCGTGACTTAGCCTCCCCATATGATCATAATTACCTATAAATTAAAAAAAAAAACTACAGATTTTAATGTAAAACAAAAGTAAAATTACATGAAAATCTTTGTATTAACAAACCATCCTTTTACAAAAACCTGAATAAATACCTGTACAAATTTGAACCACTTGAAATATCTGAAGGAAAGTTTAATTTTACAAATATCCTGCCTGTTGCTACATGTTTTGTGTATTTATAATTGAAATGCAATTGGTTCTGCGCATGTTCAAATGACAAACCGACAGAAAATGATGTCAAAAGGTCAGACAAAGTAAATGGAAAAAAAAAAAAAAACAACCACCCGATACTATCTGGTCTGGATTCTGAGACATGTTTTTTTTAATTGTTGACCTTCATTGTGACCTTGACCTTTGACCTTCATAGCCCACAATGTAATAGTTTCTTCCTTGGCGCATCATCTCTGCAAGTTTCAGCAAAATCCGTCCATAACTTTTTGAGTTATCTTGCTGACAAACAGACAGACAGACAGACAGACAGACAGACAAACCCTCCTTTGCAGAAGTACTAAAACTTTCCCACATGTGTGTTAGTGATAAAGAAAACTCAAGTCCTGGTTGAATCAAGTTTCCAAGATATGTTTTGTTCTAAATGTTTTGATTGAAGCACGATATAGAGTTGTTAGAGTCATCGTAATATCATATCAGAGATCCACATCTAATATATGTCCATACAGGAGTCAGACTTTTCTTTTTTTCTCCCCCAAACTAAGGATAGAAAACACAAACAGTGAATAATTGACATATAAAGAAAATACAAATAAAACAAATGAAAACATAAAGAAAACGATAAATAGAACCAAAGCTTAAATGCTCCTAAACCCAACCCACCTGACCCAGCTTTACCGAAACCATTTGTTATTTCAGTGCTTTGTTATATTGAAGTGAGGAAAGTAGCTTCTACTATGGAGGTGTGAGACAGTGAATGAGAGGTGAACAAATGTTATCAAAGTATAGGAGATTATCCATAAGAGTGTACCTTATTCTCTCCAAATGAAGAGAACTCGTCAGGTTACTGAGCCACATGTTTATGGAGGGAACCCGTTTCTTTTCCCAGTGCATAAGGAGTCATTTGTTGCGGTAATGAGACAGTACATTGTTGTGAACTAGTTTTCAAGATACATCTGGGCTCAAAATGTGAAATAGTTAGAATGAAGAAGAGAAAGGGTTTTAGTGTTTCGAAGTAGATCTGAGATTTGGACAGTCTATACATTATGATCCTTTCACTTTACAGGTTGTTTCTAGTGGAATATTTACTAATCCATTGTATACATGTACATAAACCAGCATATATGTGGAACCATCATATATATAAAAAATGTTAAGTAACCAGCACTAATCATTTGTTTTCTCATTCATCTGATTAAAGTATGGAAGATTTAGCACATTTAATGTGTGAAGAACAGATTTTATGAAAACTGAAGAGCAGGAAAATCTCTGAAGTTGCCACAAGAACATTTTCACTTGTTACATTGGATGATTTATTAGGCCTTTGGCGCATCCCACGTCGGGCACAAGGCCTATTGATACTGCTTACAGCTTGATCTGATTCTGCCCTTTGAGCTCTAATTTGACAGGAAAACTCACCACTTCAGAAGTGTGAAAAATTGCGAGTATTCAAAGGTTAGAAATGTAAAAAAAAAAAAAAGTAATTTTAGTTTTAGTCACAATTTAGTCACTTTAGTGTTAAGCTAGTTTCAGTTGACCAAAATTCATAAAATTTTATGTTATGAATTTTAGACTAAAATAATTTTAGTCAACTAAAATTAAGATCTTGAAAGAACTGAACTCAAATGATTTTGACATCTATGCCAATAGAGAAGTCAAAAGCAAGAAAACACCAAACACCAGTTTTAGTCGACTAAAATAATTTTAGTAAAATTCATAACATAAAATATGACAACCAGTGTTGGAGGACAGTGGAAATTTGACTCAGATGTTTATCTCTTGGTCCTACACCAGTTAATCAATAGAAATGGTGATTTTGCTCTATAGCGCCCCTTACAAAATCGCCTTTACTAAAAAGGCTGTAGTTCAGACATACGAACACAGATTTGGCTCAAATTTGAGTCAGAAGTTGCGTGGGGAGGCGGTTGCGAAGGACAGCGAAGGCCTTTGAGACTTCTCACGGTTTTAATTCATTTATTTGTATTTGATTAAGCAAAAACTCTTGGAATAAACCAAAATAATCTGCCAATGGAACAAGTGAAAAGTATTTCAGAGTTATTTATTTCTATTGTCTAAAAATAAATTCTATATATCCCAGGGATACTCTTACTCTTTAGGTGTGATGAGATCATTTAGAAATGAGACAAATACATGTTTTCCAGTGAATTAAGTTGCTCGACTCTAAACAACTGAAGACAAATTTTAAAAGGTCCCCAAAGTTTAGAGAGAAATGTGAAAACAAACTGATTTTCACAGAGAAAATGAGTTTGAAGCTGCAGGTAAAGATGGTTTTCTTGGTCTTAAACGGACACGGTGACGTGTGTTCGTCAGTTCAAAGCTCTGAGTGATCTCGGACTCTTTTCATCCAGGAGACTGAACCCAGATCAGTGGAAGCTGAAAACACACACACACACACACGGGCGTAGTTTCTGCTCAAGTGCACACTTTTGGACACTTGTTCTATTGCTTTGGATCAAATGACTGGATTGTTTCATGTTCTGGAAAAGTCAAACACATGGTCAGGTTTTAGTTTTTTAACAGGTACAAATTAACAGTTTGTCTAAACTGAGCAGTGGCAGGAAGATTCAAATGCTAAATGTTTGTGGTGAAGCAGCCAGTTTCAGGTTTCCTTGTAGAAGCTGCACCTACTTAGCCGCACTATCTCTATTCATTCCATGTATGGGTCTAGTGGTGCTTCATAGTCAGGGGAGGCGGGGCTAAAAGCTTGTCTTTCAAATCCTCTGTATGCAATAGAACGGTACTACAACCAATCAACCAATCTATAAGATAACGTAGTTCGAGCGGCAGAAAGTTCAGGGAGGAGTCTGGAGAAAGTTAGGAATGACTAAACAAAATGGTGGATTATGGAGCTGAACGACTGAAGCATTTGTTCTTCTTTACTATGAACAAACCATCTGTAGCCATGTGAACAAATGGTTTATGATTAATTGTGTATAAGCAACACATTAAATAGGTAACAAATAGTTAATACATAGTGGATTTTGTGTAGGTAAGTGTTACTGAATAATGTTGTTGACCGTTTTGATGATTCTATGCTGGAAAAAAATTAAACTGAACTGAATTATCAAAAAATAAACGTAGTGTGAGCACCAATTCCTCCTCCAAATCAGAAGGCTGTGTTCTGCAGGTCTGTTCTACATCACACCAATTAGAAACAGAACAGTTGTAATACTCCTGGAAAAACTGCTGTTCACTAGTGGAAACAACTTCTACTAGTTTGAGTTTAACTATATACATGACCTTTAATGGTTTGCATTTTGGGTGTCAGAAATGCTGGAGCTTTTCAAACCCACCCTGCATGGTTCAGACACAGGCTTCAAACTATTAGTGGGAGTTTGAACATCAGCCACCAGAGAAAACAACATCTGAACTATTTGACCAGTGAGGCTGTTGTTGTCATGGAAACTTTTTGTTTAATGCTTGAGAGGTTTTTTTTGGCCCAAACTCTAAATATTTCCATCTTTATGAAGATTTTCTACTCTGCACTATATCTGACGTCTGCTAAATGTATTTCCAATGCCTCTTTTCTATTGACCCTCAAATTACACAAATAGAATCTCTGCATAAAAATGTAAAATTGGAAAAAACCCGCGCTGACCAAACATCAGGACCTGACGCACAAGGTGTCCCTCAGTATCTAATTGAGAGGCAGTAGGTTTGTAACCCATCTGCTACAATATATGACGCTCAGAACCTTAACCTTAACCCAAAGAAAAAAGTATTTTAAACCCGAGCATCTCATATTATCATGGACGGGTTTGAAAGTCACTGAAGCACTGAGGGACACCTTGTGCGTCAGATGTAGATGTGCTGGGAGTGAGACAGTGTTGAATAGGGAGATCAACAAATGATTAGATTTCAGTTGGGGGGGGGGTCTGCCTTGGCGGAGGTCTGTGCTCTCAGAGTGCTTTTCTAGTTTACCGTATTTTCACGACCGTAAGGCGCACATAAAAGTCTTAGATTTTCTTCAAAATGTGCGGCGCGCCCTATGGTGCAAGTACGCCCTATGTGTTGTTGTAAGGCGGACGTAGTAGAGGACACCATGAGAACGGTAAAGAAGACGCAGCTGAGTTTCCGCAGACATAAGGCCAGGTGGCCCGAGTTGGAGGAAAGACTCGAGCAGTGGATCACCGAGCAACGCACAACGAACGAGTGGGAGAAGCGTTTCGACGGTCACCATTCGACTAAAAGCAATAATGCTAGCAGAAGAAATGAACATTGAACATTTCCAAGGAGGTCCGTCTTGGTGCTTTCGTTTCATGAAACGGTGCCATTTTTCAATCTGGACAAAGACTACGGTAGCGCAGCAACTTCCAGTGGATTATAAAAAAAAGATGGCCATCTTCCGGTCCTACTGCAGCAAACAGATTTCCGACAAACACATCCAGCCCAGCCACATCACAAACATGGACGAGGTGCCGCTCACTTTTGACATCCCAGTGAGTCAAAAACGCAAACTAGTATGCTTGTTTCAGCGCCCTATGATCAGCCCTATGATCAGTATGTATGTGTTAAATATAGTAATGGCACAAATAACAGACTGCGCCTTTTCATACGGTGCGCCATATGGTCGTGAAAATACGGTATATTATTTTACTGGTGTGACTTTAGATCATGAAGCTGAATGTGGAACTGAACTAAAATGAGTTTTTCATCCCTGGTGTAATGGACCCACTGCAGAACTGCTCTTATTGTAATCTGTGTATTTGTTGGTTTTCTGCATTAAAACCCTGGGTTTCCTTCACACGCTGTAAGTTGAGCTGTTTTTCCGCTCTGCTGCTGCTCCACACATTCTTTCATCCTAACCTTCACATGTGGAGTCAGACTCTCACCTTTCCACCGTCTCTTCACCGGATTTATTTTCAACATCAGTGTGAAATCTGTGGCGCTAACGCATCGATACAAAAGAAGATGAAAACGCTTCCTAACATCATGTCCAGGTTTCGCTTTGTGTCGTTTAACTTGATCTAATGTGGAGGTCAAGTGTCAGAAGATGAAGTGCACACTGGAGAAGAAGCAGCCCAACATGCACTTCCACTTCCCTACTTTTTCGCCTTGTTTTGTGTTCATGAACGTCATTGTTGAAGATGACTTGTGGGAACATGGATTCAGGCGAGTGCATGAGGAACTGGAATAATTTGAGAGACAAGTTTGTTCGACAATGAAAGGGTTTGATGTGGGAAGTGTGGGTCCAGGTGGGACACCCTAGGGCAGGGGTGTCAAACTGCGGTCCTCAAGGGCCGGGGTCCTGCATGTTTTAAATGTTTCCCTCTTCCATTACACCTGGACACCATTGCATCATTATCAGTCTGATGAGGAGCTGATTATTAACTCTTTAAGTGTCAGTGCTGATGCATTCTGAATGGATGATTTAGTTTAAATATTCAGAAAAATTCAACAGTTTTACTTTATTTTGTGCATGGAAAAGGTGCCAAGAAGCAAGAAGTGTTTTTTTTTTTTTTAATATTGTATTTCACCATTTTTTTAAAAATTGCTGTGACCAAATGTCAATACTAGTTAGTATTTTTTTTCCCCAAAATTTTCCACAATATTTGTCATTTTGTAAATATGTATTAGTGTTTGTTCATTTTGTTTATTTTTCTACGTTTGGGTTCTTTGATTTTCTGCCATTTGTGTCTTACTTTGCTCATGTTACCAGTTACTTTGTTAGTTCTCAGGAGTTAAAGGGTTAAACTGAATCACATGGGAAAGGGAAATATCTAAAACATGCAGGACACCAGTAGCCTAGGATCTAGACTGTCCCCAGTGGCCGCAAACTGCATTTGCTACGGGGAGAGTCTAGAAAGTCTAGGCGAATTTGTGGGCGGGATAACCGCTGTCTGTCAAGTTTTCTCTTTACACAACGCCACGCTATTGGATGGGTAACCATTCAGAGCCAACCAATCAGAGCGATGAACATGATTCCGGACTCCCGTACACTATTTGGCACCGGCCGCTTCGGATCTCCTCCGGGTCGCCTTTGCCGAGTTGTGCTGCTCGTATTCCCAGTTTTTCGGCCTCTTGCAACTGGTCATCCATTAGGGCTAAAAGGGGTGACACAACGATCACCAGCGGGTTGTGCAGACCCATGCGTCGTCCCACTAGCGGAGCCAGCTGATAAATCTAACTTTTGCCATACCCGGGTGGCAAAACTCCGACAACGTCCCTTTTTTCAAAAAACAGTTTAAGTGCCATTTTCTGCTCCGCTCGCAGGGAAAACTGTAATTTTAAATCACCTAGCGCTGCTGCCAAAGCCAGCTCGAATGGTTGTTCCTGGTGATGAGCCATGTTGTCTAGCAGCTAGCAACTGGTGTTACGGCAATGTGTGCTAGCTGCTACGTCTCTGCGACTACAACATTACGTGTCGTATTTGTGTAGTCATGAGGCAGGGCGGGCTCCAATCCCGCCCCTCGCAATTTGATTGGTCCGACCCATTTTGGATTTTCAGATCCTAGGCTGTCTAGTCTGTCTCCCCGTAGCAAATACCATTTGCGGCCACTGGGGACAGACTAGATCCTAGGCTAGGACACCAGCCCTCGAGGACTGGAGTTTGACACCTGTGCCCTAGGGAGTTGGTGAGAATGCCCCTTGTGTTGTGGTGGTGAATAGCACATGCCATGTACTCCCCTACTCTGGTATAAATGACAAATATCTGCGACAAATTAACTGCAACACTTTGGTCTATTTACAGCTGTATGGGTCACATATTTCCCCAAGATGTTTTGTATAAGAAAACATAAGAAGAAGAAGAATAAATATGACAAACAATATACCTTTGTGCCTTCCATTACATGCAAGCACACTGGGAATAATTAAAATGATAGCCCTAAAAACCTCTATCAGTTTTGGAAAAGTGTCAATTATTTTAAACTGAAAATGAAAAAAAAAAAAAAAACATTTTAACTTTTTTTTTTAAACCACACCTGATAGTGGGTGTTGAGTGTGCTTTAACCACCGTTCAAAGCACTCGTTGAGCTAACGGGCATCCTCGCTCCTAAGACACCACATGGTCGCTTTGAGAGTGCTCGCACATTGCTGACGTCACCATGAAAATTTATATTTTTCTGGGGCTTTTCTGACCTTTACAAAACTTTCTGACCAATAAAACGTCCATGACTTCAGATATTAAAACATATATATTTATTAGATGCTAATTACAACTAACGTCTGTGGAAAGTGGTGAATTTCAAGCTCATGTTGTGAAAAGTGGATCCTGAACCAAGACGGGACAAACCCTGGGAACAAGAACAAACTGAGCGATTCATCATTTTCAGGACAGATTTGGTCATTTATGTTTTAATCAAAATATCAGGCACCAAATTTGACAACATTTAATATAACTAGGATCAAAAAACTTTTAATTAGCCAGAATTTTAATTCAGTTGTAAATGCTTCCACATGCTTTCCTGACAGATCAAAAAATTAAAAATAAAAAAAACCTTTCATCCCAAAATGGATGAATTTAACAAGTTCTTGTGTGAATAGGAAATGAGACACAGCCAGAGTTTGATTGGATGTTTGCTGCTTCATTTTTCTTTGAAGTCAAACTGGGAAAAATATTAACTGTGTGGAAATGAATCTGCTGACAAGTGTCACTGAAAAGTTGGAGATGTTTATGTTCAACTAAAACCACAAACCAGTGGATTAAACTCCCATTATTATTATTACTACTATTATTATTATTATTATTATTATTATTATTATTATTATTACTACTATTACGGCCATTGCTCTGTTTGTTCCACTCAGGTTTTATTACTCAATGGTTTAATATATTATTTCTTAAACATATTTTTTTTTAAATCATTTTCTAAACATCTTTATTGTTAGAGCCAAATTAAATTTTAGTAATTTTGATGAATATTTTGAGCTTGAATAAATCAGAAAATGTTTAGTACTGTTTTTTGGAATATTTATAATTTGGATGTGCAGACTTAGAATTACGTCGTCTTCGTTGACTTTTGATTGGTTAATGGGTGTCAGTAGGTTATATGTAGTTTGTAGAGGGACGCACCGTTGAATGGACGTGTGCACAGGGATGAAGGCTTTTTGACCGTGTCTGTGTCCCGTACCTGAGAACAGAATGATGATTATGTTGAACAGCTGACATGGTTTTTGTTTTGTTTTTTACGCTGATATGAACAATTGGAAGGTATTGGACATGATCATTAACCTTAAGGTTGCCCACAGAATAGAGTGGTTTAATTCATTTACCTGTCAAACAGAAGTGTGCCACTATATGTATCTTTATCTCTATATGTCCTAAATATATTTAAAACACATTTTAAATACTATGTTTTTAATACTTTTTTAAAAAAAACAAATTTTAACTTTTTTTTTTACATCTTTAACACTTAACATTTTACTGTTTCTAAAATCTTTTAAATGCATTTTCATATCTGTGTATGGCTCCTTTTTCTAACGTATCAACACATTTTTTTCTTTTAACATCTTTTAAAATAAGTGTCTTTGAACACATTTTTATATTTTTGTGTTTTTAACATATTTTCACATCCGTCGATGCCTTTAACATGTCCCCCCATATTTTAACACATTTTTGTGTGTTTTAAAAACATCCACAGTTCATTAAGCTTCGTATTTAAAAACGTCTATGGCTAGTTCTACAAACTTTGCTTCTTAGCTTCAGTTTGACACTGGGCTTTACACGGTTTAATACAGTCATCAGACATTAGAGATGTTTACACTTCATTTTAAGTTTATCCTCCAGTGCCCCCCAGGGGAGGCCCTGCCCCTATTTGAAAACCCCTGCTAGAAACTTCAGCTTTTTCTCGTTCAAACTCGTCTTAGAAGGTGCAATTGTGTGCATTTGTGGACTTTTAATGTGTGACAGAGATGCAGTTCGCTCATCTTCTGACACAAAACAACACAGATTCTTATTTCAAACGCTCCTAAACCAACACTTTGCATTTGGATCTTCTCAAACAATAGGACTTTGAGCCGGTTGCAGTGTATTTTTCTTCCTTCCTGTTGTATTGTTCGTGTCTGCAGAGCTCATTGCCTCCATCAATTAATCGGTTTGTTTTGCAGAGCAGTCCCGCTCGCTTACCATTGCCATGGTAACGCATGTAAACTGTCCCCCGTTCTGCGTGTGGACCTCTGTGGGGGAGCTGACGGCAACATCTGAGGAGATTTCATGATTTTTTTAAAAAAAAATTTTTTGCTCTGCATTTGATACAGAGCTTCACTAACAGCTGCTGCTGCGTTCACAGACCGTTGGACAACTCTGAATGGTTTAAATAACGCTCTGCACACGGGGTTAAAGGTCACACTCTCACTACTTTTTAACACGTGGGGAAAGAACTTAGATTATTTACTTCCAGTCTTATCATCATGTCCATGTGGGACCCAGAAGGGTCACATTTGGGGTGCATATAAGGGTCCCATGTAGGTTGGTCCAGTTTCCATGGTAGCAGCAGTTTATTCACTTATTAATTTCTGGAAACTACATATCTAACCCCATCTATAAATAGAAAAACAACTTTAGTACATTTTGACCTCAACTGCAGGCACAGAACTTATATTATATTGTACCATTTTACAGTCGAAAGATGACATCGTACTCTAAAGATTGACACAGAAAATATGTGTATATATGTTTCAGGTCATAAAAAAATGTTACTTTCAGGTCATATTCCTGCAGAAAGGTTATGTTTGATGAAACTGACAGAAAACCAAAACTTGACCAAGTTTTAACTCAGAAAGACAAATGAAAATACAATGTTTTAGATTTAATTTATGCAGAAAACTGGAAAACCACTCAAGAAGCCCCCCCCCACCCCCCCCTGAATGAAAGGAGGTTATGTTTTTGCTGGCGTCAGTCAGTCTGTCTGTGTACAACATAACTCAAACAGCTATGGATGGATTTCCATGAAACTTTCAGGGTAGTTTTGGAATGACACCAAGACCAATTGATTAGATTTTGGTGAAAATCCGGAAAAGATCCTGGATTATGGATCACTTTTAAATTTTACACTGTGGTTAATGGAGAATACATTTCAAAGTGATCCAGAATCCAGGATCACTTCCAGATATTCACCAAAATCTTACTGATTGGTCCTTGTGTCATTCCCAAACTATCCTGGAAGTTTCATGGAAATCCATCCATAGCTGTTTGAGTTATGTTGTAGACAGACAGACAGACAGATAAGCACCGGCAAAAACATAAGTTCCTGAGCGGAGGTAATCAAAATCTGTTCCAGGTTTTCGGTGAGACTCAACACTGTGAACACAGATTAAATACTACTTCAAAACATTTTGACATTAATTACAGGCAAAGGCTCAGCACTATATGGTAGTAATTGGTATATGCGATGTAATATTTTTGCTGTTTAGGCTCATATATTAACACTTCCATCATTTTCAAAGTCATTTTAAGTGGAAGGTTTATGACAACGCCCCCTATGGAGCAGCTACCAACACTCACATCCTTTTTATATACAACAATCTTTCGATTATTTAACATGTCTAGTAAAACACAGACATAAATTAGACCATTAACCTTCTGTTCATCTCTTTATACCTCTGTTTATTCTGATTTTTATCCTATTTATTTAACACATCACACTGTGAGCGATTGGATGCATTGTGGGAATTTGTTTTGATTGCTATGGGTATTTTCGTTCTCAGAAAACATTCAAACAGAGGCGTTTCAGAGGCTCATCGCAAAATCAGACTGACATAAAATAAAAAAAACCTAAGTGACCCCTGCTGTTTTCTTGTTCCAGTTTAGCACCACCAGCTGCTGTTCAGGAGGGAAAAGGCAGAAAAACAAAATCTCATCTTGTTTTTTGGTCCAATTTATGCAGGAAAATAAAAATGCGATTATGTTTTGCGTGTAAATGTATGCAGAAAAAACACAAAATTTCATCATGTTTCAGCTCAGACGTACGGAAAAAGAAGATGTTTCTATAAAAGGTACTGTGTTTTAAAACCCTGGTGTAGACGGGAATAAAAAGAACTTCAAATGAAATATGTGTTTTTCAGTAACTTTAGTGCTGCTTGTACTTTCCTTAAATGCACTTTCCACTTCTGTTCATGGGGCTGAAAATGGCTCAGGTATGTTCACACAAATCCCTCCTGATCCTGGACTCTGAGGGTCTTAAAGCTGTGGTGTTGTATTCGCAGGTTGTTGCTGCCCTCCAGTGTTTCCTGCACAAAACAACACCAAAAAAATATCAAAATTACGAGTATGTGTTGAATCTTACTGCGGCTGGGATCAGTTCAGGTAGTGTTTTACACATTCTGCTCTGAAGTGTCAAATGTTATTGTTTATACAGAAATAAAAGATGCATAAACATATAAAACAGCTAAACTTAACATGGTTTATGTAAGAAAAACTACAATCATTGTTCATGCACTGGAAAAAAGTCTAAAAGTGTGTTGTTAGTCTGATTTCTAGTCCAAATATCTGATCACACAGAATTATAGACAAACTTTTCAGTCAGATAGAAGAACCGATTTATAGACGAAATTCATGTTTTAAGTCAGATTTATATAGGAAAAGAAAATCTCATCATGCTCAGGTGAGATTTATGCGGATCAATAAAATCCTCTCAGGTTTTAAGTCAGATTTATGTAGAAAGAGAAAAGATATGGATATGTTCTGTAAGATCTGATACAGAAAAACATTAAATTATGTCATGTTTTAAGTAGTGCTTAATCAAATCTCAATGTCATGTTATGTAATTAATCTCACCCAACATTGGTTGGGAGAGAGTATTGTAATGTGTGTGTGTGTGTGTGTGTGTGTGTGTGTGTGTGTGTGTGTGTGTGTGTGTGTGTGTGTGTGCGCGCGCACAGAGACATATGCTATGACTCAATGAAAACTTGAGATAACCAAGAAATGACATGGGTATTTACATATAGCTAATGTACATCAGATGCAATGATCCATTTGAGGAAAGGTCAAAGGTCACGGCCAGAACAAACTAAAAGGTCAAAATCACATCAAGGGTTATAACTCAAGAACAGAGCATCACAGAACTTTCAGATTGGGACCAAACAATGAGGAATGAAGATTTATACAATTCTCATAATTGGTGTTATCACCTACGACCAATGGTTTTTAAGATCTCTGGAGGTCAAAGGTGATATGTCGCAAAATTAACTTCTGTAACACTGTTTGTGTGTGTCAAGCATAGATATATCATGCTATAACTTAATCAATACTGGATATATTATCATAATATTACACACACTGACGCATATATACATAGAACAAAATTATCAATATTGCAAAAGGTCACATTTAGCAGAAAGGTCAAAATCACATTATTGGCTCTAATTCAAAAACAGGTTGTCATAGAAACTTGAGATTGGTTCCAAATAGGTGCTAGATTAGGCATTCTCTGAATACTAGTTATGTAATGGAATAAATGACTGTGATTTAACGTAAACAAATATGCATGTGTGCCTGTGAACACTTAAAAAGAATTTTAACTCTTCATCTAACATTTAGAAAAACAGACTTCTAATGTGTGGCATAAATGAAACTACAGTCACACCAGAACATATATTCCACTGAACAGAACTATCTCCTGTGTGGAGCAGGTTATAGCCACACCCACAGTGTATGGAGCAGGTTATAGCCACACCTACAGTGTATGGAGCAGGTTATAGCCACACCTACAGTGTATGGAGCAGGTTATAGCCACACCCACAGTGTATGGAGCAGGTTATAGCCACACCCACAGTGTATGGAGCAGGTTATAGCCACACCTACAGTGTATGGAGCAGGTTATAGCCACACCTACAGTGTATGGAGCAGGTTATAGCCACACCTACAGTGTATGGAGCAGGTTATAGCCACACCCACAGTGTATGGAGCAGGTTATAGCCACACCCACAGTGTATGGAGCAGGTTATAGCCACACCTACAGTGTATGGAGCAGGTTATAGCCACACCCACAGTGTATGGAGCAGGTTATAGCCACACCTACAGTGTGTGGAGCAGGTTATAGCCACACCCACAGTGTATGGAGCAGGTTATAGCCACACCCACAGTGTGCAGGTATAGTCAGTACCTCCTCAGTTTTTAGCAGAGCAGAGCGAACATCCAAAGCTAAAGTCGGTTCATCACACAGCTAATCCATATCCACCGCACAGCCCCGAATCACAGGACAAAATATTCTAAATGGATGAATTTAATAATTAAATGAAGCCGTTGTTGTGGTGAATTTAAAGTGACATTCCAGAATTTTGGACATCAGACCTTATTTCTGAGTCAGCTAGAGTGTAGGAAATGTGTAAAGATTTTTTATTTTTTTTTATTTCATGCAGTCTTTGTAAAGTCAGAAGCGGCTGTTGCTAGGTTAGCAAAAGGTCCTTTAATAATGATAATAATAATGGATTATATTTCTATAGTACTTTTCAAGGCACCCAAAGCGCTTTACATTATTGATCCATTATTCATTCACTCTCACATGCTCCCCCTGGTGGTGGTAGGGTTAGGGTTATGTAGCCACAGTTGCCCGAGGGCAGACTGACAGAAGTGTGGCTGCCATTTCCTGCCTACAGCCCCTCTGACCACCACCAAACATTCATATGCATTCATACACCAATGTGAGTGAAACTGGAGTCAAGGAGGGTAAAGTGTCTTGCCCAGGGACACAAAGGACTGACTAGGACAGAGCAGGAATCAAACCGTCAACCCTTCACTCAATGGACGACCCGCTCTCCCAACTGAGCCATGGCATGTCCTTTATGGTAGCTGGCCACTAAAACAGCCACACCCAAACCTCAAAGAGTCACCTAGGTTATTTACAAAAAAAAAAAAAAACCTGTTTGGTAGTTCGTCACCCAAATCACCTCTATGAAAGAACCACTGCTGCTGTGTTGTCCCCAATATTCAAGCAAATAGACTCATGTAATGACAATTGCAAATCACAATACAGTCCATACTATTCATAATCACAGAATGAGAAAAAAAATTCAAGCATTTTGACAGAATATCTAACCAAAGCAGTGAGTACGTTTACATGCACTTAGAAATCCTAATTATTGCTTTACTCGAACTAGTTTCCCAGAGCTCCCTGTTTCCATGCCAGCAAAATTCAAATTACTGTTCCACTCCCACACACTAGGTGGTGCTACACAGCCTTTAGCATTAGCATCTTTCCAGTTGGCACCATAGGAGATGAATAACTAAACAAAAGTATATATATATATATATATATATATATATATATATATATATATTCAGACTGTCTTCAACAGGTCAAATGGCAGCAAAAATTTGGATTTGGGAACATTTGCCTGTAGTGTGAATGTAACTTAAGTGCATGTAAATGTACAGAGTCATTCAGACAAGTTAAATGTATGTGAAGGGAACAAAGCAGCCACACCAATAGCTTCTGCTCTCTTCACCTTTTGGCAGCAGTTTTATCCAAATAATCAATAATTACAACCTGAGCTGAAGAAAAGCAGGAGAGTTTGCAGGATGCGTTTGAAGAGGGAATGGGTAAAAGACAGCTCAAAGACGCAGCCTACGGCAAGTCTGGAGGCCACGAAGCCAGCAGGAGGTTGACATGGTGGGGGTGTGAGGGGGTTCATTTTTTATGCTGTGGTTCCGTAAAGCAAATGGACAAACACATGATCCTAAAAAGCACAAAGGTTTCATAAGCAAAAGCAAGAAAGAAAGACTGCATGGTGTTTCATGTGTCAAAAGTAAATGTGTTTTCCACTGGCTGAGATTTTCTTCCATCATTTCTTGCTCTCAACTCCACAAGGACCCACACTGGAAAAAATTTATATCTGACCAACTGTATTTGTCTCACTTCTAGTACAAATATCTCATAATACATCTTGAAAATCTCATTTAATAAATCTGACCAGGATCATTTTCACTTGACTTCTGCTCACTTCACTTCTGTAGTAGGAGAACAGTTTGTTTTTCGAGGGCCAAGGTTCAGTTTGGTTCAGTTTGGAGCTCACCAGCTTCCTCGTCAGGGAGAAAAAAAATCCTGCTCCAGGGTCCAATGGGTTCCATATTAAAAAAAAAAAAAAAGAAATGCCTGGCGTGTAGAACAAACAGGACCAGGATTCTCACCAGGAATTTTATACAGTGTAACAGCAACCGGGGCGGCCCAACACTATGCACATGTGCAATAGCCTTCATTAAGTCACGTGAGCGGCCGGCCCAGATGTCAGGATATGAAGATGTTTGTGAATTATTTGTAAAATGCTTTTTATTTAGGGCACTAGTCACCATACGTGGCAAAATACTAATTGTAATCCCGAGATTGGAAGCAACTCTTAATTTTAGACGGGAACGGGTCAATCAACAGGAAAAGATGGCTGAGGTGGGGAAACATAAATTAACCCAGATAGGCACCCACTCACCCCACACAAATAGCATTATTTGTAGGGCTGGGCGATTTTCTCTTTTAAAAAAATCTCCGATTTTTTCCAAAAAACTCGATTCACGATTTACGATACAATTTTTTTCCCACGTGGGCTAAATGAAAATGAAAACACTAGAAACGTGGTTTCTAGTGTTTTCTTTTTTTTAATTAAATAACATGTAAAACAAAAATACTTCTACAAATAACTGTAAATAAAAAATCAGTTGTGCAAAAGGTGCAACTGCAACCTGAGACTTTGCCTACATGAACTGTAGTAAGTCCAGACATATTCACCACCACACCAATATTTTGGATATATGATGTTATTGTCTGTTATCGCTCCCCATCGTGCTCCATGTTTATCATAAGGTGTGCCACGAGAAAAGCTTTCAGTCAGTGTTTGTTGAACATTTTGAAAAAGTGCTGGCAGCGCTAGTCTCTGCCTTTTCTAAGAGTTCTCCCCCCCCCCCCCCCCCATTGGATGTTTTCGCTTCAGATGTGCAACTACGGAAAGCAGCCTGGTTCATGGTTTTCTTTTTGCGAGGAAAAAAGTGCGTGTGGAGGGGAATCGGATTGCACGATTTTCCTAAAATATGAATCGATTTTGTCATAAAACTCAATTTTAAATCTAAATCGATTTTTTTGCCCAGCTCTAATTGAAATTAAGGACTTCTTCAAGCTGTAAATTGTACTGGTAATTTTTGAAGTCGTACGTTCACATTTTTATGTCCATGTCTTTCACCTGTTCTTCCTCTGTTCTGATTTCACTCCTTAGTTCAAGGGGGTTCAGGTCCAGTCCTTAAAACCATTAAAACCAGAAAAACCATTAAGACAATCAAACCATTAAAACCACTAAAACCATTAAGACCAGTAAAACCATGAAAACAAGTAAAACCATTAAGACCATTAAGACCAGTAAAACCATTAAACCATTAAAACAAGTAAAACAATTAAGGCCATTAAACCATTAAAACAATTAAGGCCATTAAAACCATTGAAACCATTAAAACCAGTAAAACAAGTAAAACCAGTAAAACCATTAAGACCAGTAAAACCAGTAAAACCATTACAACCAGTAAGACCACCAAAACCAGTAAAACCATTAAGACCAGTAAAACCATTAAAACCATTAAAATCATTAAAACCATTAAGACCAGTAAAACCATTAAGACCAGTAAAACCATTAAGACCATTAAGGTCATTAAACCATTAAGACCAGTAAAACCATTAAGACCACCAAAACCATTAAGACCATCAAACCAGCAAAACCATTAAGACCATTAAGACCAGTAAAACCATTAAGACCAGTAAAACCATTAAGACCAGTAAAACCATTAAGACCAGTAAAACCATTAAGACCATTAAGGTCATTAAACCATTAAGACCAGTAAAACCATTAAGACCACCAAAACCATTAAGACCATCAAACCATTAAGACCATTAAGACCAGTAAAACCATTAAGACCAGTAAAACCAGTAAAACCAGTAAAACCATTAAAACCATTAAGACTAGTAAAACCATTAAGACCAGTAAAACCATTAAAACCAGTAAAACCATTAAAACCATTAAGACCAGTAAAACCATTAAGACCAGTAAAACCATTACAACCATTAACCCTCCGGTATGGGGGTATCACTGTTTACCTGATCATCAGTTGGCAATAACTTCCCTGATAGTGTGAGAAACATAGGGACCCTGTACCAAGATGGTGGCTGTGGCACCTGATGCTGGACATGCTAACATGCTAACATGCTAACATACCGGTATACTGTAGTGTTCTATATCTATGTCATGAGGTTAGGATTTGTTGAACAGGTCACCTTAAAATGCACTAGAATACAGGAAATTGTATTTAAGAAATACGTTTTTATTTTTCTGGGGGAGGCCCCCAGAACCCCTCTGGACTAAGACCTGGTCTTCATAATGCCTGGCTCCGCCTCTAGTTTGAATCACAATTAGACCAAATTAAAGACCTTTATGAATTAGTATGGATGTTTATTTATATTTGAACAGTATAATATTCATCTGTACATGTTTCTTGTATGAGTTTTATCTAAACACCTGTCATTATTAAATAGTGAGGAAGTGAAATGGTACATTTACCCCCGTCTGCTTTAGAGGAATGGTTTCATTTGAGTACCTATGTGTGTGAGTAGTCCAGAAGTTGACTTGGATTGAGCTAACACAGTAGCAGCTAACGACAAACAGCCTAGTGGTCAATGGGTCAGTTTTTTTTTTTATCACCACCACCACCCTTCACCAGAACATCCCAGAACCAGACAGTTTTGTTCTCATGCAATAAGCTGATACATTGACCTGGAACTTGTAAGTTAAGCTAAATCTTCATTTCAGTGCTTGTGGATGGTAGATAATAGTTTATTGCCCCCCCCCCCCCCCCCCCCCCCCAAAGGTCAGATGCTAGAATCGCCCCTGCCTTCAGGGCCACTATCCTACATGTTTTAGACCACAGCTGTCAAACATGTTTATTTGCATATTTATAAGTTGTTATTCTGTCATTATTTTTCTAGTTTTACTGGTTTAGTTCACTTTTCTATCATATTAGACTGAACGTGGCCCCTGAACTAAAGTGAGTTTGACACTGGTTGAGATGGATCCATTTTCCAACACACCTGATCCAAACCCAAACCCTCTGACCAAACTCTGTAGAACCTGATAATGATCTTCAGCTCCTGGAAGAGGGAAACATTTCAAACATGCAAGATAGTGGACCCAGGACCAGGACTGGACTATCCAGGACCAGGACTGGACCCCTGCTGCGCTGGTTGATCTTTTTTCACTCTTTTCCACTTCTCATCCTTTTGTCCTCTGTCTTTAACTGTTGTCTTTGTCCTCTAGTCGTCATGTTTCAGCTCTTTAGTACTATTTGGCGATGGTCATTTTTTAATGGGGGGGCTCAAAATAAAATTCTGTTTAGGGCCCCAGTTTGGCCAGAGGTGGCCCTGAATCTGATAATTATTAACTTTTCTGTTACTATGAACAGTGTGTGCTCATACAGCAGTATTGAGTTAGCCAATCAGAACACAGGTCTGAAATAGGCAGTGTTGGCAACTTTTAGCCACAAAATGGCTAACCTCACTCCATCATGCCTCCTGTCCCCACATCAATCTCACTCCAAGCTGTATTGAAAATTTGAGGGCTCTGTTTTTATATTGCAGTAATAATAATAATAAACTTTATTGCAGATACAGGTCCATATCACACACACCATACTCATACAATGAACAATATAAAAAGTATAAATAGTATAAATAAGAATAAAAACACACATAAGAAATACAAGCTATTGCACCAATGCCTCTTTAGCCTAGAAGTAAATCTTTAACTGATTTTAGTAGGGCTGACAAGTGATTAAATTATTCTATTTTCTGACCCATCTAATCAATACATAAAACTGTATATTTAGATACAATCTCTTTAAGAGCAAATATACATGGGTTGGTCCCATGTTTTCTTTTAAACCCAAACTGATTATCAGCAGGAAGAAAATACATTCAAGCTTTGTTAATAGTATTCTCTCCAGTACTTTGGACAAGGTACTGGCTAATGCAATAGGACGATAATTGCTTAAACGGTTGAGCTCACCAACCTTATCTTTAAGCACAGGTACTAATCTTACATCCACGATAGATGGAGACACTGTGTACCAGACAGCCAGTGAAGCACATAGAAAGCAGAGGACAGAGTTTATTACTGGCATGTTTAAGATGTTCTGCAGTAACTCCATCCATACCATAGGCTTTGTTGTTTTCCAGCCTGTTGATAGAGTCACTGACACTTTCTGCTTTAACTACCATGACAGCAGAGAGACCAGATTATTCAAGATTTACACTAGCAGTGTTACTTTTAACACAGTTAAAGGCAAGGCAAGGCAAATGTATTTGTATAGCACATTTCATGTACAGGACAACTCAAGGTGCTTTACACAAAAACAGAAACAGAAGAAAATTAAAACGATACAGATGCATTAAAAGACAATTAAAATCAAGACATACATTTTTTTTTAAAGCAAATAATAATCTAAGTAAAAGCTCCAGTGAACAATAATGTTTTCAGGCCTGATTTAAATGAACTGACAGTTTGAGCAGACCTCAGGTATCCAGGTAGTTTGTTCCACAGTTGAGGAGCAGAGTAACTGCTAGGTTACAATAATGCTAACGCCAAATATCAACATTTTTTTTCTGTGCTACAAACACCTTCAGTGTCAGAGGGTAGGACAGTTATAATGTTATCCATCACTTTTACTTCTTTCCAGAAATCAATAAGGTTATTATATTATGCTGTACTCTCATTGAGTTTTAATTTTTATTAATAAAACGTATACGCATATTTAAATCTAGCATTAGTGCATTTTTTTCAACTCTAGAAAGACCCCCTGCCTGCATCTCAAAGTGGAATTATTCACTGAATTTTAAACCGTTTGCCAAACTGTTTGATTTTTTAGAAACGCCACACGTGTAGCTACTATACAAGGTGCTCGGATATTATTTACAAGGCTGGTTTTGACACTCAAACGGCAGAAGAGCTTTGCCAAAGATGCTACAAACAGTGGCTGTTAGCTTTCATGCTAATACAATGTTTTACGGTGCTAACCACATCCACGTGACTCACCGAAAACCTTTTTTTTCAGTCCGGTACATCCTTCTGTGTCTGCTACAATTCAAAGGGTCTACAGCGGCGTCCTTTCCCCTGTGTCTTTCTGAGTTATAGAATTGTTTTTTTGTCGTAAATGTCCAGGTTCAAGGCTGCCTGTGTTCATTACTTTAAAGCTGCGGGAGGCAGAATTCCAAAACAAGCGAGTTTTGCATGAGACTCGTCAGGAAACAACTCTTCTCATGTTTTGGCTCTGTGGCCCCGCCCACTTTGTAGCCCCACCCACTCTCCGTGCTCGTGAACGCGCATCAGCTGTACTGTTTTGGCTACGAAGACTGGAGGTTATGGTGTCTCCCCTACGGTGCAGAAAGCATTTAAAAGGTGAAATTCAAGTGAGAAAACACTCCATCACAGACTAAAATTTGCTCTTGTAAAAATTAGAACATTTTGTCAAGTAATGTTACCAACAACAACTTTTCATGCTAATGCTAATGTTACGTACGACTGTTGTCGACATAGAAACACGTCTGAAAACAAAAAAACAAACATTAACGATGCATGTCATAATGTTAAATTGTATAATTTGTTACATATATTACTGACGAGCTCGGACAGTGAGTTTGTTCCGGGGCTGTCAGAGGGGACGAAGCAGAGGGAGAGGACAAGCTAGCGTTTGTTGCTGTGGACGCGGACGCTTCTGTTTGACCAACGTCAAGGACTGCACCTAAATGAGGACACTCTGGGAGAAGATGACCTCACACGAGTCCACGATTTACAAACTCACATGTATTATGAGGACAGACTAAATATACATATTTGAAGTTTATTTTTGCTATTGCGTGTTGCACTTTTGCACTGTATTTATTATTGTACTGTATATATTTATTGGCTGATGCCAGTATTCATTTTAATAATAAAAAATATGTAGAAAATGAAATTCACAGTTCACTTTGAACACCCTTTTTTTTTTTTTTTTTTTTTTTTTTTTTTTTTACAAAAAATACACAATCCAAATTGTTTTATGCAAAAAAAACAACAACCTGGAAACAATGAGTCTGTAAAGTTATAAAAGTAGGTTGTAATAATATTTCTGACCACAAGATGGCAGAACAAAACCACAAAACTGTTTGGTAAAATTGAGATTAATCTGCAAATAAAATTGACAAATGATGCATTCAGGACACCAAATATTTCCTACAGATTTATTTGTAATTGTTTTATTATCAGGGCTGTAAAAGAATACACTTTTTAAATCATATTAAACACATGGTAACTTTGGATTACATTTGATTAGCCATGATAAAAACATTAAAAAGGAGACGAGGGATGAAAGGAAATGAGAGTAAAGAGGCAAAAGAAGGATGGAAAGGAGGGTGAGGAGACTAAAGAGGGAAGGAAAGGAGGGTGAGGAGACTAAAAACGGAATAAAAGGAGGGTGAGGAGACTAAAAACGGAAGGAAAGGAGGGTGAGGAGACTAAAGAAGGAAGGAAAGGGGGTGAGGAAACAAAAGAAGGAAGGAAAGGAGGGTGAGGAGACTAAAAACGGAAGGAAAGGAGGGTGAGGAGACTAAAGAAGGAAGGAAAGGGGGTGAGGAAACAAAAGAAGGAAGGAAAGGAGGGTGAGGAGACTAAAGAAGGAAGGAAAGGGGGTGAGGAAACAAAAGAAGGAAGGAAAGGAGGGTGAGGAGACTAAAGAAGGAAGGAAAGGGGCGTGAGGAGACAAAAGAGGGAGGAGTAAATCAGTGTTGGAGACTCAGACGCGGAAGAAGAATCAGTTTCAGAGGAGGAAGCCCCCCCCCCCCTCTATATCTCACACACAAACACACACTTGTTGAACTGCGGAGCATTGTGACCCGGTTCCCCTTCTGCTCCTGCCGGCTTTGGGGCTTATTTTTCCGCCTGCTGGACCTCCGACACCCTGGCCCTTTTTATTTTTTATTTTTAGAACCGACGAGAGTCACCCAGTCATCAGACATCATCCTTCCGTTTGACCTGCTACACATACACCGCCAGCATCCGGCTCTCCTGGATCGATATCCCATAATTTATTCACCGGCATCCTACCCAGGAGCTCCGGGAAACACGCTGAGCTCGGCGGCACCTCCACCGGGCCGCGCCGCTGGGTGACACTGCTGTCCCCGGGCGGAGCGGCTCTGATCACCGCGTGGCAACCGACCTTTTACCGTCACAAGACGACGGCGATACCGCTTTAAAACTGGTGTTCCTGCCTGTGTCTGACTCCATCTGTATGCATTCACGAAGCGGACGCAGTATTAATATTTCAGTATTGGATATTTCTGCAGCAGGGAGGACGGGAAGCTTTGATAAACAAGCCGACCAAGGCGCCCTCTCCGCCGGGTAGCACAGCTGGGTGGTACCGCTGTGTGCCGCCGGTGGGATGACTCTCCACCGGCTGTTATCGACGTCACGTTTGTAAGACAATTAAGATCATTTAGGTCACAAACTCGTGAGTGGTTGGACACTCGGGGTGGATTGTAGTAGCGGGGGAATCTGTGGGAAGTGCCCAGAGCGCGGTGTCCTGTCACCGGGCTGCCCCGCTGAGTCGACCCGTTGGGATGTCACCGCACCGGCGGAGGAGTGTGTAAAAGCCCGGCCTTTCAGCTCCAGTAGCCCAACACTAACCGTGTCTCCGGCCTCCTGTCGGCTGTGCAGGCCGGCAAGGGGTGAACTGTGAAGGGGACATGGCGGACAAAGCAGCAGATCCTGACGCCGCGGACGGCCGGACCTCCAGCCCTCTGCCCGTGAAGAAGAGGACGCACCAGTCCCCGGGGCTCCGCAGCCGGAACCAGAGCTCTGTGTCCGGGCACCACTTCAGGAAAGTGACCCTGACCAAACCCACCTTCTGTCACAGCTGCAGCGATTTCATCTGGGGGCTGGTGGGCTTCCTGTGTGAAGGTAAGACTGGGGAGGGGGCACTGGTTTGACCTAGACCATGTACCTGGACCTGGACAAGGACTAGAACCTGGCCCTGGACATAAACTCTGGACAAATAGTAGGACCAGGACAAAGACCGGGACCAGCACCTGGACATTTAACTCTGGACCTGGACTTAGACCAGGACCTGGACAAAGACTAGGATCTGGATAAAGACTCTGGACCTGGACCAGCACTTGTACATAAACTTTGGACCTGGACTTGGACCTGGATCTGGACTGGACAAAGACTCTGGACCAGGACCTGGACATAAATTCTGGACTTGGACCTGGACAAAGACTAGGACATGGACCAGCACCTGGACATAAACTTTGGACCTAGATCTGGACTGGACAAAGACTCTGGACCTGAACCTGGCCCAGGACCTGGACATAAATTCAGGACTTGGACCTGGACAAAGACTAGGACGTGGATCAGCACCTGGACATAAACTCTGGACCTGGACTTGGACCAGGACAACGACTCTGGCCCTGAACCTGGACAAGGACTATGACCTGGACCAGAACCGGGTTTATCCCAGAACCTGAACCTTGACCTAGAACTAATGTTTTACCCAGAAGCAGAACCATCAGTATCATGGTCATTATTTACACAAAAGCAGATCTGCACATGAGCCAAACATAATGTGACACGACATAATGGTATTAGTGATAACCCATATGGACTTAATACTACTAATAATAATTCTTATTTATTATAATAATATTTTTTCCCCATCAGCTTTAACCTACATTTATTTCTGCATTGTTTCACATTTACATTTCCTTTATCTATTTTCTTATTTATGTCTATATTTCATTTTCATCTTCCGTAATAACATTTTTATCCTGGTTTTTTTTTCTGGACTAAAGACAAAAAAGGGCAATAATTGAGAGTGTACCCACTTCCTCAGAGACCACTGCACCACCTAATATATATTCCTACAGTAAAACTGGAGTTTTCAGTGTGAACAGACGGAGCTGCTGTGAACTAAACCTGTCAGTAAAAAACAACAGACAAATACTATTACAAGAAAAACTAGACAAATACTAAGAGTGCAAACCTCCACCAAGGCAGACCCTCCCCCCTTCTAATGAAGAGAGGTCGGCTTAGGATGTGTTACGTTTGTCTGTCTGTCTGTCACACAAACATTTCTGAACGGATTTTGATAATATTTTCAGGATGTATTGGGGGTGTGATAAGGAACAAATGATTACATTTTGGTGGTGATCCAGAAGAGCTCTTGGTTGGATTCTGCATCACTTTGAAATTTTACATTGCGGTAACTGGAGAATACATTCATTATCTGAACCCGCTTTATCCTCACTAGGGTCGCGGGGGTCACTGGGGGCCTAATCCAGCTACAATGGGCGAAGGCGGGGTACACCCTGTATGAGACGCCAGTTCATCTCAGGGCTGAACATATATAGACAAACAATCACTCTCACATTCCCACCTATGGACAATTTTAGATTAACCAATTAACCTATCAGTGCATGTGTTTGGATGATGTTCGGAGAAAACCGGAGTACCTGGAGAAAACCCACACAGACACGGGGGCAACATGCAAACTCCACACAGAAAGATCTGGTTTGAGATTTGAACCAGGGTCCTTCTTGCTGTGAGGCACGAGTGCTAACCACTGCACCACCGTGCCGCCCTGGAGAATACATTTCAAAATTAAAATAGTGTAGATCAGGGGTGTCAAAATCATTTTAGTTCAGGGGCCACATTCAGCCTAATATGGTATAAAGTGGGCTGGACCAGTAAGATAATATAAATAATAGACGAGAAAAGTATCAATAATGTCAACTCCAAAGTCTTCTCTGTGTTTTTTTAGCAAAAAAAAAAGTCATATTCCATAATGGAAATGTTTACATCTACAAACTGTACTTGAACATAACAAAAAAAAACAAAAATATTAACCACCAGAAAAATAAGTGCAATATTACACTTTATCATTTACACACATGCATCACAACTTAATGACACCAGTGGATTTACAAATACACACATTTAGTAACGTTCAGAATGTTTGTACATTTCTACGTACATTTCAGGTTATTCACATTTTTTGTAACAGGCGAGTACTTTTTAGTACTTTTATTTATATATTCCCTTTTTTGTGCATTAAAACAAAGAAGAACATTTGCAGTTTTCATAATTTGTTTATTATGATTATGGTCTGATCCATTTTAGATTGAATCGATGTCAAATTATTTTAACTTCCTTAATTGTTAATATCCTCTGTGTAATTTTTTCATTTCACAAACTCATACCAGGGGCCAGATTGGAATCTATGGCGGGTCAGATTTGGCCCCCGGACCTTGTGTTTGACACCTGTGGTGTAGATTGTTCTGACTTTGTACCATAACGGATGTCTTCAGATGATAAATGACTCTAATGCATCCCAACCACTGGCTTTTTCTCTCATAATGGATTAATAAATGCACTTTTGCAATAACATTGACATGCATTAAGTGCATGTGATGCTGGAAGATTCAGAGCGATGAGTTAGGTGAAAGTTTTCAACAAAAACTCAGACACATTATTAAAGTTTAACATTACGGGTCGCTAATAAGGAGGTAATTGTATGGTGATTTTGATGTAATTTCATGATAATAATGCCTTTGTAGCTCCTTATGGCAGTAACAGATGGCTAATAATGCTTTGATAAACATTACAAAGGAATTATTACTATGAAATTACATCAAAATTACCACATTATTAGTGATCCATAATGACTACTAATCAATGATTAGTAGTGAAATATATTATATTGAATTAATTCAGTAACAAGTGTTCAGAGAAAGCCTAACCTCGCCCCTATTTTGTGCCAATCTGAAGTTTCTATGACAACCTTTTTTTTTTTTTTTTTTATTAGACGTAATAATATGATTTTGGACTTTTTTATGATTTATGACTTTCTGCTAAATGCAAACTTGGCCTTTGACCTTCTGAAATATTGATAATTCCGTTGTATGAGCGTCAGTGTGTGTAATATTATGATAATATATCCAGTATTGATTAAGTTATGGTATGAAATGTCTATGCTTGACACACACAGTGTTACACAAGTTAATCACCATTGACCTCCAGAGATCTCAAAAACTATTGGTCATAGGTGATAACACCAATAATGACAATTGTAGAAACCTTCAGTCCACATTGTTTGGTTCCAATCTGAAAGTTCTGTGACCTTCCGTTCTTGAGGTGTAACCAATAATGTGATTTTGACCTTTTAGTTAATTATGTACTTTAAAAAAAAATTAAAATCGGATCATATAGATCAGGGGTGTTCAACACTCCGGTCCTCAAGGGCTGGAGTCCTGCATGTTTTCGATATTTCCCTCTTCCATCACACCTGATTCAATTAATGACCAGCTTCCCTAGCTCTACAGAAGCCTGATCATGATGGTGGTGCCGTGGGTAGCACTTGTGCTTTACAGCAAAAAGGTCCCTGGTTCAATTCCCACAGCAGACCTTTCTGTGTGGAGTTTAAATGTTCTCCTCGTGTTTGCGTGGGTTTTCTCCAGTTTCCTCCCACCATCCAAACACATGCACTGATAGATTAACTGGTTCATCTAAATTACTCATAGGTGTGAATATGAGAGTGATTGTTTGTCTATATATGAAGAGTTCATTTGCAGAAACGGATAACTCCATTTTTCTTTTTTTTTTTTTCAGAAAATTGCATTTTTTTACTCTACATTCTAGGTAATACTCATTGATTTGATATATTATTTATTCAATTTAGTGGATCTTACCAAATGAAATAAATAATATATCAAATAAATCAGTATTATTTGTGGAATGTAGAGTAAAAAATGACATTTTGTGGAAAAAAAAAGGAAAATAGAGTTATCTGTTTTTGCAAATGAACTCTTCATATGTTCAGCCCTGAGATGATCTGGAGACTCATACAGGGTGTGCCCCACCTTCACCCATGGTAGCTGCATTAGACCCCCAGTGACCCCTGTGAGGATAAACGGGTTCTGACAATGAGACAAGGCTTCCAGGTGTGGTGGGAAACGTCTAAAAGTTTCCAGATACTGGCCCTCGAGGCCTGCAGTTCACCATCTGTGATGTAGATGTTCATTAAAAACTCAGATTAAAGTTGAGGATTATTCTATAAAAAACAGAGAAAACTGTAGAAAAGGTGATATTTTTAGTCAAATCTATCATTAATGGAACATAAACCCAGTGTTTCCATCCACTATCACTAGCTCTGTTTCCGTTACAGTTTTTCACAAAACAATAGCGATATTCCTAAAATTTCGACAGAGTATATTTGCACTTTGAACGTGTTTCCATTGTCGGTTGTTCTAGGCAGGAGTGTCGTAACTCATGAAATATCATCCCGCCAGATTTCACTAATGGAAGATGGACGCCCAAAACCTGTTGCATTTCTCTGCTGTTTATTGTCTCTAAAATGACAGTTATGTTTTTTCTGGTGAGTTATTTCCAGAAGTCTCCTCCTCTGTCCATGTGTATCACACCATTTTCACTCCCAGGGAAGTGATCATGTGACCAGGTACATCACGTCCTGTGACCTATAATTGTGGAAAAAGTGTTTCCATTGCATTTTTCTGATATATTAGAATATCAAAACGTCTGAAAAGTCACCTCATGAAAGCATTAAAAACTTTTTATCAATATTCAAGTTTTTTTTTTTTTTTAAATTCAGTTGTTTCCATTTCCAGTTTTTTTTTTTATAGCGCTGTTTATATTTAGTGAATTTCCAAGGCGAATGGAAATGCAGCTATTGATTGAACTATATCAGTTTGACTGGCGAACCAGTGTAGAAGATGACACTGTTTCCATGGTAACACATTACGCAATGATGACGCACATATTCAGCTGTGGGCATTAGTTTGTTGATTCTTATGGTTGATTGAGTCGAGCTGCTGCTTTGTAATTATCACAAAAATAAATTCAAACATCACATGTAGTATCTGCTCTAACATGTTGATAGTTGAAACCAACGCAAAACAGGAAGTGGACGCCATGGTTTTCTTCCAGTAGACATCCAGATGTTAAGCGGCTGGTCTGTCCAATCAGAACCCTCTGTACCTCCAGCTGTGACAGACCAATTAACTAGAGTAGAATACACCCGTTTCCATGGAAACCTCTATTCAGAATTAACATGTCCATGTAAACACGAAGGAAATTGATTTAATACGAAATTATTTTATTCTGAATAAATAATTCTGAATGAAAAAAAACATTGCCAAAGTGAATGTGATGAGTTTGTAAAATGTTTTATTTTCATCTTTTCAATTGAATATGACATTTTCCAGCATATTCTAACGTTCCCAGTCGAACCTGTACAATTAAAGGACAGTTTCCGCTGCCGCAGAGATGAATCAGACCAGGCTGTTTTTTTTTTTTTCCTCCTCTCCATCATTTTCCCGTTACGTAATCCTCCTTTTGTTGCGTTCCTGGACCCTTCCTCCTTCCTCTTCATCATGAATTCAACAGGCGAGTCGCATCCAAGCGGAGCTGCAGTCAAGTCCTGATTTACTTCCTCTGGTTGTCGTGGCAACAGTGGAGCAGCAGGGATGCTCTGTGGTGGAGGAATGTGACGACCTTCATCCTCCTCCTCATCCTCAGCAGATGCATTAAAGGCTGAAAAACCAACTGCAAAGGATTAAACAACCTTTATTTAAGCCTCAGCACTTGGATTAAAATAATTTAAAGCTGTGGACGTGTCCCACTGTGGACATTTTCCTGCAGAAACGACAACACATCGAATGTTTGGGTGTGAAATGTTCCTGTCTGGGGTTTTTTTTACTCAGAATAAGAAGAAAATGACATTTTAATGAAGGAGTGTTCAGTCTAATATGATATAAAGTGAAGCAGATAAATGATATAAAAATAATAGTAGTAGTCGTAATAATAATAATTATAGTATTAATCATAATCATAATTGTAGTAATAATCATAATAATTGCAATAGGATAAGAACTTATAAATAATATCAACTACAAAGTTTTGTTTCTGAGTGAAAAAAGGCAAATTCCAAGATGAAAATATTTACATCTACAAACTGTACTTGAATATATAACATGAATAAATATGAACAACCTGAAAATTCTTCAGAACAATAAGTGCAAATGTTGATAATATTCTACTTTAGTTCATCATTTATACATGTGCGTCACAACAGTGGATTTGCAAAGTAAAAAGTAGTAAAAATTCCACAGACATTTCAGGTTTTACTCATTTGTTTTTTAAAAAGACTTGTCTATTTTATTATTTTCTGTATTTAATAATAAATAAATATTGATTTAAGAAAGAAAATCCTGAATAAATAAATAAATAAATAAATGAATCTTGATTTTAAACAAACGGTAAAATGATCAGACGTTGTTTTTAGCAGGAGTTTCTAAAAGCAGATCCAGTGTCAGTGTATCATCGTCCATATGGAAGTTTGAAATAAAGCTCTGATGTGAATGTGACACTCAGACGTTTCCTGCTTTTTCACATCACAATGATGCAGCAGAAAAAACAGTCATGACTCCAACGCTCGATGATGAAGCTTCACTCCTCCAGGAGGTTTGGTTAAAAGTTCTGTTCAGTCAAATTCTCTTTAATAAAGTTCTGTTCGGTAAAGTTGTTTTGTAAAGTTCTGTTCGGTAAAGTTGTGCTTCGTAAACACCACTCGTGTGTTTCGGTTTCTATTGTTTTTGGCAATAGATCCCATAAAAAATTCCATAAAAGAATAGATCCCATAAAATTTTGGTGAATGTAGGTCAAAGGTCACAGTCACCAAAAATGTGTTTTCACAATGATCAGAGATAGGTCAAAGGTCATGAATGTCCTTTTCATTCCTGTATACTCAGATTAGCATTTAGCTTCATTTTGCTCTCACTGTTGATGTGCATTGACATCAGAACCTTGAAGGACACCTTCTTTAGGTCAAAGGTCAAAATCAAATTTTGGATATAACTTTTGAACTCTTCATTTTACAGATTTTTGTTTCAATCAGCACCAAAATACTGGTTTTTGAATTCTGCATCTTATGTGTATAGATTTGACCTATTGTTGACCCAAGAGGTCAGAGGTCACCAGGTCAATACCTAAAAAAAACCTCAATGTACTGTAATGGGAAAAAAAGTCAAAAATAATGAGATAAAGTCAAAATTCCAAGTCACTAAACACTACCAGAGTTCATCCATATTTAAGGTGTGGTTTTTGGAGAAAATGAAAGTCTTTTAAGTGCACCTTATAGTCCATAAAATACAGTAGTGATTGTTTGAATTGTTCTAAAAACACTTTTTGTGTTTGAATGACACAGGTTAGTTAGTTTGTTGAGATTGTAGAAAAATAATGTTCTGAACAAATAGAATCTGAACATTAGGGCCAAATGTTAAAGTGTAATGTCAATAATATGTCATTTCAGTTTTTTCACAGGAACATTTTATCAAACATCATTACATCCTGTTGTGATGAAATAAAAATCTGTTTTTGTTCATATTTTTGTTTATTCAATTCATCCAGAAATTTTAAAAAAAGAAAACATTGCCTTGTTAACAGTATGATGATCTAGTGTGATATATTTGATCTGTCCTCATGAGTGTGTTGGTGTCTTTTCAGTCTGTAACTTCATGTGTCATGAAAAATGCCTGAAGATGCTGCGTTCAGTTTGTTCCTGTGTGACCCCCACTCTGGTCCAGGTGAGTGAAGAGCGTGGAAACTTCTGGAAACTTCTGTTTGACTTTAGCTTCACATTCAGCAGCAGTTGCTCACAGATTTAAAGTGTTAGTCTGGTAAAGGTTCATACTTTTCTTCCAAAGATAACTGTTAAAAAGTCTGGTTGTTTTTAACACACAGGTGCAGTGTTAGTTTACCTGTTTAACTAGTTTCAGTTACTTCCTGTTACCTTCATCAGAAGCATCACATGAATGAATGAATGAATAACTTAACTTTACTCGGTTGTCCGCATTAAAACAAAACCAAAACAACAAAAAGCTGTACAGTTAAGGAGATAAACAAATTAATTCTAAATAAAAAGGGGTTGGGCAGCGGCAGTGCTTTTTTTTTTAAGCCCCGCCCCCTATACGCTACATCAAAAACAACTAAGCAAATGTTCAAACAATTGTTTTTTTTTTTCCTTTAGAACAATGTGTAAATTAATCCCCCCCCCCGTACTAGTCTAGTTTCCCTCAATGTAACTTTTGGCTACATTTCTGTGAAACTGGTCGACCAATCACAGTGAAGTATAGAGTATAGAGAGCAGGTGTAACCAAATGACACTGCGATGATTCAGAGAGAAACAACCGGAAACAACCACAAAAGAAGAAGAACAGGTATAGATTTCCTTGTATCAAAGATGATTAAGAATGTGGCAAAACATCAACAATCTTTAAATTCTTTTTACAGAAGCGACAACAGTCTTTGTTTAGTCATTCCTAACTTTCTCCTCCTCCATAAACTTTCCGCCGCTCTAACTACGTCATCTTAAAGATTACGCTGATTGGTTGTAGTACCGTCCTATTGCATCCAGAGGATTTGACAGATGACCTTTTAGCCCCGCCTCCCCTCACCACTAGACCCATACATGGAATGATAATGGGGATAGCGCGGCTAGGCTACAAATTCTTTAATGAAACAATTAAATAATTAAATTAATTACATAATTAATAAGTATTTATAATTTCATATTTTAAAGTTTTTTTTTTAAACATTGACAGACTATTTTATGAAGTTGAATTGATCGGTAAAATCATTCCATAGTTTTACCTTCGATGAATGAAACACATCTTTGTTTGACGTCAGTTCTTATTTGTGTTGGTGTCGCCCCCTGCAGGTCCCGGTGGCCCACTGCTTCGGCCCAGCGGGTCAGAAGAAACGATTCTGCTGTGTTTGCAGGAAACCAACAGAAGGAAACACAGCGCTGAGATGTGAAGGTCAGACCAGTTGAACCAGTTGAACCAGTTGAAGCTTATTTAAACACTCACAGATTAAGATGCACCAGATTACTTTTGTTTTTTATTTGGCCAAATTCAAAAAGACATTTGTGTTTTTGATTTGTTCATAGTCTGTTTCAAATTATCTATCTAGATAGATCAATGGATTGATATAAAATAAACCAAGTTAGATTACTTTATTTTATGTTCTTTTACAAAAAATGTCCTTTTTTTGTATTTTTTTTGCTTTAATTTATTATTTTGTTGTTTTTGTTTTATATTTTTGCTGTAATTCATTGTTTTATTTTATATTGATTTTTCTTTAATTTTGTTTTAATATTTACATGTTTTTTGCTTTAATATTTTTATATTGTTATTATATATTTTGTTTTATGTTAGATAATTTTCTACTGTCATTTGTTTTACTTTTTAATGATTTTTTTACAAATTTTTTTGTTTTAGTTTTTATTTTTTGCTCAATTTTTTTTATTTTATATACTTGTTTTTGCTTTGTTAAACTTTGTTATACTCTTTTCTTTCTTATATAATTTTTTGCTTTTACTTTTTTATTTTATTTAATATTTTTGCTTAAAATTGTTTATTTTATGTCTGTTTTGGATTGTTATATAATGTTTTACTTTAATGTTTTTGCTTTATTTTAGATTAATTTTTGCTTTAATTTTATTGTTTTATTTTATATTCAGTCTAGCTTTAGTTGTTTTTGTTTTATTTTAGATTTTTGGCTTAAAAATGTTTATTTTACATCTCTTTTGTTTTACATTTTTTGCTTTATTAATTTTTTTCTTCCCTTTAATCTTTTGCTTTATTATATATTCATTTTTTGTTGTCTTCAATCAATCAATCAAATTTTATTTATATAGCACCTTACAACACCAAAAAAAGCTGCACAAGGTGCTTTCCAAAATGAGACAAAAACAATAAAACAAGTAAAAATTATACAACCAAGATAAAAACAAAGATAAAACAAGTTATAAAACCATAGCAACAACATCAAACAAACATGGACAGTCGACTCGATGTCAACACACTATTTAAAAACTGTTAACAGATATAAGAAGCACCATCTTCTTATATCATTTGTTGCTTTAACTGTCAGAGCACATGTGTATATTTGATTGAACTGTTGCAGAAAACAGACGTGTGCTTTAGCGTTTCACTGCCACACTTTCATCACACAAATGGTTTGTGACAGTGATCATCTTAAACATCTTAAATGTTGTTTGTCAGCCGGCCGCTAATCCTGCGCACATGCGACAGGATGTATTTAAAAGCTTTCAGGTGGATTAGTTTTTCTGTTTTATGTCTGAACATTCATAAGCCGATTGAAATAAAATATGAAAAATAATAAATAATCTGAAAATAGACAAACAATAAATGCACGTTTTCATTATGACGTGAGAAAATAGTTTATTTTCCATTCATCCTCAAATTATACAAATAGAACGTGCAAATAAAAATCTACAATTTTTTAAACAATTTAATTCTGGCAAGAGGTGTTTTTTTCGGCATAGCACAAATGATATATTGCACAAAACTGCAATAGAAAGAGTTTTTTCTCAACTATAGTCACGTGGATTAAAAAAACATATTGACAGACATTAGAACAAGAAAAGAAGAGATTTTCTATTTTAAACAGCAATTTAATTTAGCAGCAGATAGAAGAAGAAGAATAATAATGAATGTATCTATAAAACAGCATGTTTACAGAATGATTTCTTCCATCAACTATGATAATAAACAAATTATTGCATTTGTCATGTAATGGGGACATTACGCACTTCTGTTTTTTCCACATTTAGTAAATATGGATAAAGTTTTAAAGCATATATCCAATGGAAAAATGACTGACGGGTTATAAAATAAGCAAAAAAAACACTATTAAATAATAAATAAAATTAACAAAACAGAATAAGACAAAACTTAAATACGAAATAATATATAATCTTAATAAATGTATGTGTAAAACAGGATATTTACTTTTGTCTTCATGTTTATAGAATGACTTCTCATGTCATATATGATAATAATAAAAAATTTTAATCATCACATTTGTGATTTAATGTAAAAACTGACATCACACACTTGTGTTTTTTTTTCCAACATGTTGTAAATATGGGTCAAGTTTTTGCAGATATATGATAGAAAAGCAACGAATAAGAATAAAAAGCCTGTTGTGTTTGTTGGGTTTGAATGTTTATTGTTGAAGATCAGCTGATCAGAACATCAGCTTGGCTGTGATCTGACCTCAGCTCAGCCTGTGACCTTTGACCCCACATTCTTAACATCAGCTGCTGTGACGGAGGTTTCACTTGTGTGTGTGTGTGTGTGTGTTTTGTTTGTTTCTGTTTCCAGTGTGTGAGCTTCACGTGCACGCTGACTGCGCAGTCTTCAGCTGCGCAGACTGTCGCAGCTGTCATCTAGATGGAACCGCAGCGCAGGTCAGTGAAAGCATCATGACCTTTTCCTTCGTCTCAGATGTTGGGTGATGTCGTCTTTCGGTTGGGTACCGAAAGTGGGTATAGGTATGGAACCGGGGCAAACATTAACAGTAGTAACCAGACCGAAATCTAACGTCAATTCCGGTACCAATTACGCCCTCTGTCCACTTTTAAACAGAAGCGTGCACGCGGCAGCGCGCGCACACAGTGGTGCAGACAGCTAGATGTCAAAGGCGAAAAGGTGAAACATGCGGTTACAGTTCACAAGAAGTTCCAGATTTTCCATATGCTACAGGTGTATAAAGACATTTACATGTAAAGGCTGGAATACATTTAATTTAATGAAGCACCTGGTGACACAGTGTTTACTAGCAGTAGCCTAGCAATGAGCTAACAGCGTTAGCCTAGCAGTGAGCTAACAGTATTAGCCTAGCACTAAGCTAACAGTATTAGCCGAGCACTGAGCTAACAGCATTAGCCTATCACTGAGCTAATAACACATTAGAAATGGAAATACCCAGAGTGGAAATGACGGACCCAAGAGACAAAGCTTCATACAAGCCACTGTGGAGATATTAGACCATGACAGTGACAGAGAAAGTGATTTTAATAACTACAAATAAGTAACTGGTGTATGTGAATTCCTCAACTGGTAACATGATATATGGTGCTAGCTTAATTATAAGTGGTGAATAATAACAACAACAATAATAATAAGTTGTACCACAGGTATGGTCTCACAGTTTATGCCTTTGTCAGACAGACTGGTTCAGTAAATCGTGGTGTTAAGGTTCAGTCTCGTATGTCTCTGATTGGAATTCATTTTTACCTGCCGATTTGAATACCGTTTAGTAACCGATACCGTTTTAAAAGAACCGATTTGGTATATCGAATGAAACCCTTTCGGTACCAAACCCTACTCAGATAGAGTTTTTGTTCCCACTTCAGTTCAGATTTAAGTGTAAGGTAGGACAGTAAAGACAGGGGATGCTTAGGATCTCATCTGGTTCTGTGGTTGATTGTTGTTGTGAGGTGACATTATTGTGATTTAGGGCTATATAAATAAAATTTAATTGAATTGAATACGTGCACAGTCACTTATTTAAATTGTACTTATTGTATTAGTTCATCTAATATATTTAGCTTTCTCAGTTATTTTTACATCTCAGTGGGACTGGAATAGAACTGGAGTTTTAGAAGTGGGACTAACCAGGTCAATGTGGTTCATTATCTATCCAGCTCACTACCATTTTTTGGCTGGTTTTATTTAGATAATTTCTTGCTTTCATTTTGTATTACATTTTTAACATACATTTTTTGTTTTATTTTATAGTTTTTTTTTTTTTTGTTTTTTTTTACTTCTGTTTGCTTTGATTTTTTCAGTTTTCCTGAAATTTTAATGGCAATTGGTCCAGTAGTTTTTGTGTAAAAAAAACTCCACAGATTTAGTGCTAGCATCTTTGTCTCATTCAACAGTGGACTCATGTTACCATGTGTGCACATTTGTCAGATGCTTTTGTACAAAGACACATTAACAGGAAGCTGTTTTTCTTTGTTTGTGAATCACTTTAAAATCTGTAGTGATTCTGAGAAAAACACATGTCTGAGTGAAGACGCGCCTGCTTTTATTGATTGATTGATTAATTTATTTATTTATGAATGCATTTGTCAGAGGCTCTTGTGCTGCGTTAGTGGTGTTTGTCCAGGAAGTGGTGGAAGGTGCTGGTCAGCTGATCTAATACTGGGTGATGTGTGTTAATGGTTCTGCAGCTAAAGCTTCAACTGTTTTCAACTGCTGATCAACAGGGAGGGAAGATGAAGCACCACACCTGTTCTCGTCTGTTCTGTTCTGTTCTGTCTGTTGTCTTCTGTTCTATTCTGTTTAGTTCTGTTCTGTTCTATTTTGTTCTTTTCTGTTCTGTTGTGTTCTCTGTGCCCTGGTGTTGGTTCCACTTTTGTTTACAGTTATGTGGATAAAAACTGTCCTTTGCTTCTTTTAACCATTTATTCAATTTCAGCTGAAAAATAAAATAAAATATAAATACTTTTTAGAATGAGATACGAAAGTAAAATCCACTCGGACTCCAAAGGGTTAAACTAACTCTGCTTCCATCCTTTTCTGACCTGAGGATTAATGTCTGAGCTGATTGGCTTTATTGATCACTTTTATTGATCGTCCAGTAGATCTGAGGCTGTTACTATCTGTGTTTACATCCACAGCCGTTTAAAATGGAACTGGTCCCTTTACATCTGGGTTAGCGTTAGTGTTAGCATTAGGATTAGCGTTACCATTAGTGCTAGTGTTAGTGTTACCATTATTGTTAGGGTTAGTGTTGGTAAATGGACTGCATTTATGTATAGTTGTTTTCCACTTTCATGGTGCTCAAAGTGCTTTACGTTAGCCTCACATTCACCCATTAACACTCATACACCAGTAGGTTTTCTAAGGTTCTGCCAGACCTACTGGGGACATGCATGTTTTGACCAGTCCTACTGGGAGCCTAACTTAGGGTTCAGTTTCTTTGCCCAAGGACACTTTGACATGTCGATAGCCAGACCCGGGAAACGCACCACTGACCCTTCAGTCATTGGATGACCTGGTCTACCGACTGAACCACAGCCGCCCTTTGTGAATTATCATTTTCAACTGGAATTAGGTGCTTACATGGTTCATCTGAAAGCGGAATGAATGTTTATTCTGGATTAAACAGGAATAAAAAGTCCTCTAAACAGGTCTAATGCTTTTCTGTGATGCTGGATCTACTTTCTTTGCCTCCAGGATACGTTCCACCACCACTGGAGGGAGGGGAACCTGGCGGCAGCGGCGCGCTGCGAGGTGTGTCGGCGCTCCTGCGGTTCGTCCGACGTCCTGTCAGGGATGAGGTGTGAGTGGTGCGGGATCACGGTGAGAAAAGCATCCATTTTAGTCTAGCAACGATATCCATATTATCATTACATGGTAGGGTTGTCTTTCAAATTCCTCTGTATGCAATAGGGCGGTACTACAACCAATCAGTGTAATCTTTAGGATGACGTAGTTAGACCCTGGAAAGTTGACGGAGGAGTCCAGAGAAAGTTAGGAATGACTAAACAAAATGGTGGATTATGGAGCTGAATGACTGTTGTCATTTCTGTAAAAAGAATTTAAAGATTCACATTCTTCACTCATCTTTGTTAAAAGTAAATCTACACCCGTTGTTCTTCTTCTATGGTTGTTTCCAGTTGTTTCTCTCCAAATTGTCGCAGCATCACTTTGTTACGCCCGCCCTCTGACCCTATACTTCACCGTGATTGGTCAGCTAGTTTCAGGGAACTCTAGCCTAAAGTTACATTGAGTGAAACTGGACTATGACGGTAGAACATTAGATTTACTGCCGCTAGGAGGGCCTAGTGCTGCTAGGCTACATCCATTTATGTGTCAAATAAATAACAATAATCATGGCAAACAAATAATGATATTATTGAACTGATGTAACTGTGGTCATTGTTTAGTGAAATTTATCAGTAACAAAATAATATGAATAAAACAGTAGAATTATTGTTCTTTCAGGATCAGTTATTTATTGTAGATTGAGATTTTCTTTATCTGTGTATCAGCCGATATTCATTTGGAAATACGATCTTAATTTTTTGTTTTATTATTTGAATTCATTCAGAACTTTAAAAAAAATTTAACATTTTCTTTTTAGTCCATAAAGACCTGATGTTACTTTGGTAAAAAGTTCCCAAAGGATTTTTCTCTATATTCAAACTTTTTGAAAGGATTTTCTCACTGTTTATGACACAAGCTCAGACATGTGCTGCCATGTTTGTAGTAAATGTTGTTGTTGTTGTGCAGAGTCACGCAACATGCTACCTCAGCATGTCGTCAGAGTGCACTATGGGTCGTCTACGTGGGATGATGCTGCATCCGTTCTGCATTCGTCTGGATTGTAGAAACTTCAGCAAGATGCACTGTTACCGCATTACAGAGAACTACATCCATCTGGGTACACACTAGTACACACTAGTACACACTGTTACTGCATTACAGAGAACTACAGCTATCTGAGTACACGCTAGTATAGATTAATACACTAATACAGTGTTTTTGTAGTGAATGGACATGTTCTAGAAGGTTCCTCACTCTGGGGCGGCTGTAGTTTAGTTGGTAGAGCGGAACATTTACATGTTTCATTAAGTTCCTCACATGTTCCAGAAGGTTCCTCATATGTTCCTGTGTTTGTTCAGATCCTTCAGATGAGGTGGAACCTTCTGCTCCAGGGGTTAAAGATGGACCCACAGCTGCTACAGAGTCTAGTACGTTCTCTTGAACCTATATACAGCACCTACACTTTGTACAATGACTTTTGTGTGGTACTTTTTATGACCCCGCCCTCTCCAGACGGAGGGCAGAGTTATTACAGAGCTATTGTTTTTGCTTTGGTTTCTTCTAGGGGCGGGTATTGCCAACAACCTCATTATATGATGCACATCCTGATACAGGAGTAACGATACGATACATATTGTGATACGTGTTCATCCCGATTCATGGTGTTCAATGCGATACGTACCCAGATATTTTAGGCTTATATTTTTAACAATTTTATCCAGCAACTACTGTGGCGCTGTCTTCTCTTGTAGATGCTAATGCTAGTTCAGCTGCAATGGGGGAGGGGCTTAATCCCACGTAGGTGATACCAATGTCCTTGTGACGTGGAGTGGACAGACTTTCGTCGTTCGTTTTTCTGTGTTGTTTTCTATGAATGGGTAAGTCCATCCAGTGGAGGGGACACACCACGCAGCAAACGCAGCATGTGTTGGTAACTCGGGGTGACCCATCAGATTCCAAAAGGAGAAAAGTGCTTTTCAGCGGAATGACAACTTTAAGTGTTGTAACACGCTCTACAAGTAAATATTAATTTGGTTCAATTGTAATTCCATGTGTTTGTTCTGATGCACAGGTAAACAGAACCTGAAGGTGTTTGACGGAGACGATGCCTTCAAACGTGGACACTTTCGACTAGTCTCCATCCTGAGGACCACCAAGAACCAAGAGGTGGTGGTAAGAGTCACTGCTGCTGCACTTTCAATGAACAAGAAGCAATATAGACCATCATCAATAGTATGGAGGACTAAACATGCTAACATACAATCAATAAATACAGCATTAAATAATTAAATATGTAATTCATTAATTTAAATTGGAATTAAATACCTAAATGTGTCATTAATTCATTAAAATACCAATTAATTTGAGGTAACAACAAAACAACAACATATTTGACTAATTATTTCCTGGTCCTCGTGTTATTAATGTGTTTGGAATTTCTCAGCAATTTTTTGTGTTAGGTTTTTGTGTGTGAATTTTTGTGAATTTTAGCTTGTTTTGTATAGATTTTTCTTCATATTTTTTGTTTCTTAATGTGCTTTTATATATTTTGTGGGAAATTTGAGTAAAAAAAAAAACCCAGAGACAGAATCGGTCGACTGACATGAAGTGTTTTCTTCATGATCAATGAAATTAATCCAAAGCAGCTCTGTGATTAATCTAATTAAAACTTTTAAACATTTGACAGCCTAATATATATGTGGTCACCTCCAAAAGTATTGGAACAGCAAGTTCAATTCCTTTGTTCTTGAATGATGAATATGACACAAAAGTTCAGAATTCCATCTTTTATTTGGTGGGTTGTAAATCAAAATGTGTTAAACAACCCAGGAAATATGGCCTTTTCTTTGAAACAACCCACTTTTCAAGTGATCAAAAGTATTGGAACAGACATTATTAAATTAAGGAAACTGTAGATGAACATTTTCATCATTTAATTTGACTTTTGTCATTGTTATTACTGTATGGCTTGGGCCCATATGGGGCTCCTAAGACCCCTTGATGTTTCCTGCTGTTGAATTAAAGATGTTCATTCTAGAACAGGAAATGAAGCTAAAGTTAGGCTAGTTATATTAACACTAGAACAGGAAATGAAGGCAGAGCTAGGCTAGTTATATTATTTATAGTCCAGGAAATGAAGCTAAAGTTAGGCTAGTTATATTAGCACTTGTTCAAGGCATTAAGATAGAGCTAGGCTTTTTATCTTAGCAAGATTAGGATGAAAAGTTCAACAGAAAAGGGTTTCGTCACAGTAGTAAATGTAACGTAAGTAGAATTAAAGATGATACTTCAAGGAATACATCAGGGAATTCATTTTCTGAAAATAGCCCCTTAAAATAAGTGTCAGTTTTAGAAATTAGCAACATTTATAATCGACTTTATAATACATTTCAACCTGACTTTGAGCGGTTTGGGAAGTGACGTGACTTCCTGTGTTTCCCTGCAGGAGGCGGCGCTCAGGGTCTTCTACCTGCCTGACGACCCCCAGGACTATGAACTCCACGAGGTTGGCGGCCAACAGCGTCTCCATAGCGATGACATCCTGAACCGTAACGATCCAGACAACAGGGGTTCGCTAAAGGACGGCGGCGACTCCTGGATCCTGAGGTTCAGAGGTCGCGAACCTGAAGTCATCAAGGTGTACACTGGCTGGCCCAGGTGAGGAATGGGTGGAAATGGAGCCTGTTCTGTTTCAGGTGGTTTTAGGCCAAAGACGTTTTCATGATGAAAAGTTGATTTGACTCGTGTGTGTGTGTGTGTGTGTGTGTGTGGGGGGGGGGGGGGGGGGGGTCGTAAATTATCAGCATGTGTTTGAGTCAGTTTGTTTGTTGGTCTGTCAGTTTGTCAGCAGCTTTCTGGACCAATTTCCATGAAATTTTCATTAAAGGTGTGAGGTGGTCCAACATAGATCCCATTAAATTTTGGTGAATGTAGGTCAAAGGTCGCAGTCACCAAAAATGTGTTTTCACAATGATCAGAGATGGGTCAAAGGTCAGGAATGGCCTTTTCATTCATATATATACTCAGTTTAGCATATAGCTTAGACATCAGAACCTTGAACGACATAGACTTTAGGTCAAAGGTTACAATGAAGGCCAAAATTGTCACCAGGATGCTGGTCTTTAAATTCTGCTTTTTGGCCGTTTCTCAATACCAGGTCTGCCAGGTTCAGACTTGCATATTTGGCAGGTCAGACTTAGCAAGTTGGACCTGGGAGTAGAGTCTCTGGAGGACGGGAGGACGCTGGATGCTTATTCTGCAATTGGGACGGCAGCGTACTTGATTACATCACCAACTCGGCTCGGCACATCTCCGAAAACTTAGGAGTAAATTTGAAACTACACGCCATCATGATAAATCAACCACAGATTTAAAGATTTAACACCCACGTTCTCACATAAAATCATCTTAAAACACTAGATTTTCCATGCTTTCATAATATACAGTCGTGGGTCCTCTGCTCTGACATTGTTGGTGTCAAATGCATTCTGGGATAGGAAGCTGCCCCAAGTCCACACGATTCACCGCCTGATGCATTCTCAATAAAATGGGCATGTCCAGAACACTTCTGGGAATTTCAACTGTTCTCTGCGATATGCAAACTAGACTGCAACTGATGACAATTCAAAGGTTGCGAGAACACAAATACGGACAAGAATGCAAATTAAGAAACAGCACTTGTGTGTATAGATTTTGACCTATTGTTTGTTGTGCCTCGCAACACTTGTTATTATTAGTATTAACTCAAATACCATACCATGGGCAGCCATGGCTGAGCAGGTCGTCCATTAACCAAAGGGTTGGCGGTTCGATTCCCGCTCTGTCCTAGTCAGTCGGTTGTGTCCTTGGGCAAGACACTTCACCCTCCTTGCCTCCAGTGTATGAATGAGTATGAATGTTCGGTGGTGGTCAGAGCTGTGACTACATATGTAGTTTACCACCACCAGAGGGAGCATGTGAGAGTGAATGAATAATGGAACACTAATGTGAAGCGCTTTGGGTGCCTTGAAAAGCGCTATAGAAATCTAATCCATTATTATTATTATTATTATTATCATCAAAACTTTATTAAAATAAAAACTATGTAAATGTGGTTCCTTGTTTGGTTCCAAACATGTGTCATGTTTCAGGTCGACTCCAGTGTTCGTGTCTGTGTCCCTTTCTACGAGCAGCACCGCAGCCACAGTCCTCACTGAGGTCCTCATTCAGCTGCGCAGACAGGTAGGCACAGCGTTCACAGATGTTTGGTCACATGATAATGATGATGCCTGCGCTGACGTCTGTGTTTGTTTCAGGAAGAGTCGTCTGGATTCAGTCTGACGGAGGTTTACATGGGCAGCAAACAAGGTACGGAGCGGGAACCGATTCAGTCTGATCTGGGGTTTGTCATCCACTGTGGGATTTATTGATTCTTTTACAGTTGTGTGCAGCTCATGGTGGATTCACTACAAAAATCCAAATCTTCCAAAGTGTATTTGTCTCAATTTATTCCAAATATTGACTCAGACTTAAAATCAGACTGAATCACCTGCAGAGGAACTTTTCAAATCTGACCCAAGGTCCTTTTTTTTTTAATTACTTTTTTTTCAATATATTTTTAAGTAATTTGAAATGTTTTAAAAAATTCCAGCTTTTTTTTTTCTTTTGTTCATGTAAAAAAAAATCTGCCAGTGGAAGCAGGTAAAATGATCATGTTTAGATTAGTTCCAGATCTCTTGTCTCTTCTTCTATGTGACTGAAAAGTTCCTCTGTAGATGATTTTGTCTGATTTTAATCTGATCACAGTTCTAGTTCCACATTTATATGCTTTGGACTCTTTATCTCATAATTTTATCATAATGTTGACCCTTCATTTCACAGTATTGACTTTTTATCTCATAATTAAAAAAACACTATATGTAAAATACTACACTATCATATATATTAAAAATAGAAGCTAACCAGCACTGAAGTCATGTGTTTCCTCTGGCACTGGCAGCATCATTTACATTTTACCTCATAACTAGACTTTTTAACTCAGTTATGCATTTCTGATCTTATAATTTTTATTTTTTTTACCTGTTAATTATGACTTTTTGTCTCTTGATTTCTTGTCTCATGATAGTTCAGACTTTTTCCATTGTGAGGATGTTCCACTGCCTGTTTTCTCTAAACTGAGGAACTTCTGTCAAACTCAGGTTTTCTGATGACGACTAAAGAAAAAAACAAACTTTGGCTTTAACTGCAGATACTGAAGCTGAACTCATGTTTCATGTGTGTGTGTGTGTGTGTGTTTGTGTGTGTGTGTGTGTGTTTCAGTGCTCAAACAGACGCTGACGCCTCAGGAGAAGATTGTGGAGAAACTTCAGGAGATCAGGAAGGTAAATGAAAAGTCAAACCAATCCACTGGTCAACAATAACAGGAGCACAGCGCACATGCTGGACACCGCAGGTGTCAAACATAAGGCCCGGGGGCCAAATCTGGCCCGTCAAAGAGTCCAATTTGGCCCATAGGATGAATAACAATGAAGACATTAATGATGTAGAATACACATTCTACATACAGAATAATTAGATCTACATTGGGTCAGAGCACGAAAATATGATCATTATTACCTATAAATAATGAAAACTGCAGATTTTAAAGGAAAAAAAGTCAAATGTTATGAAAATCTTTATATAAACAAACCATCCTTTTACAAAAACCTGAATAAATACCTGAACAAATATAAAGCAGCTGAAAATATATGAAGAGACGTGTCATTTTACAAATATTCTGCCTGTTACTAAATGCTTAGCACAAAAAAACCCCAAAAAACCCCATTTTAAATGTTTTTAAAATGTATATTTAACAAAAACAAAAAAAAACAACAGAGTACTGTGACCCAACCAGACACATTTTCTACACAGGGCTTTATTTTTGGATACTTTGGAAACTTTCCTGATCTTTTCTGCTTTAAATAAGGATTTCATCCATGGGGGAAAAATACAGCTTTAGTTTATACTTAATTACAGTTGAGAAGTTGTACTCTTTTACTTTTACTTCAGTAAAGGCGTTGAATCAGTACTTCCTACTTTTACCAGAGTAGTTGTACTTCTACTTGAGTACAGAATGGGAGTACTTTTACCACCTCTGTTTACAACAACATAAAACCAGCAGATGTTTGTGTCAGCGGTGACTCTTTGGCTCTTTAAGGGTTAACTGCTGTCTTTTTTTTTCCCAGATGTCTTTGCGGCAGATGAACCAGACTCGCTTCTATGTGGTGGAGAACAGAAGGTCTGCAGCCCAGGTCAGTCTGCTGATAGGAGGACTGCCCGCCCTACTGACCACAGAGGAGTACTGCACCATGATCCACCAGCACCTGCACACCAAGAGTGAGTTAGTTTAATCCAAATATTTGGAAGAATTATTACAGAAATGATTAAAGCACCAAAATTGGTAGAGATGAGCTTTAGGATATACTGCATCATTTCAGAAGGGGTGCCCAAAAATGCAACCATTCCTATATAAGGTGCACTGTCAATGAATTGTTTATTTTTGAAGTTTTTCATATATAAGGCACACTGGAGTATAAGGCGCATTAAGTGAAGTCAAAATCATGAGACAAAAAGTTAAAATCATGAGATAAAAGCATAAATTATGAGATAAAAAGCGAAAGTTATTAGATAAAAAGCCAAAATTATGAGATAAAAAGTCAAAATTCCAAGTCACTGAGCACAATCAGAGTTGATGCATATATGAAGCGCTCTGGATTATAAAGCACACTGTTTTTTTGAAGAAGATTAAAGTCTTAAGTGTGCTTTATAATCCAGAAAATACGGTATATACCACATATTTTATCTGTCAACCTCGTACATCATCCATTCAAATAGGAAACATGTAAGCATTACATTACCTTACATGTAAGCGTCAAAATGGCATTGTGACCTTTGACCTTGAAAGGTCAAGGGTTTTGAGAGGCAGATGTTCCAATATGAGCTAAAATATTTGTCAGGGGGCAGGGTTTGTTGTGCCTGGAACCACTTACGGACTGCATACTAATGCCCTCGTCCTGTGTGTGTGTGTGTGTGTGTGTATGTTTGTGTGTGTGTGTAGGTCACCTGGTCACCATCAGTCACATCTATGCCAGTCAAGGTGAGGCTGATCCCAGTCGAAACAGCTGTGTGTGTGTTACACTGTGTGGCATTGTGTGTGTGTGTGTGTGTAATAGTGTATATTGTGTGTCTGTGTGTGTGTGTGTGTGCATGTTTCAATGGGTATTGTTTGTGTATGTGTCTGACAGTGTGTATTGTGTGTGTTCAGTATGTATTGTTTGTGTGTGTGTGCATGTGTATTTTGTGTATGTTACAGTGTATATTGTGTGTGTGATTGTGTTCAGTGTGTGTGTGTATTACAGTGTGTATTGTGTATGTGTGTTACAGTGTGTATTGTGTGTGTGATTGTGTTCAGTGTGTGTCTATTACAGTGTGTATTGTGTATGTATGTTTCAGTGTGTGTGTATTACAGTGTGTATTGTGTATGTGTGTTACAGTGTATATTGTGTGTGTGATTGTGTTCAGTGTGTGTGTATTACAGTGTGTATTGTGTATGTGTGTTACAGTGTATATTGTGTGTGTGATTGTGTTCAGTGTGTGTGTATTACAGTGTGTATTGTGTATGTGTGTTACAGTGTATATTGTGTGTGTGATTGTGTTCAGTGTGTGTGTGTTACAGTGTGTATTGTGTGTGTTCAGGTGCGGTGGCGTTGCAGATCTCCTGTTTCTCAGAAGCAGAGCGACTCTACATGTTGGCCAAAGATACGAGTGTCAACAATAAGACAATGACATCGCTGGTGGTTCCTGACGTCATGGTAACCAACAGTTTACAGTCAGACGAGTCCAAACACGACACCAGACAGTATTTTACTGTCACACTATAATGTTTTTACACTTAAAAAAAAATCTGTGTTTTTTAAATCAAGGCTTTTCAGATACTTTGTACTGAACAAAAGGTTCTATGAGGGGACTTTTATATGACGATTGTGGCTAAAAATGAAAAAATATTTTATGACAAGCGCCTTTCGTTAACATGAGAAGTGAGTTTTTACGGGTTTAAAACACAAAAATCTGAAGGCGCATTCCAGAGTGAAAATGTTGAAAATGATCCACTGTTGCTTTTCCATCACATGGTTGAAAACACTAGAATACCACGCCCTGCACATGTTGCATATGTATTTTCGTCATACTCATCATAGCTTTGATGTGATCCAAGGCTTTGTTTTCTTTTTTTCACAGCATTTTTTCTACGTGTTTTCAGTACCAGTTTTGGACACAGTCCCACATACGGTTCCTTTAATTATCAAACCACACTGGACAGCTAATTGAAAATAAAAACTAATGACTGTCTGATCCGACTAGTTAGTGGTGGCTTCATATAATCAGCTATTCTTTTGAGAATGTTCTGCTTCCTGTTGCAGCACGGCATTCTGGGAGACGTCTGCCCCCTGCTGGTGTTCGTGAACCCGAAGAGCGGTGGAATGAAAGGCAGAGAGCTTCTGTACGGTTTCAGGAAGATCCTCAACCCACACCAGGTCTTTGACATTTCCAATGGAGGACCACTGGCCGGGTGAGAAGAGCATGTGACCTGGGACATGTGACCTGGGTCATGTGACCTGGGACATGTGACTACATCACAAAAATACAGGACATTACTACGCTTTAACTTGTTCTTCTTCCTCCTCTTTCTGTTCTTGATTCTCCTCTTCTTCCTCCTCTTCTCTTCCTCCTTTTCTCCTCCTCCTCTTCCTCTTCTTCTTCCTCCTCTTCCTCCTCCTCTCCAGGCTGCATACGTTCCGCTCAGTTCCCAGGTTTCGGGTGTTGGTGTGCGGTGGTGATGGAACAGTGGGTTGGGTTCTGGGAGTTCTGGAAGCCATCCGACACAAACTGGTCTGTCGAGAACCTCCCATCGGCATCGTTCCCCTGGGAACAGGTTAGAGCCACATCAGTTTAATAAGATGTTCTAAACACATGTTCTACTGGGAACAGGTCAGGCTTCACTTCTTCTACATCTACTGAACCAGATTCTGTTGGAGGATTGTTGATGTGCATTGACATCAGAACCTTGAAGGACAAATTGTGTAGGTCAAAGGTCAAATTAAAATTTCGGATATAACTTTGAACAGATAGAGACTTAGTTTTAAATCTTCTTCACTCCAAAATAGTGATAAGTACTGAAATACTATTGATAAATACTCAGTTACTATTGTTGACAAATGAGAAACGACATGTTGGCTCCAAAATGGCATCATGACCTTTGACCTTGAGTGACGTGCTTTCAAACACTGTACATCAAAAATAACAGTAAAAGTTTCAGATCCTCTAAAGAGAATCAAACTGTGCTGAAGTTCAACACGTTCCCCTCAGGGAACGACTTGGCCCGGATCCTGCGCTGGGGTCCTGGCTACAGCGGCGAGGACCCGCATCACATCCTGGTCTGTGTGGACGAGGCCGATGAGGTCTTAATGGATCGCTGGACCATCCTGCTGGACGCCCAGGATATGTCTAAAGACGCCAAGGACGACGGCTTCCTGGAGCCGCCCAAGGTCCGCTTCAGGTCCAGAACTAGATATAGGTTCAGGCACTGGTCCAGGTCCAGATGCAGGTTCAGGCCCAGGTCCTGATGCTGGTCCAGGTCCAGATGGGGGTTCAGGTCCTTGTTTAGGTCCAGATCCTAGTTCAGGTTTAGATCCAGGTCCAGGTTCAAATCCTAATCCAGATCTACATCCAGGTCCAAATCATGGTCCAGGTCTAGATACAGATCCAGCTCCAAATCTTGGTCCGGATCCAGATTCAGGTCCAAATCCTATTCCAGATCCAGGTCCAGGTGGATTAAAATCCCTGAAACTGTAAAAATCGACCTCTGACCTTAAGTGTCTTGTTTAATTTCTAGTCCAAATATCTGATCACATCTAATAATCATTAATTATTAGAAAATAAAAATAAAGTCAAACATCAGATCCATACAAAGTTCTGTAAGTTAACACTGATCCACAAACTGCCACAACACTTTTCTGATCAATAAAAGTATTGATAACTTGTTTGTTTTCCTGCTTCAGATTTAACATATCCATCGATCACAGTTTTTAAGTGAAAACGTCAAAAAGGAAGCAAACATTAAAGTTTGATTAAAAACTACATTAATGCATTTCAGACACTACTTATGACTGTAGTTAATTAGTTAATGTGACAGTCGTAATATTACACATGAAAGATCAATAATTTTCTTCCTCATCTGCAGATGAAGTTTCAGCTGTTGTGACTCAGTCTTTTTATTTTTTCTGTTTCATGTGTCGTCGTGTTTCTTCTGTCCATCTAAAGATGTGCATTTGTTCTTCAGATCGTTCAGATGAATAACTACTTTGGCCTCGGCATCGACGCAGAGCTCAGCCTGGACTTCCATCTGGCACGAGAGGACGAACCTGATAAATTCACCAGCAGGTACAGACACACACTGCAGCAGTTTTCACATCCATAGCTGCATTTCCATTACAGTTTTTCACAAAAAACCTTTGCAGGAGCACAGCGCACATGCTGGACACCACAGGTGTCAAAGATAAGGCCCGGGGGCCAAATATCGCCTGTCAAAGGGTCCAATTTGGCCCATAGGATGAATATCAATGAAGACATTAATGATGTAGAAATTATTTGAATACACATTCTACATACAGAATAATTGGATCTACATTGGGTCAGAGCACGAAAATATGATCATTATTACCTATAAATAATGAAAACTGCAAATTTTAAAGGAAAAAAAGTCAAATGTTATGAAAATCTTTATATAAACCATCCTTTTACAAAAACCTGAATAAATACCTGAACAAATATAAAGCAGCTGAAAATATATGAAGAGACGTGTCATTTTACAAATATTCTGCCTGTTACTAAATGTTTAGCACAAAAAAAAACATTTTAAATGTTTTTAAAATGTATATTTAAAAAAAAAACAACAGAGTACTGTGACCAGACCAGACACATTTTCTACACAGGGCTTTATTTTTGGATACTTTGGAAACTTTCCTGATCTTTTCTGCTTTAAATAAGGATTTCATCCATGGGAAAAAATACAGCTTTAGTTTATACTTAATTACAGTTGAGAAGTTGTACTCTTTTACTTTTACTTCAGTAAAGGGGTTGAATCAGTTTTCACATCCATAGCTGCATTTCCATGACAGTTTTTCACAAAAAAACCTTCGCGTTTCCACTGACGGTTGTTGGAGGCAGGAGCATCATTAGTCTCTGGGCTTCGTGCACCATTCAAACTGTTTTTGGCATTTGTTAATAAAAACAAACAGTGGGATTGATTTTATCATCTATTGAATGACTTCCTTTTGTTGATAGTAAAACATCACAGCTGTGAGGCCCAGATGAGCACAGGGACATTGGCCGTAACATTTTTTTATGATTATTTTATGTGAGAAAGTGGACGTTAAATCTTTAAATCAGTGGTCGATTCATCATGATGGCGTGGAGTTTAAAATTTGGTCTGAAGTTTTTGGAGATGTGCCATCCACCGAACTGAGTTGGGGATGTAATCCAAGTACGCTGCCATCCCAATTGATTATAACTGTCCGGCGTCCTCTCGTCCTCGAGAGACTGTACTCCCAGGTCCAACTCGCTCAGTCCGAACTGCCACGTATGTAAGTCCCAACCTGGTGGATTTGGTTTTGAGAAATGTCCTTGGGTTTGTGTGACTTCCTGAGCTGCTCTTCAAGGTCTTTGAGATGGAACATAAACACACAGTGATCATACATCTACAAATCACTGATGAATGACTTTAAACCACATTTCCCATCAGCCCCTGTTCCTCTGATCCCCTCAGGTTCCATAATAAAAGTGTGTATGTGAAGGTGGGTCTGCAGAAGATCAGCCACACCCGCAGTCTGCACAAAGAGCTGCAGCTGCAGGTGGACTCTCACAACATCCAGTTACCGAACATCGAAGGGCTGATCTTCCTCAACATCCCCAGGTACAAAAACAAACGCACCTTTGAGTCTGGGTTTGGGTTTAAAGTCAGTGTCAGGAGTGAAAATGTGCAGATTTTGTATTTGTTCTTGATTTTTATTACACAGTGGTCACCTCACCGTCTCCATGGTAACTGCACACAGCAGTTTCCTTGTAGCTGTAGATCAGTCTAATCGTGATCATGTATAAAGTCTGACTCCAGTGAATCGTTGTTAATTGTGTCTATGTGATAAAACTGGAGAAAAAAAAACCTGACATTTTGGAATCGGCAGGAAAATTTGAGTTTGAATCAACTGAACATTTTTTTAAAATTGTTCCCCAGTTTAGATGTTTTTGACATGGAACAAAGAACGAACAGAAGTAGAAGACTGAAGACAGACCGGGTCAGAACAAGTTCAACACAGATGAATTCTGATTTTCTTGTCTGTCGAGTTTTAGAAACAAAGACTTAATTAAAGCATGATTTTCATTTATTTGTCATTTCAGGATGTAAAATAAATACACAGAAACAAAGACACTGTTTTCAGATCGCTGATTATTGGCACCGTTTAGTAGAATATGAATAAAAGACTGATTTAAAAAAAAAAAAAAAGAATAAAATACCACTTTTGTGTGTGTTTGTGTTTGTGTGTGTGTGTTTGTGTTTGTGTGTGTGTGTTTGTGTGTGCAGCTGGGGCTCTGGTGCTGACCTCTGGGGGTCAGAGGTCGATGCCCGCTACAGGAAGCCTTGCATCGATGACGGTCTGCTGGAGGTCGTCGGGGTCACGGGCGTCGTTCACATGGTGAGACGAGAAACTGATGACAGACTGACCATGTGGTGACTAGGGTTGGGACATGTTCGAAAATGTAACGATTCCGGTTCCATAACGGTTCCCCTTAAATGGTTCTGGTTTCTACCGGTTCCTATAATGGTTTCAAATATATCCTTTTTTTTTGCTTTTTAAAATCTATTTTTTTATTTTACACCATTCTATATTATAATACAAGCACATTAACACAGATTAAAAACATAAATGCAGCTTTTATAATGTAGTAGTAAATGTAAACACACTGCACAAAGTGAACATTAGAAAAAGAACCTGAATTCCTTAAGTATTATTATTGTTATTAAGTCGGATTATTTTATTTTATAGCCAATTAAACATGCGTTTGTTGATAGTTAACATTGCGTTACTCATAAATCGTCAGAGTTAGAACACTAATGAATAATGATGCCACATTCCTCTAACAGATGTTCAGTACAACAACATGTTTAGCTTCTGAGTCACATTGACATTTGAATCTCTGTGGATTATAGTATATTCTTTATATATTATAGTATATTCTTTATATAATATAGTATATTCTTTATATAGTATAGTATATTCTTTAAATAATATAGTACTAGTCTAGAGAGAGGGAAGTGGGTGCAGACTCGTCATCTTAAGGCGGACATCCTCCAGTTCTCAAACACGGTGCATGTTTATGTTAATGTTCTGTTTTACCAGATGTTTCTTTGTGGTGAACGTGCTTCCACTTTTTCACAAAATGAATGTATTGCATTTATTGCACGTCGCATGTTCTTTTCCACATCTGTCAAATTATAGCCACACTTTGGAGCATTTACTTTTTAAAACCTTCAGTATTGTTTATTTTGCAGCACTGTTCTTAGCAGCTCGCAAGGTAGCTGACGGTTCTAGGTCCCAACCCTAGTGGTGATGACAGTGATGATGAAGATTATTGTGATGATGATGATGATGAAGGTGGTGGTGATGATAATGCCAACAATGGTGATAACGGTGATGATGAAGCTGTTGTGTGGGTTTGCGTCCAGGGTCAGGTGCAGAGCGGTCTGCGCTCTGGGATCCGCATTGCTCAAGGGCACTACATCCGTCTGACAGTGAGTAAAGCTATTCCAGTGCAGGTGGACGGAGAACCCTGGATTCAACCTCCAGGACACATCATCATCTCTGCAGCAGGACCCAAGGTTTGTCCCCAAAGTTTGACCCCAAGTTTTGACCCCAAGGTTTGACCCAGTTGACTGTCCTGTGTTTGTCTGCAGGTTCGGATGTTGAGGAAGTCCAAGCAGAAGCAGAAGAAGGCGGCGGCGGTGGCGAAAGATGGACGCTCTGAGAGCCCGTCGTCCAGAGATGGCGCACAATGACCTTGAAGCTGGAGAATACATGACCTTTGACCTGCTGCTGAGGTGCTTCCTGCTGCACCCGGGTGTGTTTTAGTAGAGACGCAGACAGAGGAGGAGGATGCTCTAGGTCCTGCTTAGAGCATAGTGTGGTAACCGTGGTAACGGTGCTGGGCATTTTCTGGTGTATTAATAATCAGCTCCAGTGTGACGTGACTGTTCCAGTCAGTAGCATTAGACTCTGTTCATATGTCCTGGTACCTGTAGAATAAAGTGCAGCCGCTTTCGTAGCTTTAGCAGCTCGACACCGTTTGTATCATTAGTGGAAAATCTGTAGAAACTGGACAAATGCCAAACCTTTATCTAATCCACTAATGTGCTCCTGTCGTCTCTTCTCTTTCATCACTTTACTTCTTTCATTTTTTTTTTATTTTGTCATTTTTTTTACTTTACTCTTTTTTTCATTTTAAATGTTTTATTTACTTTTTTCTTCTTTCATTGGATTCATTATTTTTTTCTCTTTCATTTTTAAATTCATTAATTTATTTTTGAATATTTTTTTCAATTAACTTTTTTGTTAGGTATTTTTTTTATTTTATTTTCTCTTTCTTAGCGTCCCTTCATGTCTGCTATTTCTTTTTTTTTGTTATTTTTTTATTGATTTTTTTCTCTTTCATAGTGTTCCTTTTCTTCGCATTAATTTTTTCATTCATTATGTTTTAAAATCTTTATTTTTTTATTTAATTCATATTTTTTCTTCTCTTTGGTAGTGTTCCATCTTGTCCATTCTCTTTCATAGCGCTCGTTGCCTTCAGGGGCAGTGGTTTGAAGTTAATAAACATAAAATCTGCGTAAAGATCCCAGAATCTGTGGAACCACAAAAATAAAAATGTCAGGGGCTGAAGTTCAGATATTTTCTCCAGCCTCTGACAGTCATCTCTGCAGGAAACAAGACTTTCACACCTTTATTGGAGAAAACGCAACAAAAAAATGTCAACCACTGCAAATATATGAAGGACTAAAAGTGCCAAAAATAAAACATTAAATAATTAATTAAAGGTCATTAGTTAATTAAAATTTAAATTAAATAGATAAATGTGTCATTAAATATGTCATTAATTCATTAAAATACCAATTCATTTGAGGTAAAAGACAAACCTTATTATTATAATAATTATTTCCTGGTCCTTGTGTTGCAACGAATCATGAATTTATTTTATCTGTTAAACTCATCCATCAAACTGTAATTTTCTTTTCTTTTTTTTGCTCTAAAACTTAGAGGGAATTTTGGAGTTGACATTATTTTTATATTATTATTTTCCTGGTTCGGCTTACCTTGCTGGTCGAGCTAAGCATCATGTGGCTCCTGACCTTTGACCCCTGTGCTGTAGAGGATGCAGATGCTTTCTCCTCTCAGTTCATATCAGACTAAATGTATTATAATGTATTTGGTTTATTTCTATGAGGATCCTGCACTGAACAAAAACTAATAATTAAATTAACTCAGTGTTATTGTTAGCGTGACCACGCCCCTCCACCCTGACCACGCCCCTTCACCATGTTTTTTTCAAAAATGCAAAGAACATTCCCTTAAAAAATCGATCAAGAAATGAGTAGAATTAAAAAAAAAAAAAATTTTTAAATGGTTTCATTTCTGCAGATTCCAATTAAGATAATTATTGTAGAAAATTAAAAAAAGATAAAATAAATAGACTTTCATGGGTCTCAGGAGGATATGGAAAATATCTGAAACCAGACTTTAAAGCCTTTTAGGCTGGGAAAAAAATGTCTAACTCTGGCCTTCAGTGTTTTAGTGTCATTTCTGTAGATTAAAAATGTGATCAGATTAAATTCAGACAGAATCACCTACAGAGGAACTTTTTAGTCACATGGAAGAAATTATTTATAGATCTGGAACTAGTCTGATTTTAATCTGATCAAACATTTAAACTATAGAAATGACACTAATACACTTCAGGTCAGATGTATATATATATATTTTTTTTACAGTGTGTTCATCTTCAGTTTTTTTTTTTTTTTTTTTCCCAGTCTTGGTCCACCTTCTGCTCAGAGGGTTTTCAGCTGCACATGTTCCACCACTGCTTCTTTTGTCCCAGTCCAGCGTTAACTTATGTTAATGTATTTTGGTGCTAGCAGATCAAATGTGTTGCCTGCTGTTTTTATTCAACGCCAAAGTCCATCTAAGTTTTAACAGTGAGTTTATTTTTAAGGCTTTTCTGCTTTTGAAGGAACAAAAAAACTGCTAGCCTAGCTGTGCTAGACCCCCCCCCCCCCCATAGCAGCAGCAAATCTAATGTTCTATCGTAGTAGTCTATTTTCACTCAATGTAACTTTTGGCTAGATTTCCCGGAAACTGGCTGACCAATCACGGTGAAGTATAGAGTCAGAGGGCGGGTGTAACAACTGGAAATAGATAATTTATCAAAGATGAGTGAAGAATGTGAGAAAACGTCAGCAATCTTTAAATTCTTTTTACAGACGCAACAACAGTCGTTAAGCTCCAGAATCCACCATTTTGTTTAGTCATTCCTAACTTTCAACACAGGGTGGGCGGGGCTTAGCCTTAGAGATAGGGTGAGAAGCTCGGACCTCCGGGAAAAACTGGGAGTAGAGCCGCTGCTCCTCCATGTCCAGAGGAGCCGTCTGAGGTGGTGGGTGCATTTAGTGAGGACGCCTCCCTGGGGAGGTGCCATCCCAGAGGAGACCTCGGGGCCGACCGAGGACACGCTGGAGGGATTATATCTCTCGGCTGGCCTGGGAACGCCTCGGGATTTACCTGGAAGAGCTGGCGGAAGTTAGCTGGGGTGAGGGAAGTATGGGCTGCTTTGCTGAGCTGCTGCCCCCAGGGTCTGGACCCGGATAAAGAGGAAGACCACGAGTACATTTTTAACTTAGTCCTGATTCCTCTGTGAACTCCGGCGCTCTTAACTACGTCATCCTAAAGATTAAGCTGATTGGTTGTAGTACCGTCCTATTGAGGACAGAGGATTTAAAAGACAGCCTTTTAGCCCCGCCTCCCCTGACTATGAAGCACCACTAGACCCATACATGTGATGAAAAGGGATAGCGCGGCTAGGCTATAAAACTGCATCAGTAGCATTAACTGTTAACTTAAATCAACTGCACTGTTTGTTCCAGCTGATGGAACAAATATAACATCAAATGTTTTAAACTGTACAAATATCACATACTGTCAGTGTTGGGTTTAAGATGACGTACTGTAGCATCTGTCTTCAGCTTCTGCCTTTTCATTTAAACCCAAAATAATGCAATTGCTAACACTTTACGTTATGTAACATTAATAAGGTGGTAATTCTATGGTCATTTTGATGTAATTTCATGTTAATAATGCCTTTGTAACCACTTATTACAGGTAATATCCATACAGTTTCCAGGTAGTAGTGATGCAAACAGCTTTCATTTCAAGTATAATAAAATGATAATTGTTTGAAATCAATCTGCGGTTACTGAAATGAGTGCAGGATTGAAATGTTTTTCTTTAATTAGCTGAAAGTTAAGGTGGTAATTTCCATGAAAATCCACAGCATCAGGACCATAAAATACATTATCACTGAGTTATTAGCCTCCCTGATCTGAATTACCACCTTATTAGCCATCTGTTACTTGTAATAAACGGTTACAAAGGCGTTATTACCATGAAATATGTCAAAATTACCAAAGAATTACTACCTTATTAGTGATCTGTAGTGTAAAGTTGTTACCAAATCTTCTGTATTTAAGAAGAAAAAGCACAAAAGCAGTTCTGTGTTAAATGTTTGATCCAGACTGAAGGAGATTTTAGGGGTGACTTTAACCCTTAAAGACCCAGTGCTGCTTCTCCCCCCCCCCCCCCACCTCTATAGTTAATATCTTAAGTCATTTTTCACTCTTTGTTATAAAATAATCCTGTTTTGCATTTTTCTTGTAAAAATCAGGTCTTTTTTTTCCTATATTTAATGTACTGATCATACAGATGGTCATAAAAGCTCAGATTAAAGTTGAGTTATTCTGTTAAAAAAACTGAGAAAACAAAATTTGTTATAAAATTATCCTGAAATAATCATCTCCATTCACTGTCATTGATTCAACTCCATGGATTCTACTGTTGTTGTAGAAGATGACCGTGTTTCCATGGTAACTATGGAGCCTCTGAATGTCCATGTTTCTTATGACGGTGAAAAGATGACAAAGTTGCATTTCACACCGATTATTTCCATGTATTAATTAAATGAGTGGATGAACCAGATTTAAACAGTTTAGATCAGTGAGTGCTTCGGTCACTGGTGAATTTTTTTTGGGGGGAGGGGGTCTTTAAGGGTTAACATTTTAAGAAAAAGAGTAAAAAAAACAAAGGTGAGAATGAAGCTTTAGCCACAATCTGGACAAACATCTGCTTCCAGACGAAAAAAAACAGCGAAGATGTTTAAATATCACAAACACGAAAAATGCTGTCAATGAAATTAATGTTGGTGACTCGGTTTAATAATTTAACTCAGTTTAATGGTTTGACTCAGTTTAATGGTTTGACTCAGTTTAATGGTTTGATTCGGTTTAATGGTTTGACTCGGTTTAATGATTTGACTCGGTTCAATGGTTTGACTCGGTTCAATGGTTTGACTCGGTTTAATGGTTTGACTCAGTTTAATGATTTGATTCGGTTTAATGATTTGACTCGGTTTAATGATTTGACTCGGTTCAATGGTTTGACTCGGTTTAATGGTTTGACTGTTTGACTCGGTTTGAATTAGGTTTTTTCCATAAAAATTGACTTTTACTTTGGAGAAATTTGCATCTGAATGTCAGCGTGTGTCGGAACACAATTTCGTTTATCAATGCATCACATGACAAAAACAAACAAAACTTCGCACATGAAGAAGAAAAACAGCCATTTTATAAAAAATACAAACCTAAGTGGGTTTTATTTGTGTGTTTTCTTAACATTTATATTTTTCCTAAAAATTCCCAGCTTTAAATTTTCTCTTTTTGCCACTCGACTGGTTGCACAAAAAACACAGCAGCATCACATAATGTTTTCATCGTCAGCACCGTCACCATCTGATCCGTTCGGAAACCTGTTTGGTTCTACATGCGACGAAACACAACTGTTTATGTCAAATAATCTCTGTTTTTTTTATCAGTTAAATAAGACAAAATCCTAATTTTAATGAAATTTACACTTCAGTCAACAAGCAAATAAGCTAAGTATAGTTAATGTGAGCTGCACAACAGTGGTAAAGCTATGACAGTGAATGTGCGTACAGCGTGTTAGCATAGCATGGAAGTTCACTGTGACAGAACTACAAAGAACTGAATCTAATTAGAAGAAAATTTGAACAAACGCTTCCTTTGGTGTTAATAGATGGGAAATATCTTGAATCTGGAAGAAAAAAAAGTGCTATTGCTAGCATGCTAACAATGGCTAGTATTAGTCAAGCTATAAGAGAAACTAGCATTAACTAGCTAGCTAACAGAGCTAAAACTGAGTAGCAAGTACTGTAATTTTAAAAGCCTAAAAGAAGAAATATACAACACAAGTGACACAATGTTCTACATGATTCTGTTGTAAAATATAAAGAATAAAAAATTAAGAGTAAAATATTTGGGGCTTTTTAGAAAACATTAGTGGCAGGAGTTTATTTAGTTCATAAAGATTATTATGATTAATCTGATTAAAAATTAATCATTAAAACAGAACAGTTGTTTGGTTGAAACTGTTGAATAAACATGTTAATTTAATATTGTTCATATTTTTGCAGGTGATTTTTGGTGTTTTTTTCAGTATTTTAGATGTTTTTGAATATGTTTAGTTTTCATCGCTTGTTTACATTAGTTAATTTTTTGTGAATTTTTAGCTTGTTTTGTATATTTGAATTTTTTAAGTTAGTGTATTTTGTGGGAAATTTGAGTAAAAAAAAAAGAAAAGCCTAGGACATAACAGTCAACCGTCATAGTGTTTTGATCATGATTAATCCAAATTAAATTGTGATCAATCTGATTAAATACTTGAATCACGTGACAGTGCGACTAAATATTAAACTTTATTTTCATTACTTTTATCGTAGAAGCATCAGGTTTGGGTTCAGGTGGTGACCGTTGCCTTTGTGCTTTAACGTGATTTTGTCGCTTCTCTGCGTCCATCGTGCCTCGTCGCGTCAGAGTTGTGATTATTAAGCCCCGCCCCTGATATTTTGGGGGCGGGGCAGTGCCTCATTACTGTGTTTGTGCCGGTGCTCATGTGCCTCTAGACGTCTTGTACGTTGACTTTCATTTGCTGTGACTAGTTTTTACCTGGAGTTTTATTATTATTAATGTAATAGATATGTATATTTTTGCAGACTGAAGCTGTTTTTTAGTTTTAAATGTAAAGTTTTAACTGTAAATTGCACTAATTGTTTTACACATGCTCCTAGATGTGACGTTCAGGTTAATATGAATGTTATAACTAAAATTAAATATATACATATATATATATATATATATATATATATATATATATATATATATATATATATATATATATATATATATAATGTTTGAATAATAAAGTCTTGTGTGTTTAACCATAATAAACTAAAGACTAAGAATTAAACATATTGTGGTTTGTGTCACATTTATTTCTGTAGTATTGAAGTGGGTTAGAATGATTTAGAAACAAAAGACATGAGGTTTTATCTGATGTAATTTCCGGTTTGACCAACAGAGGGCACTATGCCAATCACAGCCTTCACCACAGATGGTCTATGATGGACAGATGTCTCACTCTGTGTTAGATGTAGGAGAATGAAGGTGAATGAATGGAGAAGAGCTGCAGTCATGGCTGGAGGTTTACAGTTGATCATAAAACACCAGGAATATATCTACGGGGGCCAAGTCCTGCCCCCCTGAGAAATGTCCTGTCCATCCAAAGAAATCTGTCCAGAAAAAAGAAAACACTAACTTTTAATGTCACGTGTGTAGGTGGTTTTTTCAAAGTGTTTTGTAAATTGGATGTAAACTCTAGGATATGATGAAAGATTGAGGGATGGGAGTCTGACTAATTTTGTGTTAAGGCAACAGGGTTGTAAATAGGGGTATGGCATAAGACGTGTGTGCCAAATTTAGTTTGACTATGTCGAAAAAAAAAAGTTCAGTCCCATTAATTTATTTGTGGATATTTTTGAAAATGTGCTGTTTTTCCCGCTTAAATTAGTATTATTCCATACTTAGGAAAAATGCAGTTTTCCATTTTATTTTACTACAACTGAGAAGGTGTACTTTTTTTTTACTTTAGTAAAAGAGTTTAATCAGTACTTCTACTTGTATTTCTTCCACACTAGTGGGAGTACTTTGACCACCTCTGGAATTAAGGATTGTTGTGCAATCAAATAAACAGCTAAGCTAAAATAAATTTTAAAAGATACCTCCCGATCCCATCATTTTGTTATGACACTTTCTTAGCAGTATTCACATATGTTGTTGGATAAGACCATTTGTTTTTATTCTATATCCAGTGAAGCAGGTTGGTGGTTTAGATAGTATTATGTGTAATGCATTCATTACCTAGACATGATCTCGAACTTCTGTTCATATCAGAACATCTATAATGTTATACCAACTATGACTAATAAAACAAGCCCGAACATATGTCCTTAATCATAGTTAGACGTATCACATAACACACGTGGAAATGTGTTTTCAGCTTTAGCGGAGTATTGTTCATAAAATGCGCGGACAGTATGTTTGTTATTGCACTGAATTGAACGTACAGTATCACCACTCCAATATGGCGGCTCCACCACTCGTCATCAACTATGGGTGGTTACGTTCAATGCTGGGTCTATGTCTATGTGGAGCTGTTCAGATTTTCACATATTGAGATGTTCAGTTTGGAGCCTTTAAGACACTTGCACTTTTAGTTTAAAATGCCTTTATATATATATATATATGTTTTCTGTTTACATTTCAGCTCAGTGAAGCACTTTAAGCAATAGCACTTTTCACTCAGTTCTAATCTTTCTTGTAGAGCTGTGTGCGTCTATAGACCTGCCAGTTCAAACATGTTTTATTCTGAACAGATTTGTAAAAATTATGGGTATAGTACAAGAAGAAAACAAGGACACATTAAGGTCAGAGTCAGCCCTCTTCCTCCATACACCTATCTTTGACTGGACTATATTGGTTCACGTCAGAGGGAATTTCCAGTGGGGAAGGAAATTAACTTTCTGATCAGTTTGGGTTCACCTGTAGGACTGGGCCATCTCCATCGCACCGTTCGGACCCGTTCTTCTGTGTGTGCTTAAGTAATACAAATAAAAACTTGCGTTGACGCTGAGTTTGTGCGTCATGACGCACAACTGAAGCAGGTTGAGCTTCAACATGGACACTAGTCATCCCGAGTGAAGTGACCCACGCTGACCACAAGTTCATGTTCCGAGCCTGACCCGGGATAACCAACCAGGTAAGAACTCCTGGGCTAGACTAGACTTCCCGGCCAGTAGTGAGCCATTTCCCTGTGGTGGGTGAGCCGTTCCAGCGCCGTCAGTCCGGGCTTTGTTGTTCTCTTTACTTCCTTATTAACAGGTAAAAGTCAACACACCGAACCGCACTAGCAAAACAGCGACTGCACGGTTGATCCCTTATCTGCCATAGACACGTCTGTCTGAGAAAATATTTAAATGTGCAGTTTGGCTAGAGGGAACCTTCTGGAAGATTCGGCTGGAATACATTCACAATTAAATGCTTACTTTTGTAGTAATTTTCCTGTTATTGTCGCTTCACGCGCATGTTTTACTCCTACTGTTCACCTATCCTCACTGTAGCACTGTAGATATTAACTTATAAAATAACTGATAAGAAGCTCTAACACCTGCCGTATGTGTAATACACACATGTAGTACTAAGATGTATCATTTTATGCTCTGTGTGTACGTGTTATGGAGTTAACTATTAAAAAAACAAATTTTGCTATTTTTTTCTATGAAGTCTGGCTTGACCGTTGTGTCCGTAGCCAACCTGTATTAGCCGTGTCTGCTACAACAGGTAGCGGTTCGGAACCAGGACACAGTGTGTAACTTCTTACACAGACACATAACACCTGCACGACTATCTGTAGTGAACATGTGTGTTCGTCTAACAGGTATGTGTTGTTGTAACTGTTACACGAAAGACCCCAAAATCTTTAACAAACCCACTGGGCTAACTGCTAGCCACTAGCATTAGCGTACTCTACTCAGGCGCGTTCGTGAATAGTACGATGCCAGGCGGGCACGCGCAGAGACAGCAACAAGTGTCAGGTGATTCAAGTATAAGTACAAAAAAAATCAATTAAATAAGTGTTATATTAAATGCATTATAACGACACACAGGATGTATTTGACCCTTTCAATACATTAATTATTAGAACCATAGTGAAGTTCGTTTTTATTGAGTGTTTTATTGTTCTTTAGGCATACACAATCAATGCTATTGAGATGTATTTATTTAAATTAACCTATTTCTAATGGAGTTACAAAAATCTCCACTCATTTGGATACCGTGTGTTCAATTCTTGAACTTGTATTTAAACTTGTATTTAAAACTCAATGTCAGATAGTGCTAAACTTTATGAAAACTTAAATAAAAACCATTTCTACTGCAGCTATTGTGATATTTTCTCACATTTGAATGAACTGTAATGTTAGGTATTACTCACTTCGTGGAGATAATAAACAAAATAAAGCTTTTCGTTTCAGAAAACTGTTAATTCCAGTCTAATAACAATGAAGATTTAATTTAAAACACGTTACTGCAGATTTAGTTAATCAAGACCAAAGTGGCAGTAATGGTCTATTATGGGATGGTACAGAAGTGTTTACTGTGTTGGCTGATGTCCCAACTATAAGAACAAAACTCATGATACATTTACAAGAGAACAGCTGTAGAATAACTGTCCACTGGAGTGAACATGAAAGAGTTAATAACAACTGACCAATAGTTTAAAACATATTGAAACAGCCAGAATGACTCTAACAATCACAAAACAATCCATAAATTTAAGATTAAAAATAAGAACAGGTGTCAGAATGTTTTTAGGAAATCACAAAATGATTGTATAAATCTAACATTAACTATGTTCAAACTAAAGCAGCAGGAGATTTACTTATCACAAAAATCAATAAATCTCTTTGAATATATTATAAATGTCAGAAAGTAATTCAACATTAAATGTGTTTGTAAGGGAAAATAATAACCAGAATATAAAATTGAAGGATTAAAATTTTTGTTCCTTATTATTATTATTATATTTTTAAAAGTAATTCATTTTTTTGCATTATGTGTAGCTGTTAAATTTTCTTGACAGAAATCCAAAATTGGACATGTTTATTATTATTCACAACTTGATATTAACCTGAATATTTAGGAATCAGAAGAAAAGAGGAAAAACACGTTCATCTAATCTGATAACTAATAATATATTTTTTTCTCCTTTATGTTTGTTAACACATATTGTGAAAGAACATATATGAAGTGAATTTTTGTCAGTCGATTTTATTTCACCTTTGACCTTTTGCAGACGCCATGGCTGGAGACGACTCCTACCTCCACACGTCCAATCAGGTAAAACTCACCTGTCTGTAGTTTGGAAACATCTAAATGTGAACAGAATACACTTATGGAGGACTGAAAGTGCAAATATTAAATAAATAAATAAATCATTAAATAATTAATTAAAATTGGAATTAAATAGATAAATGTCATTAATTCATTAAAATTCCAATTCATTTGAAGTAAAAAAAAAACAACCTAAAACCTATATTATTGTTTGACTAATTATTTCATGGTTCTCGTGTTGCAGTGGATCATAAATTGATTTTATCTGTCATCGATCCTTTATCTGGAATCCATTTGACTGGACTGGACTGGATGTGCAGGGGAACCAATCAGCTGTTAAGACCCGCCCCCTGACTTTGATGGATGAGGTTGACAGATAAATCAAATTCATGATCCACTGCAACACAAGGACCAGGAAATAATTAATTAATTAGTCAAATAATAATATACTAGTGCAGAACCTGTAGAAAATAAGCCCTTTCCCACAGAGTAGTCCTAAGAACTTGGTTCTAGGAACTAAGTGGTTGTTAGAACTATATAGTTCCTAGGGAACCTTCAGATTTGCAGGGCAGTAGGAACCATGGGAGGGGCAAATGTGACACCAATGTCCCCCACAGCAATGTATTCTTTAAGCACTAAATTCAACAATCGCACAATGAAGTAGAAGACAGTGTTACTATAAAGTAGAATAGAGAATGAGGAGGCCACAGCGTTTATGTTCTGTATCACAGGGATGTTAATTGTGGTTAAATGCAACATCTAACGTCAAGAATGGAGCCGTTTACAGAGAGTTAGGAGACCAAGAATCCAGCGGCAGGTGATACAACGACGTATGTTAATGTCATAGCTTTAACCAACAAACTTATTAACCCAAAAATCATCAGTCAGTTTATTTATTACTTTATCTGTATTTTTTTCCCAACACACAGCTGACGCTACACAGGTGGTTTTAAAGATGGCGGTACTGCAAGATGAGAAAATGTGGAAATAGGCGTGGTCTGTGCTCTACCAATCACCAAACACCTATGTCATATAGTTCCTAGAGAACTAAAAAAGACCCTGCCTGCGAGTAGGGGCTAAAAAGGTTCTAGAAACTATATAGTTCCTATGCTGTGGGAAAGGTTGAAAAAAGGTTATAGGAACTACAAATGGTTCCTACAGTGAGAAAATGCCTCATGTGAGATTGTTTTCTACCGATGTGTTGTGTAAGTGGGTGAAATGAGATGAAAAAAGCAGAAAGAAAAACGATAATAATTAGTTGGTGCTGTTTTGGAAGTGTGTACTGGAATCTGTGAGTATGATAATGTCAATGGCGTCAGGTGTTACTGCTGGTGGAATTAATAAAACCCAGTTTCAGGTGGGACAGGCCGCCTACCACTGTAGTGGTTTGTGTCAACGCAGGCCACACCAATTAACACCCAGCAAGATATTACAGCTGTGAAGTGAAGCCACCAGTGGCTCATCCCACACTCAAATGTCACTGTCTACTTTCAGACTCGAATGCATGAAAAGCAGGAAACTGGGCAATGTGTGTCCGCCGACTAAACTACAGCTGACAAAAAAAAGAATGAAAAGGATGTAAAAGTGAAGTGATAAAGCTGTGGATGAGTGAGATAGTAATGTAGCCTACAGTCTAGGGTTGTCAAAAAAATCGATTTTAGATACTAAATCGATATTGACCCTTAGATACTAAGTTGCTGGAAAATCGATTTTTGTTTTTATGGCGCGTCGCCGCTTTTTTGTAGCGGGTAACGTTAAGAATTGTAAACAGGCATCAACGCGGTCAGCTCTGGCACAGCCGTAATGCCGGCGTGTAAGTTAAAGTCTCTTTTTTTCTCCAGCTGCCTCTGACAGCACACGGGATGACGCCAGTGTGACCACAGACCTATACACTATTTCTATAGGTCTGTGATTGGACCATCCGATGCAACTTTGCTTTTAAAGGCCTCGATATAGTCGAACGTTTATGCGCGCGGGCGGCAGCCAGGCGGTAGCGCATTGTATCACGTTACCACCACGGAGGCCACTGTGAGCATGTCAGCCTATCATTTTTGACGTGTGCGCTGCTAGTCCCGCAAGGGGTCCGCGGTGGTCACATGATGCAATACGCTGCCGCCCGCGCACATAATCGCTCGACCATAAAGAGGCTTGCAGTTAGCACTGCAGAAGGGCTTGAGCAAAAAGATAGGCCTACCTTAACTTGCCAAGAGATAGACATGCATTTATTCTGCACCCGCACTCACTACCTTTTTTTTAGCAGTCCATGTAAATTTTAAGAGGAATCCCTCACATCTCCAGTATCGAAATAGTATCGAGTATCAAGTATTATCCTTAGTATCGGTATCGAGTTGGAAATTTTAGTATCGTGACAACCCTACTACAGTCATTAAAATTGGTTAAATGTTAAGGTGAAGGTGAATCAGCCTGTTCATTCAGTAAATTATGGACCTTGCTTAACTCTTTCGAATGCACCGTAATAATAGTCTCAGTTGCATCCGGACTTGCATACGCCATCAAGAATGATTCAGTCTGTGCAATTACCACAACACGTGTCGTGTTAATAGCTCCATGTGTTAATAGTCCAATCACTGAATTTGTAGTAGCCTATAAAAATGTAATATTGAAACTATGTACCACAGTTGTCACTTCCAAATTGCAAGGAAAGCATAAAAACCACCACAACCTTTACTGCAACTGTTTGGAAAAGGTCATCAGACATTTGTGGATGCAACAATGACATAAATGTCTGCGAATTCCTGGGGGACTGAAGTTGATGATAAAGCAGAACAGAACTGTGAGGATATGAATGATGAGAGTGAACTGATGGCTCCAGGGGAATGGGATGCAGATGAAAGTTTGTTTCAAGAGGGGACGGAGACTATGGGCGATGGTTCTGCCAAAGAGCACGAATCGTGGCTTTGTAGGAGAGGATAGTGAATGATTATTGCTGTCTCTAAAATGGCAGTTATGTTTTTCTCATGAATTATTTCAGGAAAACTGTCGGTCTCCTCCTCTTTCCATGTGTATCGCACTGTGAAGTGATCATGTGACCATATACGTCACGTCCTGTGGTGCTTTTGTGGCATATTAGAATATCGAAATGGCTGAAAAACTACCTGATGAAAGCGAAAAAACATTTTATTTTGAGTGGTTTTTTTTCAAAATTCAGGTGTTTCCATTACCAGTTTTTTTTATCGGCCAGGGAAATTTATTTGTAGAGCACATTTCATGTACAGGACAGTTCAAGGTGCTTTACAGAAAACGTATAAGAAAATGAAAATGATTAAGATGCATTAAAAGACAAGCGCTATGTGCATTTTATGAATTTCCAAATGTAATGGAAATGCAGCTACTGACGCATGAGCTGAGGATCAGCCCAAAACTGACACCATTTTGGTCGGAGATTGACAGGTATGTTATTAAGAGGTCGGGTTTAGTCACGTGACGATGATGATTTCACTTCAGTTGGAGGGCAGGAAGTAACCATGGAGACTGTCGCTATGGAGGAAACCATTGAAGAGAGTGATTATTGTATAGATTTATTTATTTATTATTATTTTAATTTTTTTTTTTACCTCAAATGAATTGGTATTTTAAGGATTGAATTCCATTTTTAATTAATAAATTCATTGACAGTAATTTTAATTATGTAATGATGTATGTATTTATTTAATTTTGGCACTTTTAATCCTCCATCGTGTGATCTGTTGTTTTTTATTTTAACAGATTTTTGAGAATATGATGATGGACCCGACGACGTGGGAGTTTACTCATTTCCCTGCGATGCCTCAGGCTGCAGCTCTGCGGACAGGTGAGTCCCACCTGTCAATCACTCTGGAGCAGGCAGGTCAAACACGCGGCCCTGGGGCCAAATGTGGGTCGCCAAAGGGTCTAGTCCGGCCCACAGGATGAATTTATGAAATGCAAAAATGATACTTCCATATTAAGAACAGTTTTTAGTTCAGATTCAGACCAATTCAGTCTCATAATGTATAGTATAATATATGATAAATAAAAATATATAATATAAATATTTGTCACATTTATTTTCTCTTTGCAAATGTAAATATTTTCAGGTATTTACACTAAAACAAAGTATAATTTAATTGTGTAATAACTGCTTTTAATATATGAGCCCGCTGGTACCCTCAGATCCTCAGGTACTGAAAGCTTTTAACAGCAGTAATGTTAAGTAGATGACTTAAATCATTTAGGAAAAGTGAAACAGAGTAAAAGTAATTTGGGAATTCACCACATTCATCCTCATGTGTCTTTATGGGTTAAACTTTGCTACTATGTTTTTTTGGGGAAGCAGCTGCAGGAGAAAACGAATGTCCACATGTAGAAAATAAGTGCCAAAGTGAAAGCAGAGTTTCGTGACGTGCCCCAGTGGCTTCTGGGGGATGTCGGCGCTCTGCTCTCACTTCCCCTTTTGTGAACAGATGATATTTGTCTGCATGTGTGTGTGTGGGACGACGGCAAAGATCTGTCCACTTCCACCTTTAGTCTGTTTGAGTGTCAGTGAAACACACATGACGTGTCGACAGAAGGATGAAAAGGTCAGTATCTGTGACCTTCTGCTCAGCATGTCCACCTACAGATGTCCACCTACAGATGTCCACCTACAGATGTCCACCTACAGGTGTCCACCAACAGTCCAACCAGCAGGACCAACCCCCCCACTCCTATTTCATATGTTTGAAAAATCAGCAAATTCTTCCGAGCCTGTGTTTGTCATTTTTTATTGTGGAGTCACATCCAGTGTCTTTTCTGCCTGGGATAATGAGTAGATGATTCTGGAATAATAGGTAGATGATTATCTGAATGAATGGATGTTTGTAAAAACAAAAGTGTGATACAGACTGGGCTGAACAGGTGAAATACCTGCTGGACGTGTGCTGTAGATGAAGGTTCACTAGCATTTCTTTACAGTTGTTTGCAAAGCAATAATGATATTCCTAAAATTTCGACAAAGTATATTTGCGCTCTGAAGGTGTTTCCATTGACTGTTGTTCTAGGCAGGAGTGTCGTAACTGGTGAAATATCATCCTACGAGATTTCACTACTGGACAGGGTTGCTGCGGGGTTGTAAAAGGTAGAGAAAGGTAGTAAACAAAATTAGACCAAATGAAGGCTTGTAAAAAGTAATAAACGTCATCTGACCAGGTAGTAAATTTTTTTACTTCCATAATGTGTCTAAAATACGTTTTTATATTTGTGTAATGGAAGCCTATCTCCTTGATTTAATAAACTTGCGTGAATTTGTTATGTTGCCAGTAGGTAGTGATGCGCGGTTAGGGGTTTTTACAGAAACTCGCCCCGCCCAAACCCAAGACGTGGCTGGGCCCGCCCCGCCCAACCCGCATGATGTCACGTATCGATAAACCCAACCCGCCCGCTATCATCCCGCGATCTTAAATTTGTCTCTAAACTCACATAGTACATTCGCAGCATCTTTACCTTGTGCTTCTAATGTTAAAAGTCATGAAGCATAATTTTTGCCTCCTTTCTAACGTCTCAATATGCACTCCAGCACATAAAATAGACTCCACCCACATCATCACTCTATAAAGCCAACACATACAACGTTTCCGTACAACCTTCGCATCGCCTGTTTTAATCTTCTCCCTGATCAAGTCCGACATTTTCACTCTTATCTCTGAGTGTTCAGGGAGATTTGGCGCTAATAACAAAAAGTTGGGATAAAAAAGCATTCAAAACCGGAAGTGACGGGCTTGCACATGCGCGAGCCGAGCACGCGCACACACACACACACCTCAGCGGGTATTGATTGTCCCTGACCCGCCCCACCCGCATCCGCAATATGTATTAATACTGCGACCCAGCCCGCCCGACTCGCGGGTCACCCGCGGATATCCGCTGGCCAGTGGGTAGCCCGCGCAACACTACCAGTAGGACCTCAATGACCTCATTTGTACCTTGGGTGCGTTGAACCAATCAAGGTCGTGTTTCTCATAAGCGTAGTTGTTAGCCAGTTAGCAACATGGGTGGTTATCAACTTTTTTCGCTGTTATTATTTCACTGGTTCAACCAATTTCAGATCATATGGAACTGAACTAACATGAGTTTGACAGCCCTGCACTAAATGTATTTATTATAGTGTATTATATTTTTAATGGAATTTAAATTGTATTTTATTTGTATTTCATACTGTAAAGCACTTTGGGACAGTCTGTGGAAATAATTACATTTTTTTTGTGCGAATTGTAAGTGAACTGTTGTTTGTTTCAGCGGACGGACCGTTTCTGCAGATCCTGGAGCAGCCCAAACAGGTAACGCGCACCAACAGATCAATAACTGATTAGAAATACCCAAACGGGCGACACGCAACAAGAGATCAATAACTGATTCTTTCTGAAGTGTGTCATTGACTGGTTTGTGTTCATCAGCGTGGTTTCAGGTTCCGCTACGGCTGTGAAGGTCCGTCTCACGGCGGTCTACCGGGTGCTTCCAGTGAGAAGAACAGGAAGACCTACCCCACAGTCAAGGTAGGACTTCCTGATAGCCGTTAGCCTTAAACTGCTACTGTTAGCCTTGAATGGCTACTGTTAGCCTTCATCACAACAGGACCCAGGAGATGTAAATAAAATGTCAGCGTGCTGCTGCTGGAGGGTGTGGTTAGGGTGTGGTTGGAGTGTGGTTAGGGTGTGGTTAGGGTGTGGTTAGGGTGTGGTTAGGGTGTGGTGACCGGTGACCCACCTGATGATCACAGGTGAAGATGAATCTGAACCAATGGAAAATCACAGCTGTGATGGCTGTCAGCCATCTTGTCTCTGTGTGTGTTTATGGCCCTCCATTTTCAGATCTGTCTGGCTCCGCCCATCTCGTTTCCAACACCTGGCCAGATCCTATATAGGAGACCAGGAAACCAAGATGGGTTGCTCTCTCCCTCCTGCATGGCTGATGACACCTGGCCTTCCTGCATGGCTGTTGACTTTTGATTATGTTTGTTAAGTTCTTTAGGTTTTGACCACACATGCACACATACACCTTACACCTCACTACTGATGACTGATTTGTATAACCTGAGTAAGTTTGATTTAAGTTATCTTTATTAAAGTCACATTGCTTTAATTGTCACTGTGTGGACCTTCCCTACTTTTGTTATGCTCTTTCACGAGCTGGGCATAACAGTGGGGGCTCGTCCTTTTTGAACTATTTTGTCATGTGTTTACTATGGATGACAATAATAATGGGGAGGCTCACAGTGACTTTAAATGTAATGTTGCTTAGGTAGGGAGATAAAATGTAATTCTTTCTCTACAAGCTTGTGCTTGACGTGTGATTAGGAGGAAGAAGGTATTTAAGTGGCACAGTGTACAGCTGTAGGGAGGTTGTGGCTTGATAGTTTTGTCGCATTGGGCTGTCTGGCTGGAGCATTTGTTACCCCCAGATAGGCTTCAGTGGCAATTCTCTCATAAGGAGGGGTTGCTCTCTTTTTTGTTTTTCAGGGCTGTTTGTTATTTTTGTGTGTTGCCCGCGCGGCTAGCAGCAGTTGTCTCGGGAGCACCCCGGAGTATTGGCTGAGGCAAGTTGTCTCCCCAATACAGACGGTTTACAGGTGCATAATTACCCACCGCCAGTGCGCACATGAAGACTAGGGTGCAGTTAGCCAGTTGAGGTTAGGCAGTTAGGAGGGGGCGCTCCTTTGTCAACCAATCTCCCTGGGGTTTATACTGTGTAAGCTTTTGTTTTTTGCTTCTTCCCTATCTAAGGTTTCTGTCTTTGGCTGGATTGAGATACAGCTAACATGGATGTGGAACACAATAATCCTCTGGTTTCGGAATTCCTCCATCGACCATCTCGTGACACTTTAGCTCAATTTGCAGTTGATGATTTGATTGATTTGGCAGTGCATTTGGGTTGGGCTAAAGCAGGAAAGGTTCCAAAAAAGGCTGAGCTTCGATGTATTGTTGAGGGGCTAGCAATCTCCGCCCAGCTTTTGGAGTCAGAGGGTCAAGCTCCAGTTGCTCTGGAAAGTCCAGGTGTTGGTAATGGAACTTGGTCTTTTGAGCAGTGTCTTCAGATGGAGAAGGAAAAGGCTAAATTGGAGAGAGACCGTTTTCAGTTTGAGCTACAGCAGGAGAAGCTGAAAGCTGAGGCTGCTTTAGAGAAAGAACGTCTTGTGTTGGAGAGACTGCGGTTGGAGCTACAAAAGGAGGATAGAGGTGAGACTGCAGTAGGGCATCGTGGATTTGATGTGTCTGAGAGTCTACGTTTGCTGCCAAGATTTGATGAGAAGGACCCTGACACATTTTTTTCACTGTTTGAGCGGGTAGCCAGCAGTAGAGGGTGGCCTGATGCCCATCAAACTCTGATGCTGCAGTGTATTTTAACGGGGAAGGCCCAAAGAGCTTTTTCTGCCCTTAGTTCTCTTGATGGTGCCAATTATGCTAAGGTTAAAGCTGCAGTCCTTAAGGCCTATGAACTGGTGCCCGAGGCCTACAGGCAACGGTTTAGAAACTGGAAGAGACGGGACCAGCAGACTCATGTTGAGTTTGTTCAGGACATTTCAACCCATTTCAATCGTTGGTGTTCAGCCTTAGAGGTGGATTCATATGAAGGCCTTTGTAATATGATTTTGTTAGAACAATTTAAGGGTTCAGTGCCTGTACACATTGCTACTTACATCACTGAAAAGAAGGTTACAACAGCTGCAGAAGCTGCAGTTCTGGCAGATGAGTATGTTTTAACCCATGGAAGTGGTTTAACAGTTGGTCAGGGTCATCGAGAAGGACACTGGAGGGGGAGTTTGAGGCCCAGGCCTAATAAGCATTCAGAAGGTCATGAAGTTTCTCAGATGGGAGTCAGACAAGTTCCTGGTACAGATGGCAAGTTCGATCCAGTTAAAACCTGCTATGGTTGTAGGAACAAGGGACATTGGAAAGGAGAGTGTCCTTTGAGTGTGGTTGGCCAAAAATCTGCAGTTCCTAGTGTATATGTCAAGTCCACTGGCTTGATTTCCTCTACGCGTCATATTACCAGGCCCATGGTTATTCCTTCATCAGAACCTATGCCATCTAAGCCTATAGATGATTTGTATGCTCCTTTTGTTTCTGATGGTTTTGTGTCTCTGAAGGGACAGGGGAAGGTTCCTGTTAAGATTCTGAGGGACTCAGGTGCAACCCAGAGTCTTATTCGGAGTGGTACTCTGCCATTTTCAGCCAGTACAGCTACTGGGGCTAAAGCTCCTGTCCTTGGTGTAGGGATGGTTCCATTGCAGGTTCCTATACATCGTTTCTATCTCTATTCTGAGTTGGTGTGTGGGGAAGTTGACATGGCTATTCGTCCTCAGTTACCCATTCAGGGTGTTCACATCATCCTGGGCAATGATTTAGCAGGGGCTAGGATGTGGAATGGTGGTCCACCAATGTCATATGATGGTTCAGTTTTGCAAGACACTGGAGGTCATGCAGGGGGTGCTAAAGAGCAGCCTACAGTCTTGTCATCCTGTGCTGTAACTAGGGCCCAGAGTAATGCTCTGTTAAAGCAGAAGCAGTGTTCACAGGGAAGTCTTCAAGAGGTAAAGGATTCATGTAATTTTTCAGTCCTTTTGCCTGGGGTTTCAAGAGAGGACTGGGTTAGAGAACAGGCCAGAGATACCACCTTGAGACCTTTGTTTGACTTGGTTGGTTCGGACAACACATTCAAGAATACCTCAGGGGGTTATATCCTCAGTGATGGTCTGTTGTTGAGGAAGTGGGTTAGAGTGGTAATGGGTGAGCAAGTTGATAAAGTGGTCCAGGTTGTGGTTCCTTTACGTTTCAGACATCTAATATTAAGTACTTCTCATGATGGTGTGGGAGGCCATCTTGGGGTGAAGAAAACCTATGATAAAGTGCTTCGTCACTTCTTCTGGCCTTGTCTGAAGAAGGATGTTACTGCATACTGTAAGACTTGTAAGACTTGTCAGTTGACAGGGAAGCCCAATCAGAAGATTAAGCCAGCTCCGCTCTATCCCATTCCTGTTGTGGAGGAGCCATTTGAATATCTCCTGCTTGATTGTGTGGGGCCGCTTCCACGGAGTAAGGCTGGTAACCAGTACATGTTGACTGTCATGTGTAAGAGTACGCGTTATCCTGCAGCATTTCCCTTGCGCTCTATTAAAACCAAGCCTGTGCTGAAGGCATTGACTTCCTTTATTTCAACTTTTGGTGTTCCAAAGACAGTACAAACAGATCAGGGGAGTAATTTCATGTCCCGCACTTTTGCCCAGGTGTTAAAGCAATTAAATGTTGAGCATCGTGTTTCCAGTGCCTACCATCCTGAGTCTCAGGGGGCTTTGGAACGCTTTCATCAGACACTAAAGTCAATGTTGCGGTCCTACTGCACGGAGTTGTCCCATGAGTGGGAAGAAGGCCTGCCATGGTTGTTGTTAGCTATACGTGAGGTGTCACAATCTAGTACTGGGTTCAGTCCCAACGAGTTGGTGTTTGGACATGCTGTTCGGGGTCCACTAGCAGTGCTGGGAACTGACTTGAAACCTAGTGAGCCACCTGGGAATGTCTTGGACTATGTAAATGATTTTCGCCGTCGCCTTTACATAGCTGGTGCTGCTGCACAGAAGAACCTGGGTCACGCCCAGGGAAAAATGAAAGGGGTTTTTGACCAGAACGCTGAGTTCCGGCTGTTTGAACCAGGGGATCAGGTTCTGGCTTTGTTACCAGTGGTTGGCTCACCATTTCAGGCAAGATTTAGTGGTCCTTATGTTGTGAAGAGCAGGATGTCTGACCGGGATTATTTGATTGTTACACCTGACAGGAGGAAGAAAGTGCAATGGTGTCATGTAAACTTGTTGAAGCCCTATTTTGCTCCCTCAACTAGGAAGGAAGATCTGCTGACTATGGATGGGGTGGAGACTAAGTCAGTGGCTACAGTTGGGACTGGGCCTGCAGATGATTTTGATGTTCCCTCTGATCCTATTTTGACGGGGAAGCTTAAGAACTCCGAGTACTTGGAAAATTTACCTAATCAGTTTCATCATCTGTCAAGGACTCAGAATCAGGATCTAGTTGCGTTGCTTTCATCTCACTTGTCTATTTTTTCAGATACACCAACTCGCACTACCGTGATTGAGCATGACATAGAGGTGGGGGATTCCTTGCCAGTAAGGCAACGTGCTTACAGGATGCCAGTGGGGAAGCGGGAGCGCATGGAGAAGGAGGTGAATTATTTGTTGCAACATGGGTTGGCTGAGCCATCTTGTTCAGGATGGGCTTCTCCATGCCTGTTGGTGGATAAGGCAGATGGGTCAGATAGGTTCTGCACTGACTTCAAAAAAGTTAATGCAGTCACCAAGCCTGATTGTTACCCTCTTCCTCGGATTGAGGATTGCATTGACCAGGTGGGTGGGGCAAAATTTGTGACCAAACTGGACCTATTGAAAGGGTATTGGCAAGTGCCATTGACAGCCAGGGCTAAGGAAATTTCATCCTTTATTACACCATGGGGTCTATTTTCTTACTCTGTAATGCCATTTGGCCTCCGAAATGCTCCTGCGACATTTCAACGCCTTATGAATAAAGTGTTGACTGGATTAGATGGGTGTTCAGCTTACTTGGATGATGTAATAGTATTTAGTGACACATGGGAAATTCATGTTCAGAGGTTGGGGGCAGTCTTTGACAGGTTAACACAGGCAAATTTGACTGTTAACTTGGCAAAGTGTGAGTTTGCTAAGGCAACAGTGGTTTATCTCGGCAAGGTGGTTGGTCAGGGAGAAGTCCGTCCAGTGCAGGCTAAAGTGGAGGCTATGCTCCGCTATCCAGTGCCAGCATCTAAGAAAGAGCTGATGAGGTTCCTGGGTTTAGTGGGGTATTATCGTAGTTTTTGTCCCAACTTTTCCACTGTGGTTGCTCCACTGACTGACCTGCTGAAGAAAGGTGCATCTTTTGTCTGGTCATCCTCCTGTCAAAAGGCTTTCGAAGGTGTGAAAGCGTTGATATGTTCCACTCCAGTGCTTGCAGCTCCAGTCTTTCATAGACCCTTTAAGATCCAGGTGGATGCGAGTGACGTTGGTGCTGGGGCAGTGCTCCTCCAGGAAGGGGAGGGGGGAGTGGACCATCCTGTGTGCTTCTTCTCTCGTAAGTTTAATCGTCACCAGTTGCACTACTCTGTGATTGAGAAGGAGACTCTGGCTTTGATTTGGGCCTTGAAGTTTTTTGAAGTGTATGTTGGGTCGTCACTGCCGTTAACTGTTTACACTGATCATAACCCACTTACTTTTTTGAACAGTATGCACAATGCTAATGGTAGGCTTATGAGGTGGCTGCTATTTCTACAGCCGTACACTCTCAAAATTTGTCACATTAAAGGTTGTGATAATGTTATGGCTGATGCACTGTCTCGGGCACCTTGTTGATGTTACACTAAGACCCTGTTGGTGGGGTCTTGTGTTTAAGGGGGGGGGGTGTGATGGCTGTCAGCCATCTTGTCTCTGTGTGTGTTTATGGCCCTCCATTTTCAGATCTGTCTGGCTCCGCCCATCTCGTTTCCAACACCTGGCCAGATCCTATATAGGAGACCAGGAAACCAAGATGGGTTGCTCTCTCCCTCCTGCATGGCTGATGACACCTGGCCTTCCTGCATGGCTGTTGACTTTTGATTATGTTTGTTAAGTTCTTTAGGTTTTGACCACACATGCACACATACACCTTACACCTCACTACTGATGACTGATTTGTATAACCTGAGTAAGTTTGATTTAAGTTATCTTTATTAAAGTCACATTGCTTTAATTGTCACTGTGTGGACCTTCCCTACTTTTGTTATGCTCTTTCACGAGCTGGGCATAACACAGCTAAATCAGGAGTTTGTGTGAAACCAATATACTAACAGTTTAACCTTTCATCAAAATGGGACCGGTCTCGTGGATGCCCCAAAATTAACTCTTTGGAAAACAGGTCCCAGAGTTGGAAGATCTGGATACGGTGCCATTTCTGTATCCCTGTGTGTTTACACCCATGTCATGACCACATGACCGGAAAAAAACGCAGCCTTGGACCCATAGCATTCATTCTCTTCCCCAGACAGCGACAGAGTATCAGTGGTGAATGGGTTAATGTTAGGGTGTTAGTGTTACTGTTGTTGTTTGTGTCCAGTGTGTGTGTGTGTTGCACTGGTAGTAAAAGGGAAGTGGGCGCATGTGCACTACTTGTATTATTCTCTTGTATCTGGTGGGTGTGGCTTACAGCGCTCCTAGTGGTGTGTCATGTGAACTGCATCATTTTCAGCAAGTGTTTTGCCTCCATGCTGATGCAGATTTTTAATGAAACTGGTCCATTTTTACGTAACATCTTTTTGACACAGTTTCCAAACTAAACCCGTATCGAACTTGTGCAGACGTAACCTTAATGTGAATTGAGACACCCCTACCTCTACACCTGGATGCGCAAAACGGAGGGGAGGGGCTGAAATGAGATTCATCCTTAGAAAGTACTGGTTTGGTATCGGTATGGAATGAAACCCTTCTGGTACCAAACCCTAGATATAAGTGTGTTAGTGTTTTGTTTTGATTTTCAGAATGAAAACCTGAAGCTGTGAACAAACACACGCTGTGCTTTGGTTAAATGTGTCTTTGTCGCAACATTTTCTTTTGTTTTGTTAAATATGTTGTTCCAGCGTGTGTCTGAGTCTCCGATATTTAGCAACTTATATTTCAGCTCAGGTTTTTTTGTTTGTTGTTGTTTAGTTTTCAGTCTGAAGCTCCCACATGTTCCGACCAAACCAAAGCCGGTGGGAAATTCCCAGATTCCTGTTGCAGTCTGACCATCTGACTGCTTTAAACACTGAAAGAAAATCAATTTATGTTTGATTAATTTATCTATGGTCCATTTAGAACAGTTTGAACAGATATTTCTACTTTAAATTACATTTTATTTATTTTCTTGTCATATTTCTGAGGTTTTATTGTTTGATAAAGGAGAAATAAAGGAGAAAATCTAGAAAAAATAGGGGGGTAAATCTCCATAAATAAATGTATGAAATTAAAAAATAAAAATTAATAAAATAATTTTTTTAAAAGAATAAATGAAAAATAAATGCATTTAAAAATTTTAAATCTAAATAAAATGTAAAAAAAAATACTAAACTAAAAAAGGAACAATTTTAATTACAAAAAATTTACATAAAATAAAAAATAAAAGATAAATTACAAAATGGAAAAAAAATATAAAAAGAAACTAGAAAAAAAATGTAAAATAAAAATTAAAAAAACCTAAATACAATGGAAAAGCTTCATTTGAACGTAAATGTGTCAGATGTCTGATTTTTTTTTAATTTTTTTACATGACAATAATGTAAAAAAAACAAACAAAAAAAGCCTGTCCATGTTTTAAGAGACAGTTAAACGTTTTCACACATATAAGGAAGTATTAAATGCATATTTAGTGTGAGTTGAGGAAACGTGTGTTTTCCTGCTCTGGCTGCAGAATGGGAAAACCCCTCCTGTTGTTCTAGACCAGTGGGAAGATGATGATGATGATGATGATGATGATGTTGATGCAGCTCCTCACCTCAAACACAACAACAACAAAAGAAAAGCCCGAAATGAAACTAAAATAATGCCTTTAAATGGAGCGTGAAAAGTTCCCCAGAAAAGTTTTTCTGCTTGATGACACGTCACGTTTCGTCTGAAGTTTCTAGGAATGACTTTTGTGTTAGTTGTTTTATTTAGGTGTCATGAAAGTCCATTTCTTTCCATGTAGTAACTTTATGGACCTTCACCATGTATGTGAATTCCTCAACTGGTGACATGATATGTGGTGCTAGCTTAGTGATAATAGGTTAATAAGTACACACTTCCAAAATAACCCCAGTTAATATTATTATAGTCTTTCTTTCTGCTCCTTTCAACTCATTTCACCCACTTCCAAACACATTAGTAGAAAATAATCTCACATTTTCCACAAGCTCTGCACTAGTAATTAATTAATCAGTCTAATAATCATAATAAGAATAATAAAAAAATTTTTTTACCTAAAATAAATTGGTATTTTAATGAATTAATGACACATTCAATAACACAATTAATTAATGACCTATTTAATTATGTATATTTATTTAATTTTAGCACTTTTAATTCTCCATATGAGGCTATAAAAAGACTAGATTATTTGTTTTTGCACTATTTTGTACAGTAAAGACGCTCATGAACAGCACACTTTACTGTCCAGTAACTTCCTGTTTCAGTCACATGACTGCTCCTTGACTCCGCCCCTTCAGTTGAACAGACAGATCCTGTTCATTCATTCCTACAGAAGAAGTGAAAGTGCTGAACACAACTTAGCAATTTCTTTTTCCTCTAAATTGCCCAGATAAATACTGGACACTTTTGTTTCTCCAGCCACGTGTTCCCACATTCTGCTGCTAACTTTCTTTTTACAACCAAAGGTGGAAGTAACTAAGTAAAAATGCTTCCATTACTGTACTTAAGTAAATGTATTTAGGTATTTGTACTTTACCGGACTATTTTTCTGTTAACTTTTGAATTTTTTTTGTTTTTGTTTTTTTTTGTTTTTATTTTTCAATTTTATTTAGTTGTTTCATTTCTTACATGTTTTAAAATGTTTTTCATTTTCTTTTAATTTTTAAAAATATTTTATGTTGTTGTTGTTTTTTTACATGTTTTAAAGTGTATTTTATTTAGTCTTAGTCTTTGTATTTATGTGTTTTTTGTTAGTGTCAAATGTTAGTTTGGGAACTTTTGCAGATGTTTTTCTCTCTTATAACAGGACATTTGTGTCCTTGGCTCATAGTGTTTGGGTAGAAGCTGCAGCTGAAGACGCTGTGGAGCTTCTAGAGAGTTCTCTACTGGCCTCAACCTGTCAAACGGCAGCTTTCATGTCTGTTGGGAATTTCCTCCACATGACACGTTCCATTAAAGGAAGTGTTGCTGCGTCACAAACAGGAAAGGTGTCGACTTTCAGAAGGGTGACATGTGTTAAAGCATCTCCAGAAGGTCCACGTCTTCAAACCATCGCTTTAACTGATGCATCAGGAAAGTTTTTTTTTTTTTACTGTAATTTGTTTCAAATATGCAACAAAACAAGATGACTTTAGAAATAAAAACAATTCCAAAAAAGCATGATAAAAATAAACACAAAAACAAAGCTGGGCTTCATTTGCACATTTGAAAAGAAGTGGGAGGAAGTAGAACTTATTTAACCCCGCCCCTTTTCCACACAACAGTTTTTCCTACACTGAAAAAAGTACAACATTGAATCAACTTAAAAAATCTTCTTCAATTTTGTTTTTTTATCTCATAATTTTGATGGTCACTGTGACTTTTTATGGTCACACATAAACAAATCTAGTTGAGTGAACCACAATAAATTGCGTATGGTTATTTTAATTTAATTTGATTCACTCAACTACAATTTTTATGAGATAAAAAGTCAAAATTATGAGATAAAAACGAAAATTTTAGAAGATTTTTTAAGTTGATTCAATGTTTGACTTTTTTTTTGTGTATCCTGAAAATTTTTTTGTTTGTAAAATTGTTTAAAAAAAACTTGAATATATAGAAGTTAAGTGAAAACAACATTGTCTTCATTGCCTCCACCCCCCCCCCCCTCCACACACACACACACACTGTTACAGAACATTCTACAGTGACATATTTAAAAGCACTATGGATTAAGAATAGGATAATAAAAAGTATAGGATAAAAAAATTAATGAGATAAAATAAAAAAATAAAGTAAATGGAATAAAAGATTAAATTAAATAAAAAAATTTAACAAATATTTGTATTAAATATAAAAAATAAAGAAATAAAATATAAAAACAACAGAACACAATGTGACTTAAGTGTATTTCAAGGCAGGTGAATGAATAATTTTGGCAAAATAATGTTTAAACATCCAAAATAAACAAGAAATTAGCCTGAAAAAAAGGTCTGACACAAAATCAGCTGCACAAAATGTTATTCCTTCATGTTTAGTTTGTGATGTTTTAAAAAGTCGACAGGAAACCATTAAAAAACAGCAGCAGCAGGTTTCTAGGAACTGGCTTCAGCTGTTCCAGTCGTCTGATTGGCTGACACGACCAGGAAGAGGAAGTGGCTTTGTGTTTATTTACTGCAGTGGTTTACACACACACACACGCACACGCACACACACACACGCAGCAGATAGAGGAAGCATAGTTTTTGATGTGATTTCCTTGATGTAAAACAGTAGCAGCTCAGTTACATAATGACATAAAATATGAGTTTATAAAAGACCCTGATAACATGAAAATGTTCAGTTTTAGTTCATTTCAGTTTTTCTGCAACGGTTGGAATTTTTAAGTTTGTAGGAATTTGTTGTGGAGTTGGATTAACTTAACTTTACTCGGGGCGGTTTTGGCTCAGTTGGTAGAGTAGGTCGTTCATTGACTGAAGGGTTGGTAGTTAGTGTCCCGGCTCTGGCAGAGAGTTGTTGTTGGCTGATGTACCCTTGAGCAAGGCACTTAGTTGCTAGAGATGGGTTAATATCAGTGTGTGTAATGCATGTTAACATGTGTGTAAACTTACTGATAATAAAGACTCTTCTAATGTCATGGACTGAACCCTCTGGTGGGCACCGCTGAACATGTCATTGTTTTAAAATCCACAGATTTGCATGAAAACCGTTACGTATCAAATGTCAGAAAAGTCTCTGTGGATATGTCTGTCAAACACAAACATGTCCCTGAGCATGAAGTCTGATGTTTGTTTGTCCATTTTATTCTACAGTCCTGGAAAAAAAAATATTTATTTGTATTTTGGTCATTTTTTTGTGCGTTTGTATATTTTTATGTTTTTTTTTTGTGTGTGTTTTACTATTTTTTTAATGCATTTTATTGCATTTTTTAGTATATTTTTTTAATAGATTTTTGGTGCATTTTATTCTGCAGTTGTTAATAAACCATCCAAAGTCATCAAAGACACTGGTTGTTCAGTCCAGTTGTAACTCCTGTGTGGGTCATGTGACTAAAACAGACAGAAAAGAAAAGAGCGTTTGCAGGATTATGGTGCAGGTCTGCTGTTATGGCTTCAGTTATCTGGTGTTTGTGAGTCATCAGCATTGGGAGAAAGTGATCAATCGAACAGCAACAGTAAAAAAAGTCCAGAAGGGTGCGTGTGGGCGGGGCTTCCTCTGCTCGCTGTGACTCATCTGTGGAGCTCACTTACCTCAGCCTCTGCAGATGGTCGACACCTCCACAGTCACACAACTCACACATTTTCACCCTTTGACCTGAACTTTCTGCAAAAACCGCTGCACACATCCACAGACAGATAAAGCTGACACACAGACAGACCAAAAACCAACCAAGAACAGGGTTAGGGTTAGGGTCAGGGTTCTTTAACAGGTTTAAGAACAACCTGTTCTTAAATTAGAGCCAGTAATGTGACCTTGACCTTTTTGCTAAATGCGACCTTGACCTTTGAACTTTAGCAATATTGATCATTTTGTTATATGTATATATGTGTCAGTGCATGTAATATAATAATATGACCAGTATTGATTAAGTTATAGCGTGATATGTCTATGTTTGACACACACAAACAGTGTTACACAAGTTAATTTTGCGACATTTCACCTTTGACCTCCAGAGATCTCAAAAACTATTGGTTGTAGGTGATAACACAAATCATGAGAATTATAGAAATCTTCATTCCGCATCGTTTGGTACCAATCTGAAAGTTCAGTGACCCTCAGTCCTTGAGTTATAACCGATAATGTGATTTTGAGCTTTTAGTTAATTGTGACCTTGACCTTTGACCTTTACTCAAATGGATCATTTCATCTGATGTGCTTTAGCTATATGTATATGTCCATGTAATTTCATGCTGATATCTACAGTATTCATTGAGTTATAGCATGATGTGTCTCTGCAGACACACACACACACACACACACAAGGTGATAACAATCTAGAAAGAGGTACAGGAGTCTCCACTAATGCAACACCAGACTCACTAACAGCATCATCTCTCCACCCCATTCTCAACCCCAGCCAGAAGGAACACCAGGCTGACAGGAAGAGGCTAGAAACAATTGGACTCACCCACAAAACTGAGTAACACATTCCATGTTGAGCCAGAGGGTCCAGTAGACGTTTGTGCTCCACATGCATCCACAGCCGCATGTGTGGGCGTGGTCATCTGACTGTGTGGGCGTGGTCATCTGACTGTGTGGGCGTGGTCATCTGACTGTATGGGTGTGGTCATCTGACTGTGTGGGTGTGGTCATCTGACTGTATGGGTGTGGTCATCTGACTGTGTGGGTGTGGTCATCTGACAGTGTGGGTGTGGTCATCTGACTGTATGGGTGTGGTCATGTGACTGTGTGGGTGTGGTCATCTGACAGTGTGGGTGTGGTCATCTGACTGTATGGGTGTGGTCATGTGACTGTGTGCTGGTCTTGCAGGTGTGTAACTACCAGGGTCCGGCGCGGGTGGTGGTCCAGCTGGTGACGGCGCTTACGACGCTCCCTCAGCTTCACGCTCACAGTCTGGTGGGAAAACAGTGCGACAAAGGAATCTGCATCGCTGACCTGCAGCCCAAAGACTCCACTATCAGGTTTTTATTCACACTAACCCTGACCCTTGACCCCTGACCCTAACCCAAAGATTCCAGTATCAGGTTTTTATCACAACAATCACACACAAACACTGATGAAAGAACAGAAGGGATTTGGGTTTTTATCCATTAAACATGTTAAATAAATAAATATTAGCTCTGAAATTAAACTAGTATGAACTGTTTGTGTTGGTATAATTATATTTGTCCAAATAAATGGAGCTTTAGTTGGATCAGCTGTTAAAATAAACAGCTGGGGGGGTTTGTGACAGTATCTTTTTGTGCATTTTAGTATCCTGTTAGTGTTTTTTTTATGTATTTTAGTGCATTTTACTCTACAGTTGTGGAAAAATTATTAAACCATCGGACGTCATCAAAAACACTGGTGATAATATAAAAAAAACATTTGTTTTTATTATTATTTTTTTCATCATGAACAATAAAATAACAGTATTAGTTTGAATGTTAGTGAATTGGATGATACATTAACCCACAAACCCATGAATATACAAGAGAACAGCTGTGGAATAACTGCCCCCCCCCATCAGACCAGTCCACACTCACTCTCTACCTTTCAGTTTTCCAAACCTGGGGATCCTTCATGTGACCAAGAAGAACGTGGCCAAGACGCTGGAGGAGCGTATGATGGAGGCGTTCAGGATGGGCTACAACTGTGGGGTGAACATCCACCACGACATCGACTCCCTGCAGGGGGAGGTTCGCACCCCCCGAGAACTGAGCGGTAAGTCTGCACCCCCCTTCTTATTTATGGAGGACTAAAAGTGCCAAAGTTAAATAAATACATACATCATTAAATAAATAATTAATTAAACGTAATTAATTACTTAAAATTGGAATCAAGTAGATAAATGTGTCATTAATGAATTAAAATATGCAATTTGAGGTAAAAAAACAAACAAAAAAAAAAAACATTATTTCACGACTTAATTAATTATTTCATGGTCCTTGTGTTGCAGTGTATCATGAATTTATATTTTTTGTCTGGTACTGGTCTATACTGGTCTGAAGTGGTCTCATCTCATACTGGGCTTTAGTGGTCTATAGTGGTCTATAGTGGTCTGATACTAGTCTATAATGGTCTGATAGTGGTCTATAGTGGTGTCATCTTATACTGGTATATAGTGGTCTCATACTAGTCTATAATATCTATAGTGGTCTCATACTAGTCTATAATATCTATAGTGGTCTCCTCTCATACTAGTCTATAATATCTATAGTGGTCTCCTCTCATACTAGTCTATAATATCTATAGTGGTCTCCTCTCATACTAGTCTATAATATCTATAGTGGTCTCCTCTCATACTAGTCTATAATATCTATAGTGGTCTCCTCTCATACTGGTCTATAGTGGTCTCATACTAGTCTATAAATATCTATAGTGGTCTCCTCTCATACTGGTCTATAGTGGTCTCATACTAGTCTATAATATCTATAGTGGTCTCCTCTCATACTGGTCTATAGTGGTCTCATACTAGTCTATAAATATCTATAGTGGTCTCCTCTCATACTGGTCTATAGTGGTCTCATACTAGTATATAAATATCTATAGTGGTCTCCTCTCATACTGGTCTATAGTGGTCTCATACTAGTCTATAAATATCTATAGTGGTCTCCTCTCATACTGGTCTATAGTGGTCTCATACTAGTCTATAAATATCTATAGTGATCTCCTCTCATACTGGTCTATAGTGGTCTCATACTAGTCTATAAATATCTATAGTGGTCTCCTCTCATACTGGTCTATAGTGGTCTCATACTGGTGTATATTGTTCTATAGTGGACTGTACTGGTCTGTAGTGCGCTAAGGTGGACTAGTGGTCTATAGTGGTCTATAGTGGAACTGTAGTGGTCTGTTACTCGTCTATATTGGTCTATAGTGGTCTATAGTGGTCTCATACTGGTCTACATTGGTCTATAGTGGTCCCTTACTGGTCTATATTGGTCATAGTGGTCTCATACTGGTCTACATTGGTCTATAGTGGTCTCTTACTGGTCTATATTTGGTCGATAGTGGTCTCATACTGGTCTATATTAGTCTATAGTGGACTGTACTGGTCTGTAGTGCTCTAAGGTAGACTAGTGGTCTATAGTGGTCTTCTATTGGTCTATAGTGGAACTGTAGTGGTCTCTTACTGGTCTATATTAGTCTATAGTGGTCTCATACTGTACATGTGCTGTCTGCAGACCACCAGCGGAACGTCATCAGCAGCACCGCAGCTCTTCAGGCTAAAGAAATGGACCTGAGCGTCGTTCGCCTCATGTTCACAGCGTTTCTCCCCGACAGCGACGGAGGATATTCACGAAGACTGGAACCTGTCGTGTCAGAGCCCATCTATGACAGCAGTGAGTTTAGAGGCGCACGCTAACACAAACTACACGCTAACACAAACTACACGCTAACACAAACTACACGCTAACACAAACTACACGCTGACACAAACTACACGCTAACACAAACTACACGCTGACACAAACTACACGCTGACACAAACTACACGCTAACACAAACTACACGCTAACACAAACTACACGCTAACACAAACTACACGCTAACACAAACTACACGCTAACACAAACCACACACTAACACAAACTACGCGCTAACACAAACTACGCGCTGACACAAACCACACGCTGACACAAACCACACGCTAACACAAACCACACGCTAACACAAACTACGCGCTAACACAAACTACGCGCTGACACAAACCACACGCTAACACAAACTACACGCTAACACAAACTACACGCTAACACAAACCACACGCTAACACAAACTACGCGCTAACACAAACTACGCGCTGACACAAACCACACGCTAACACAAACTACACGCTAACACAAACTACACGCTAACACAAACTACACGCTAACACAAACTACACGCTAACACAAACTACACGCTGACACAAACTACACGCTAACACAAACTACACGCTAACACAAACTACACGCTGACACAAACTACACGCTAACACAAACTACACGCTGACACAAACTACACGCTGACACAAACTACACGCTGACACAAACTACACGCTGACACAAACTACACGCTAACACAAACTACACGCTAACACAAACTACACGCTAACACAAACTACACGCTGACACAAACTACACGCTGACACAAACTACACGCTAACACAAACTACACGCTGACACAAACTACACGCTAACACAAACTACACGCTAACACAAACTACACGCTGACACAATCCACACGCTAACACAAACTACACGCTAACACAAACTACACGTTAACACAAACTACACGCTAACACAAACTACACGCTGACACAAGCTACACGCTAACACAATCCACACGCTAACACAATCCACACGCTAACACAAACTACACGCTAACACAAACTACACACTAACACAAACTACACGCTGACACAAACTACACGCTGACACAAACTACACGCTGACACAAACTACACGCTGACACAAACTACACGCTGACACAAACTACACGCTAACACAAACTACACGCTAACACAAACTACACGCTAACACAAACTACACGCTGACACAAACTACACGCTAACACAAACTACACGCTGACACAAACTACACGCTGACACAAACTACACGCTAACACAAACTACACGCTAACACAAACTACACGCTAACACAAACTACACGCTAACACAAACTACACGCTAACACAAACCACACACTAACACAAACTACGCGCTAACACAAACTACGCGCTGACACAAACCACACGCTGACACAAACCACACGCTAACACAAACCACACGCTAACACAAACTACGCGCTAACACAAACTACGCGCTGACACAAACCACACGCTAACACAAACTACACGCTAACACAAACTACACGCTAACACAAACCACACGCTAACACAAACTACGCGCTAACACAAACTACGCGCTGACACAAACCACACGCTAACACAAACTACACGCTAACACAAACTACACGCTAACACAAACTACACGCTAACACAAACTACACGCTAACACAAACTACACGCTGACACAAACTACACGCTAACACAAACTACACGCTAACACAAACTACACGCTGACACAAACTACACGCTAACACAAACTACACGCTGACACAAACTACACGCTGACACAAACTACACGCTGACACAAACTACACGCTGACACAAACTACACGCTAACACAAACTACACGCTAACACAAACTACACGCTAACACAAACTACACGCTGACACAAACTACACGCTGACACAAACTACACGCTAACACAAACTACACGCTGACACAAACTACACGCTAACACAAACTACACGCTAACACAAACTACACGCTGACACAATCCACACGCTAACACAAACTACACGCTAACACAAACTACACGTTAACACAAACTACACGCTAACACAAACTACACGCTGACACAAGCTACACGCTAACACAATCCACACGCTAACACAATCCACACGCTAACACAAACTACACGCTAACACAAACTACACACTAACACAAACTACACGCTGACACAAACTACACGCTGACACAAACTACACGCTGACACAAACTACACGCTGACACAAACTACACGCTGACACAAACTACACGCTAACACAAACTACACGCTAACACAAACTACACGCTAACACAAACTACACGCTAACACAAACTACACGCTAACACAAACTACACGCTAACACAAACTACGCGCTAACACAAACTACGCGCTGACACAAAGAGATGTCTAGATGTTAAGCAGCCGTTCTGTCCAATCAGAACCCTCTGTACCTCCAGCTCTGAAAGACCAATTAACTGGAGCGGAATACACCTGTTTCCATGGAAACTTTTATTCAGAATTCACATGTAAACACAAAGGAAAGAGCTTTCATTCTTAATAATTTTATTCTGAATAAATAATTCTGAATTAAAAAACATCATGTAATTGTCGTAACTGACAATAAAGTGACTCTGATGTGAGGGCACTTTCCCTCTTTGTGCTGTAACTGCTTTTTTTTTTTTTTTTCAGAGGCTCCAAATGCCTCCAACCTGAAGATCGTTCGGATGGATCGCACCGCTGGCTGTGTGACCGGAGGAGAGGAGGTTTATCTGCTCTGTGACAAAGTCCAGAAAGGTGAGATGAGGAGAAACTGAATGTGGACATAATGTCACATGTTATTTTCACACTGATAACCACCAGAGGGCAATGATGAGCATGTTCTTTCTGCTATAGTTATATGAATAACTATAATTATGTTATGTTAATATACCAGGGACGTCCTCAGTTCACTGGTTATGCATTATGTAATGTTAGCTGAATGTGTTATGTTAGCATGTCATACACCTATTCAACCTGTTGTTCTCTGTTCTATTTTTATTTTAACTTGTCTTTGAAGATGAAATGTCTGTTCTTGTTTGTGGATTTTATCAAACATATTTAACTCCAAAAATGTGACTTATACTCCAGTGCGACTTATAGTCTGGAAAATAAAGTAAATCTGTCCCAAAGAACAACTGTGAACCTGCTGTGGCTTATTCTACTGGACAAACATTAGATCATTATTATGAGACTCTAGAATCTCTGAGTGTAAAGAACAATGTTGGTCTTTAAGACTCGAACTGACTCAATTATTAGACTGCCCCCCTTTGTCTTCAGTTTGATGTTCATTTATTATATACTGTATTCTATTATAATTCTACGATGTCAACCCAGTATCATGAAATGAAATATGGCAGTATGCTGCAGAAGGGCTCTTTTCTAACAGCTGTATTTGTGATTATTTTTGGACCAGACGACATCCAGGTTCGATTCTATGAGGAGGACGACTCTGGTTTGACCTGGGAGGCTCTGGGCGACTTCTCTCCCACAGACGTCCACAGACAGGTGAGTTACAAACACACCTGAGTGCCACTGTCATAGCTGTCACCCACCTCACTCATCTTGTTACCATGGTGATTTGTACCGGCAGTTTGCCATCGTCTTTAAGACCCCGAAGTACCACGACCAGAACCTACAGAAACCCACCTCTGTGTTCGTCCAGCTGAAGAGGAAGTCCGACAACGAGACCAGCGAACCCAAACCCTTCACCTACCACCCACAGATCATAGGTAGGTTTGACTCCACCCACAGATCATAGGTAGGTTTGACTCCACCCACAGATCATAGGTAGGTTTGACTCCACCCACAGATCATAGGTAGGTTTGACTCCACCCACAGATCATAGGTAGGTCTGACTCCACCCACAGATCATAGGTAGGTTTGACTCCACCCACAGATCATAGGTAGGTCTGACTCCGCCCACAGATCATAGGTAGGTTTGACTCCACCCACAGATCATAGGTAGGTTTGACTCCGCCCACAGATCATAGGTAGGTTTGACTCCGCCCACAGATCATAGGTAGGTCTGACTCCGCCCACAGATCATAGGTAGGTTTGACTCCGCCCACAGATCATAGGTAGGTTTGACTCCGCCCACAGATCATAGGTAGGTCTGACTAAAGACCTACCTATTAAACTAGTATGATATATTTTGTTGGTATTGTTATATTTTAGTTGAACCAGGCAATAAAATAAAAAAACAAGGGTGGCCTAATAATTTTTGCCATGACTGTAAATGTGGTATCAATGATTATTGATTTGTCTCCTCGTGGACGTGGTGGTGTTTGTGTGCAGATAAGGAGGAGGTGCAGAGGAAGAGGCAGAAGACGCTGCCCAACTTCCAAGACTTCAGTGGCCACGGAGGTGGAGGAGGTCTTTACCGAGGAGGAGGAGGAGGCCCAGCTGCAGGAGGAGGACCTGGCTCTGCTGGAGGAGGTGGAGGTGGTGGAGGAGGAGGAGGTATTTCAGCCTAAACTTCCTGATTTCACTCCCATTAGATTCATATGAGAACTGAAGTGGAGTCTGGTTCTTTTATTTTCCCTACAGGGTATTTCCAGAGCTTTAACTATAACTATGGAGGAGCAGGAGGAGGAGCAGGAGGAGGTGGTTTCTCCACAGGATACTCAGCCAGTCTTGGAGGAGGAGGAGGAGGAGAAGGAAGATGTATCAAACACGGTGAGAAAATACAAAATGGATAGAAAAAAATAAAGCTGGTTAATAAAAAAAAAAATCCTAAATTAAACCATGTGAGGCGTCGTATTTAACAGTATTTGAATATTTTAGGCTTGATTGAAGGGAATGGGATGGAAAATTCCAGAAAGCTGTCATGTGTGAAATGTTGACATTGTGTCGCAGCATCTGAAGGCGACAGCGGTGATGACAGCGATCCAGAAGATGACGACAGGCCGGGGGTGATGCAGAGAGTCTTAGCCCACCCAGAGAGCCTGAACCTGGGGGACACGACGGAGGACGGGGGGGTCAGTCTGGAGCCAGAGGAGCACACAGGTACACAAAAACAAACACCTGTCAAACATAAGCGACTGAGTTACTGATGAAAAGATTAGAAAATACATCCAGTCATTTTGATGATTAATTAAACGTCCAAATACGGTTCTTTGTCCAGTTATGAACTATTTAAATCCATTTATTGTGTTACTTTGTGATTTTAAAGGTTCAATATGGAGGACTAAAAGTGCCAAAATTAAATAAATACACCATAAAACTAGATCACTCAGAGAGCGCTGACGTCCGTGAAGCAGTACCAGTCTGCCAAGGTTTGGATCCGGATGTTCATAACTTATTTGTAAACTAGTATTCTGTGTTCACTAATGATTTATTTTATCATCTCATTAACAATCCCTGAGAGGGTTTAAAAAAATTCACAGAAATCCTCCATCCTGTTTTTGACATATGGTCATTTCAATATTCAGCCACGTTATGACGTCACTCTGACGTTATACGACATCACACAACAACCAAATGTCACATGTTAGATCTAATGTTAAATATGAAGCACAAGATATTGTCTGATTTAACTAAATATTTAAGGTAAAGGTCATACATTTACCAAATATACCATTGGCTAAACGTCATGGAGCCTATCGGTGTTATCTCACCTGAAGTGACGAAGTGACTGCAAAAAAAACACCTGATACTATCTGGTCTGCATTCAGAGATATTCAGAGATAGAGAGCTTGTGTGTTTTGGCTGTTGACCTTCACTGTGACCTTTGGCCTTTCTAGCTCAAAGTTTAATGGTTTCTTCCTTGACGCGTTATCAATCGGCTCTGAACGTTCCATCAAAATCCATCCATAACATTTTTGAGTTATCTTGCTGACAAACAAACAGACAAACATGAGGTAAAACATAACGTCCTCCGTGGAGGTCATAATTAATTAAATATGTCATTATTAATTAATTAAAATGTGAATTAAATAGATAAATGTGTTATCAAATGTGTCATGTTTTTTAACATCTTAATGAATTGGTATTTTAATGCATTAATGACACATTTAATAACATATTTATTTATTCCAATTTTAATTAATTAATAATGACTTATTTAATGATGTATTAATTTATTGAATTTTGGCCCTTTAAGTCCTCCACAGGTGTAGTTATTTTCTGTCATTTTCTTTCACTCAGGTTTTGTTAATGATATGCTAACATGATTAATGCTAACTTTTATTAGTGATACTGTGACCTCAGTAGATGTTTTGGTTAGCCTAGCCGTGCTAGACCCTCCTACCAGCAGCAAATCTAATCTGCTACCATAGTAGTCGAGTTACACTTCATGCAACTTTTGGCTAGATTAACCTGAAACTGGCCGACGAATCACAGTGAAGTATAGAGTTAGAGGGCGGGCCTAACAAAGTGATGCTGCGACGATTCGGAGAGAAACAACTGGAAACAACAAGAAGAAAAACAACGGGTGTAGATTTCCTTTTATCACAGATGAGTGAAGAATGTGAGAAAACGTCAGCAATCTTTTAATTCTTTTTACAGAAGCGACAACAGTCGTTCAGCTCCATAATCCACCATTTTGTTTAGTCATTCCTAACTTTCTCCGCGTTCCTCCGTGAACTTTCCGGCGCTCTAACTACGTCATCCTAAAGATTACACTGATTGGTTGTAGTACCGTCCTATTGCATACAGAGGATTTTTTGTGTTTTTTTTGGTCAGATGAGCAGCTGCTGCAGGTCTGCAGAGGAAACATGGAAGCTCTGTTCCACTACTGTGTTACTGGAGACTCTGCATTTCTACTAGCTCCACAGCGCTCTGTGATGACAGCGCAGGACGATGAAGGAGACACGTCAGTGGACACACACACACACACACACACTAGTATTTGTGTTTGTACCTTTTTTAAACCAGATTTTTACGTGTTTATTTGTTATCTTAAAGGTTAAAACGTGTTTTCGTTTCGAGATGTTTGTGTGTTTTTACCTTTGACAAATATTTGAGTGAATGCTGACAGTTTTTCCCCTATGAAATACAAAGCAGGATTTCTGACATTTTAATGTGTTATTAGATGTTCTTAATGTTCAGACACGTTTGCATTAGTTCCACATGTTTCTGTCAGTCATTTGTCTCATGTCAGTCGTTTGTCCTTTTCTTCCTCAGTGGACTCCATCTGGCCGTTCTCCACAACCAGCAGGAGGCACTGATGAGTCTGACTCAGATAGTCTGTCTTCTGCCTGAAGAGGAGGTTCTGAACATGAGGAACCACCTGTATCAGGTAAACCAAGGCTAACGTTAAAGCAAGGCTAACGTTAAAGCAAGGCTAACGTTAAAGCAAGGCTAACGTTAAAGCAAGGCTAACGTTAAAGCAAGGCTAACGTTAAAGCAAGGCTAACGTTAAAGCAAGGCTAACGTTAAAGCAAGGCTAACGTTAAAGCAAGGCTAACGTTAAACCAAGGCGAACGTTAAAGCAAGACTAACGTTAAATCAAGGCTAACGTTAAATCAAGGCTAACGTTAAAGCAAGGCTAACGATAAAGCAAGGCTAACATTTAACCAAGGCTAACGTTAAACGCTCATATTCATTTAAATCATCTGAAGGATCTCCGTATCTGTATTCTTACGTCCGTGTTTCCCAGACTCCTTTGCACCTGGCTGTGATCACACAGCAGAAGGAGGCAGTGGAGGCGCTGCTATTGGCCGGCGCCGACCCAACTCTGACAGATCGTCATGGAAACACAGCACTGCACCTGGCAACGCAGCAGGAGGGAGGAGGAATGGTCCAACTTCTACTGAAACACAAAGAGCTGAAGGGTCTGCTGGAGCAAACCAACACAGCAGGTACTGACGGGTACTGACACGGGTACAGACAGGTACTGACAGGTACAGACTGGTACTGATACAGGTACTGACACAGGAACTGACACAGGTACTGACTGGTACTGATACAGGTACTGACATAGGTACAGACTGGTACTGATACAGGTACTAACGCAGGAACTGACACAGGTCCACATCCACGTCACTCATGTGCACAGTTTATATCATGTTTTATTACAGAAGGTAGAAGTGACATGACCAGTTCTTGTCCATCTGTTGCCGTGGTTACCAGGTCTGTGTCCTATCCACTTGGCCATCCTGTCCAATCGTCTGTCGTCTGTCAGGGAGCTGTTGGAATGCGGCGCTGACGTAGAGGCTCAGGAGCGCAGCTGCGGTCGCACTGCCCTCCACCTCGCCACCGAGGCTGACAACGTGTCTCTGGCCGGATGTCTGCTGCTGGAGGTACGCAGCTAGAGGGGAGACTGGGGGAGACTGGGGGGGACTGGTGCCAGCATCATGTTATGGGTGCTTCTATGACACTGGGTACATGACTCAGGTGGACTGAAGCTTCTCCTGGTCTGTTGCTCATAAACCATATCTCTGTGTTGAGAATATTTACATATGTGTCTGTTCTGTCGTCAGGGTAACGCCAAAGTGGATTGCTGCACCTTTAACGGCTCCACCCCCCTCCACATCGCCGCAGGACGGGGCTCGGCTAAACTGACGGCTCTGCTCATGGCTGCAGGTAAACGTCAGGTCGTCTGATCATCTCAGGTGTTTGAGGACATTTATGAAACTGGTAAAAGTGCTGCGATGGTTCCACAAATGAAACCAACAAACTACACTAGACTATAACTAGAAAACACTCTGAGAGCGCAGACCTCCGCCAAGGCAGACCCCCCCCATCTGGATCACCACCAAAATCTAATCATGTTGAAATCTGGGATCTTGTCAAATCACAAATACATCATTATCAGTCATTACCATGTTAACTCAACAATACATGTTGAAAACAGCAAATCTCTGCTGTGACGATGCGAGGTAAAAACACAGAAGACAGGGAAGAGAAGAAAAGTGTCCAGAACTCCTGCTGTCTGTCATAAAATGGAGAGAAGCAACTTTATTTCTACACAACATTTAATTCAAAGTGCTTTACATAAAACAGTAAAAGTATTAAAGCAGGTGCAATAAAAGTATGAACATGAAACACATAAAACAAAGAAGACACAGATAAAACACATACACAAATGAAAAGTATAACTAGAGCAGATCTAAATGGATCAAAGTTCTTCAAATGCAGCTGAGAACAGAAAAGTGCCAGAATTAAAGAAATAAATACATCAATAATTAATTAAAATGTGAATTAAATAGAAAAATGTTATTAAACGTGTCATTAATTCATTAAAATACCAATTCATTAGATGTAAAAAAAAAAAAAAAAATTTAAATATATATAATTTGACTAATTCATTAATGATATACTAGTCCTTGTTGTGTTGCAGTGGATCATGAATTTAATCTGTCCACCTTGTCCATCAAAGTGCTCAGGCCACGCTGTGGTTACCTACAAGACGTCAAATTCAAACGTGTGTGTGTGTGTGTGTGTGTGTGTTCTCAAAACAGTATCTCAGTTCACATTCAACAATTCGGAGAGAAACAACTGAAAACAAACGAACAACAATGGGTGTAGATGAGTGAAGAATGTGAGAAAACATCAGGTTTAAATTCTTTTTACAGAAGCGACAATAGTCGTTAAACTCTATAATCCACCATTTTGTTTCATTCCCAACTTTCTCCGGACTCCTCCGTGAACTTTCCGGCATCTAACTACGTCATCCTAAAGATTACGCTGATTGGTTGTAGTACCATCCTATTGCATACAGAGGGATTTGAAAGACAAGTTTTTAGCCCCGCCTCCCCTGACTATGAAGCAGCACTAGACCCATACATGGAATGAATAGGGTTAGCGCGGCTCGGCTAACAACCTTGTCCTTATCAGCTGACATGTGCTGGACTGTCTGACCTCAGAACATTACTACTGTAACAGATATATGTAAAATGATGACATAATGTGTAAACGAACAGTAATAATATATAAACTCATAATAACATGTGTTTTCAGGAGCAGACCCCCATAAGGAAAACTATGAGCCGCTGTTCTTCACAGAAGAGGAGTCATGTGATGAAGAGGAGGAGGATGAAGGCTACGTCCCAGGCATGACTCCAGTCAACATGGCCGCCAGCTCGCAGGTGACCACAGGAACGCTTCTGCACATGCTCGCAGCAGCTTCAGCTTCGGTCCAGCTGGTGCTCCTCAGATGTTTGCAGATTTTTATTAAAGCGTGTGGTACTTGTGGTTTCCAGGTGTTGGAGCTCCTGAACGGTCAAGAGTATGAACCCAAACGTCCCCATGAAGCCTTGGCTCCTCCTCAGGGTGAGTGTGGAACACCTTTAAAGCCGTGCAGAAGTGTGGACAGGAAGTGAAGTTGTGTTGTTGTTGTTGTTGTGTGTGAAGGCGACCTGTCCAGCCTGGACGTGGACGTGAAGAAGGAGCTGTGTGGCGCTCTGCAGAGTGAAGGATGCTGGGAAAGTCTGGCTCACACTCTGGGTCTGGGTATCCTTAACAGCGCCTTCAGACTAAGCCCCACCCCCGCCAAGACCCTGCTTGACAGCTACGAGGTACCAGCACGAGGGATTTTCAAAATAAAATATCACCCCCTCATCTTTACACTTTATAAAATAAAAAATCTTTTAAAAACATATTTTTAAGCATTTTTAAGTTTATCTTCATCTATAAATATGCTTAAATATGTAAACACATTTTAACATGTGTTTTTTTAACGTGTCAGTACTTTAATTAACTACATGTACTGTAGTTATTGTTGTTTTTTCATTTTTATTTCGTCATCTGACCACCCCACCGTCTCATTTGACCACACCCATGGTCATAGTTTTTAATACATTTTTATTTAGCTTTACATTTTTTTTATTTATTTATTTTCTTTTCTAAACATTTTTATTGTATCATCTGACCACGCCCAATGTGTCATCTGACCACACCCACTGTGTCAGGTTTCAGGTGGGACGGTGCGGGATCTGCTGGCAGGACTGCGATCGGTGGGAGACTGCAAAGCCCTGACCGTCCTGTTGGAGGCGTTGCATCAGTCAGACGCTGTAGCAACACAGACGAGCAACGCCACGGCCGGTACGTATCCCTTTATCCACTTAGGCAGCAGTTGTCATGGGAACAGGAAGCTTTCAGCTTTTGTTTTCTTCGGACAGGCGTGGCCTTGTGTGCTCGGGTCCAGGACCTGAAGGTGGACATAGACAGCGGCGTGTGCGACAGCGGGGTGGAGCTATCCACCGCGTAGCCATCTGATTGGTCACTGTCTCCGTCCGTGGTCATCCATCCATTCACTCCAGTCAGAACTGACCCCGCCCTCCAGGGGGCAGTGACCACGCTCCTCCAGCGAGATGCCATTTCAGGACTGAACGTTTGTCCTTGTGAACTTTTTAAGTGTTTTTAACAAAATGTGACAGATTTTATTATTATTTTTTTTAGCAGGAAACAAAACGTGTTTGTAACGTTTGAAAAGAAACCAAAGAAAAAGAGAAAAGAGAGATTTAATATTCTGTCAAAAAAAAAGCTAAAGTTTTGGTGTGACGTCTTCAAGCCCACACTACACTCTGGCCATTCTGAAGGCATCATATTTACCATCAATCCTGTGGTCAGTGAACGCATCATTCTCACATATGTACCATCAGTACTTCTGTCTCCTGCAGTCAGTGAACGCATCAGTGCAGTCCTTTAGAGCGGCTCTGCCTCTGTCTGAAAAGTACAGTTATGGTCACATGGTAGAAAACGGTTTATCTGACGACTATGAATTTTGCTCATTTTGAAAAAGAACAGTTTAAGGAGGCAGAGAAAAAAAAAATTGCAAGGACGCTAAATTATGAATGATTAAATGTACATGTATAAAAACTAGCCCACCAGAGGGTCTAATCCAGTCCATGTGATGAATCTGCAAAGTGACAAAAATTACACAGGAGAAATGAACAATCAGTGATAATGGAATAATTTTAATCCAACAACCGCAGACAGACACACAGACAGACAGACAGACGATAATAAGGTGCTACTTGACCTGAAATGATTGTAAAGCTGAAGGCGGAGCCTGTTTTCTTCCTCATACACTTCTGCTCATGTCGTCGTCCAATGAAAATTTTGTTCAGGTTCAGGATCCCATCTGGCTCTGCCCACAGACACAGGATCCAGTCTGGCTCCGCCCACAGGTTCAGCCCGTCAGAAGGCATCATGGGAAATGGGGCACTGAGCTGCAGTTTGAGGATCAGAGCATTTTTCTGCGGCGTCTTGCACTGTTCACTTCAACATGAGCTCTGAACCGCCTTTATTATTATAGTTGTTTTGTTTTTTAATTAAACATTTTTTATATATTTTTTTTTCTGGCTGTATTTGTCATGTTCTTATTTTTGTCAATGATTGGTTTAATAATGAGAGGGGCGAGGTCTGGTTGAGCCAATGAAACACTCTGGGACAGTTTGGACCAAACATTTCATGGTGTGTTAAGATTATTTTCAGTTTTTCTAATCGTTTTGTCATTTACTGAAAATGTTAGTGTTGAATATTGTTAAAAATGTATTTATATAAATGACATGTCCACTGAGGACATTAAAATAAGCCACACATAGTGGCGTTTGGACCTTCTGGGAATAAAATGATGAATAAAACAAGGAACTATATAAACTACTGTTCACATAATTCATGCATGAAAAAGTTAACTTATTCCCCATAATAATAATAATAATAATAATATAAAATCTTCCCAGGTCTTAAGTATAGTGTTATGGTTATTATTGACTCTTGTGTCTTACATATGTTTGGACACTAGGGGGTGCAGTCCTGTTCTGTCAACATCAGTTCCATGAATAAAAAAATCTTCTATTGTTGTCTTTCGGTAATAACGAAATGGAGGTCAAAGGTCATCGTGTTTGTACCGCGTTGTCCAGGGAGTAAAAAAAACAGTTTAACGTATATTTATTTTAGAAGAGAGAAGAAAGAAAGAAACGAAACACTGAGATTTGCGTCTACATGAAGTCAAACGACTGCTTTTAGTGAAACAAAGCTTCAAGAGCAACGATGAAGGAAGCTAGCGAAAAAGCTAACGTTGCACTAACGAATGAAAATGAGACAAGGGAAGAAATATAAGAGAAGCAACGATGGTGAAGTCTTATTCAGAAGCCACCAAAGCTGTACCTGTTTTGTGTCATGGACTAGTTTTATCGGAGCTGTTTTTGACTTAATTTCTGGTTAAAAGAAGAAGATGGTGGATGACGTCATGGCGCAGAAGGACGGTGCCTGCAGTACCGGTGAGAGCCACAGGGGGCGACAAAGGACACGGAACAGAGTTAGACTGACAGATCCATGGAAGAAGAGTAAAGTAAGTGCTCCAATGCAACATAAAGTACCAGCAGATTTTAATGAGTTTTCAAAACCTTTGAATCACTTTGTCCTGTCAAATGATTAAGAGTTTAAGCATTTGGTGCATCTGAACCTTAGACATTTTTTGATTTTTGTGGGGGTTGAACCACATTTCATTAAGAGTCGTCCTTTAAACCTTATGTTCATCAACTTTCCAGAATTAATTAGTAACATGAATATTTTATGTATTGTTTTTATGATTTTAGAATCATTCATCTTGCCCAACATTGGTCAGGAGACATTATTGTAATCACTGCGTGTGTGTTTGTTTGTCTGCAGAGACATATCATTCTATAACTCTATGAATACTTGAGATATCACCATGAAATTACATGGGTCTATACATATAGCTGATGCGCATCAGAAGCAACTGATTGCAAAAAAAATTACAACTGTTCTTTGGCAAAGGGTCAAATCACCAACGATAACAGAATGTAGACAAAGACTGGAACAAGTGGACATGACGAGAAGAATGACAGCGTCACTACAAATAAAAAAATAGTGCCAATGTCCCTCACAGCTGTGATGACTTACTATCAACAAAAGGGAGTCATTCAATAGATGATAAAATCAATCCCACTGTGTGTTTTTATCAACAAATGTCAAAAACATTGTGAATGGTATAGGAAGCCCCCAAAGCTCTTCTGGGGTAACATCTGAACAAAAGTAGGCAACTGGGTAGTGACATATTACTGTGGTTAAAGATGTTAAATGATACACAGGAGATGGTTGGTTCAAACTAATATTGAGACAATTATTTCTTTGATCTGACAAAGTTGTAAGCATTGATTTTATTTATTTTTTCCTATAGTATTTTATGTTTGTGATCTGTGATGTATGTCTTATTTAATTTATTGTTTAAAAAAAAGAGGGCTGTGGGTGGTGGTGGGAGGGGCTGTAGGCTCAGCCACACCTCTGTCAGTACCTCAGAACAGCTGTGGCTCCAGATCTAGTTTAACACCAGAGTGAGAATGTGAGAGTGAATAAATAATGGATCCACTGTGAGTCTGTTCATAGAAATAAAATCTATTATTATTTTTCATAAATGAAAACCAAGGGAAAAGCAGGAGACAAAAGGTGCAATTTGTTCAACTTTATTGAGAAAAAACCATCACAGAGCGATTAGTTGATCAATCAGCCGCTGGGAGCTTTGAGTTTCATGTTCAGTGCAAAAAGAGGAGAACAGTGTGGTGGATGATGGATAAACTAACGGCTCGCTCTTCTAAAAACAACAGAAAAACCACAAAAACAGAGAGAAACCCCCCCCAAACCAAAACAAAGCCTGGTTTATTTATTTCAGGTGGACACATGCAGGACATTATTGGTTTGATTTTGTCTAGAACGGTTTGGGTTCGAGCTCTGCAGGGTCGTTGGCACATTCGCAGCTCCGTCCGCCGCCGTCGCGTCTTCGTACAAACACAAGAGGCCAAATCAACACTTTTTAAAAGCATCTTTAGTCGAATGACCACAGCAACAAAAAAACTATCTGAACAAATTGCCATTAATTGTCGGATGAGAAAAAGAAAAACAGTTTGTTCCAGCAGTGAGAGGAAGAGGAAGAGGAGGAGGAGAAGGTGGTCACATGGCGTATTTCTGAGTCCAGTCCTGAGCTGTCTTGTTGTACCTGAAGAAGAAATAAAGACAGAAATGTGAGCGAGTGAAGAGGTTAATGGTGTCAGGACGATGCCATGCATGTTTAGAAAACACACACAAGGACTGAAACCACCTCATTCCACCGCTATCGCTAACGTTAGCATCATCGCGCAATTACGAGTGCCGTCCAATCAATAATCCCCCTGGAGAGATTATTGGAATCACTGTGTGTGTGTGTGTGTCCGTAGAGATATATCATGCTATAACTCAATGAACACTTGAGATATATTAAATTACATGAATGTATACATATAGCTAATGTGCATCAGATGCAATGATCCATTTGAGTAAAGGTCAAAGGTCACATTATTGAATTCAAGAATGGGTTGTCATCGAAACTTGAGAGTGGCACAAAATAAGGGCTAGATTAGGCATTCTCTGAATACTAGTTCACATTTTTAATCAGATTAATAATCAAAGGGTTACAGTCGGTCGACTCTTGTGTCTCAGGAGGTTTTTTGTCCTAAAATTTCCCACAAAACTACACTAAGAAACAAAATATGGAGGAAAAAGTACACAAAACCTAAACACAAACAAGTGTTGAAAAACCCCAGAACATATTATAAAATTAAATAGTGAAAAATCCGCCAAAAAATTGTGCTAAAATATCTAAAACATAAACTAGGAAAGCACTCTGAGAGCACAGACCTCCGCCAAGGCAGGACCCCCCCCAACCACCAAAATCTAATAATTTGTTGATCTTTAGAACTTTAAAAGAGGTCTAAAAATACTGTTTCATGTCGACAAAACACCTGCCCTTATCACTTCCATGTTAACACAGTTTTGACTCAAAACGGCAAAATCAAAATTTCTCAATGTTTATCCAAATATGTGTGTACTCCCAATCATCTAAAAAAATGAGCTAAACTCATTTGTGCTCCAGATAATTCTAGTATGATGTTAATGATCATCCTTTATAAACAAATGCAAGAAAATCTGAAGAAATTTGTTTTAAGACCTTAAATGACCTGAAGAAACATAAGTTAAATGAGCTGTAAAGGTTAAAGTCTGTATGTACTGTGACCTCTGACCTCATGACAAGAAGTGGCATAAACTATTAGAAACATCTGACGTACGCGTGTTGAATAAAATCTGGTAAATTAATGTGATTCGTGTCAGATTAGTGACTTTTCTATTAGAAATCTGTAAAACACGTGTGATGCTGACTTCAAATGCATTTTCTCTAGGTTCCACATTCACGCACATTTAATCTGCAGGAAAACCATCACAATAATCAAATGGGGAGGGTAGGGGGGTGTGTCCTGGGGGGTGCTAGAGGCCTTCAGAGGTACGTCATTAGGATATAATAAATACAATGAAGATAAAGAAGGAACTTTTCCTGTAGAATTAAATAAACGTACGTGTTCAGACACAAACACATTCAGTTTACATCACTGGCCTTTGACACAATCTCCATGACGATGGCAACTATGGGCTGCACGAGCGTGTGCCACACTTTGACCACATGCTGCGGACGCACGCACACGAGGCAGGAAGTTAAAGGACCACGTCGCTGTTTCCCTTCAGGTTTTAGATGTTCGTCTGTTCAGCCGTTTATGTCATTCTGTCCAAAACCTGAAACCAGCGGCGTGTTCCTGAACACAGCCACGCCCTCACAGCACTGCCGCTTCCCTGACAACAGGCAGCTCGGGTCAGTCTTACCCTCACAGCATGGCGTACTTCTCTGTCCACTCTCTGGCTAGTCTGTTGTACCTGAGACCAACGGATGCACGCACGTTAACACTAGGGAGGTGACTTTGGCTCCAAAACACTATTCGAATATTATTTGAAAATCAAACGCATTTCCATGACCCCAAACAGCCCCCGCCCCCAACACATGACAGAAAGGGTAAAAGAGGTAACCAAACGTTTACTGAATTAACTTCCCTGAGCAATTCATCTTATCTTCTGCATGAAACAAGTCAGGCTTTTAATTTGAGAATCACAATAGCTGCAGCCAATGCTATACTTCATTTACCCGTCTAGGCGGAAGCAGGTGAAACAACTGATTTCAGCTACAATGTCGAACAGAATTAACAATAGTCACATGAATCTATGCTAGGTTTTTATTAAAACATTTACATGTCCACATGTTCGGGGTGGAGGTGTGTGCGCAGACGTTACGGGCACAGAGAGGTACGCACTCTGCTTCGATTCTGTTATTGCAACATTTTTCTCTTCCTGCGCACGTCTTGAATTTGTGTTTTTGGTTGTGCATCTTTGTATTTGCAGAGTTTTGTTGATGCAGCGTGTTTGACCCCATCAGCCACCGTGAAATGCAAGTTAATACGACATTCCTACCGAGTGAAACAAGTAATTCGGCACTCGAAATCCTTTTTATCCGTCTGTGTTTGCATTTACAGAGATCTTATGTAAAGAAATAAACTCTGTGACAACGGCAGAAATCAACTCAAAACAGGAAGTGGACGCCATCGTGTTCTTCCAGTAGACATCCAGACGTTAAGGCCCCGTTTTGTCCAATCAGAACCCTCTGTACCTCCAGTTCTGACAGACCAATCAACTAGAGCGGAATACACCCATTTCCAACCTTTATTCAGAATTAACATGTCTATGTAAACACAAAGGAAATTGATTTAATTCTGAATTATTTTATTCTGAATAAGTAATTAGGAATTAAAAGCCATCATGTAAACACATCCAAGTATAAGTCTGACACTAAACTACCCTCTCTATCTGGGCCGGTTCCAGATCAGCTGGTCACTCACCTAGCGGGGTCTGTTTTGTAGATGCGGGCGATCTCTGGCACTAGCGGGTCGTCAGGGTTGGGGTCACATAACAGAGAACAAATGGACAAAAGGACTGTGGAGACAAAACACAGCGTCACCAAAATCTGTCGCTGTGGTAACAGCATGGGTCAAACGTGTACTCACCTTTAGAGACCGTTAATGCTGGAGACCACTGCGATCTCAATATATCCAAACAGATGCTGCCGTTACTGTTAATATTTGGGTGATAAATTCTTGTTGTGAAGGCGACCTGAGTGCAAAATAAAACACGTCTGTCATCACATTATTCTGCAGGTTATAAACAGTCACTAGCCCTTACTAATTACCCTTGGAAATTCAAACACTCAAATATTGATAATGTTTACACTTTCATAAGGTGGTTTTTCAGACGATTTAATATTCTAATATATGGCAAAAGTGCAATGGAAACACTTTTTCCTGCAATTATACATGACAGCACGTGATATATGTGGTCACATGATCACTTCTCTTAGTGAAAATGGCGCGATACACATGGACAGAGGAGGAGACGGACACTTTTCTGGAAATAATTCAGCAGAAAAACATAACTGTCATTTTAGATTCAGTAAACAGCAGAGAAATGCAGCGTGATATCAAAACATGGAAAGGGTAATGAGGGAGAGAGGGTTCGCCCATAGTCTGCATCTCCTGTTGAACACCGACAGTCGCTGTAACCATAGCAACACCTAGACACAACAGGTTTTGGCCGTCCATCTTCCAGCAGTGACATCTCACAGAATCATATTCCACGAGAGTTACGACACTTCTGCCTAGAACAACCGTCAATTGAAACATGTTCAAAGCGCAAATATGCTGTCGAAACGTTAGGAATATCGAAAAACTGTAATGGAAACGCAGCTACTGACAGATTTTTAAGAGAGATGTGTTCTGTAGGGCAGTCAGATAAGAACACATTTTAATTTTACTTAATCATGATCAAAACACTTCCTGTCTGTCGACTGTTATGTCTTACAGTTTTTCTTTTTACTCAAAATTTCCCACAAAAATACACCAAAAAACGGCAAAAATGCTGAGAAATTATATAAAACAAGCTAAAAATCCACTAAAATTAACTAAAACCAACACAAAAAAGTGATGAAAAACTCAAAACATTCAAAAACTCTTCGAAAATAAAGCAAAAAAAAAAACGCGTGTTGCGTCATACGTTCACTAACCTTGGGTGGTTTGAAGGGATAATCTGTGGGGAAATGAATAGTCAGGAAAAATACTCCGCCCTGATAGGGACTGTCAGGCTGCAGCAGGAAAAAAAAAAAAAAAAAACAACAGCACGTGAATCAGTCAAAACATTCTGTCATTTTAATGATTCATTCAAAAGTGCTCAGATTTTTACAGCAGGAGGGTCAAAGGTCATGTTAGTTCAGTTCCACATTCAGACCAAAACAGTCAAATAACATTCTGATAATGTTTACATATATAATGGTTCCCTCAAAATGTGAAGAACATCATCAACTGGACACATGTTCAGAAAAACAAGTGACATGTCATTTGCACATGTGCAGAACAGCTGACATTTACTTTACAAATAAACTCAACATTTAATAACAGGCAGAATATTTGGAAAATGACATTTCTCTTCAGATATTTCAGCTGCTTCATGGTTTATGATTCAGGTTATTCACATTTTGTTCCTTTTTTCATTATTTTACACAATTTTGGTTTGATTTTGTTCTTTTCTATAAATATTCTTACATAATTTTTAGTTTAGGTTTTCTTAATTTTTTCATTATTTCACTGAATTTTGGTTTAATTCTGTTCCTTTTGTATTCCGACTATTATTTATAATTCCAGACTGAATACTGCACTCGTACAATCAATGATGCAAATGCAATTTTAACAATATTTGGCCTCAATTACAACTCACATTTACACTACTAATACACTAAACATTTAGTAACAGGCAGAATATTTGTAAAATGACACTTCTCCACATATTTCTGCTGCTTCATATTTATTCAGGTATTTATTTATTTCAGATTTTTTGTAAAAAAAAATAATCTGCAGTTTATATATATATATATATATATATATACATATATATATATATATATATATATATATATATATATATATATATATATATATATTTATATATATTTATTTAATTATTTATAGGCAATTCTGATAATATTTTACTGCTCTGACCCAATGTAGATCTAATTATTCTGTATGTAGAACCTGAGTTGAAATCATTTTTACACTGTTAATATCATAATTATTCATCCTACGGGCCAGATTAGACCCCGAGCCTTATGTTTGACACCTGTGCTGTACAATATGATGAAACCACAGACTGGACAGGACGATGCAGCTCTGGCATGAGGATGCTGTTTAACTGACAGAAAGGGCGGGGCTTGTGATGTACTGGGAGCAGCCACTGGGGGGCGACATATGGAAGGATACGGTGTAGACTGCTCCAACATTTAAAACCATCAGTTCAGTCACTTTACGTATTTTAATAATAATAATTTCACTGTCAGCACGTCATACATTCTGCCGCTCTGTCATGAAGTGGACGATCAACAACACCTCGAAGGAACTAAGTACAAGTACTTCTATTACAGTACTAAGTAGATTTTTTAGGTATCTGCACTTTACTGGACTATTTTTCTATAAATATATGTACTTTATACTCCTTACATTTATATAAATATCTGTACTTTATACTCCTTACATTTATATAAATATATGTACTTTATACTCCTTACATTTATATAAATATATGTACTTTATACTCCTTACATTTATATAAATATCTGTACTTTATACTCCTTACATTTATATAAATATATGTACTTTATACTCCTTACATTTATATAAATATATGTACTTTATACTCCTTACATTTATATAAATATATGTAGTTTAGATTTTTTTAAAAAAATCTCATAAAGATGACTTTTCTCAATTGTGCCTTTTTTCCTTCATTTTCTGTCCATATTCACTAAACTGAGTAACTGACACAATCAAACACATTATCTACACACTCACACACTTTTAAATTATTTGGATGGACTGAGGGTCAGGAGATCCTTTGTCCCTACACCCATCAGACTTTTTAATAGTGCCTGATTTGTCCTGTCACACCCGTACATTGGGTGGTTAGGTTTATAATTAGTCTATGTTGATGTGTGTGTGTGTGTGTGTGTGTATATATATATATATATATATATATATATATACATACATACATACATATATCCTGTGTATATATTTTTATCCTGTTTTAGCTAGTATAAGCATTAAGCATTTTTGGTTTGTGTATATGTAAATTGGAGAGCTGCTGATAAATCTACGGGGATGAATCAAGTACCCATCCATTCATCCATCCATCCATTCATCCATCCATCCATTCATTCATCCATCCATCTGAAATGTAGTGATGCACCGATCAGCATTTTTTTGGCCTGATTACCAAAAATCTTGATCTGTCGATCACTGCCATTCATGGAAGGAATTTTAAATTTCCATACCTTTCATCTAGCAGAGGGTGCATCGTTTATAGAAATAAAACTATTAATTAACTATATTTTTTAAAAGTACAGAAACAGTGAAGACGAGATGCATCTGTTCTGTAGCGTGTTTGCCAGTTTGAAAATGGTCGCTAGTAATTTACGTCACGTGATCCCCATTTTGATCGGCATGTTTTTCCGATCGCTGATCAGGCTATTTTTGGGCAACATCGGGCGATTGATTGGTGTATCATTAACGAAGTGGGTCAGAACCAGTAAAATACTATCAGAATAATCTTTAAATATCTATAACTACACATTTTTCTCTTTGTAAATGTTAATATTTTTATATAATTTGCAATTCAATAATCAGCTGCTTTTGAGTTGTTTTAGGGGAGGGTCACTATCCCAGGCTGTAGATCACATGGGTCTGTATGTGGAAGCTAAACTAAAATCACTGGTGATTCGGGGGCCGGTTTTGGCCCCTGGACCGCATGTGTGTGACACCCCTGCTTTAATGTCTTTGAAAACACAGTGATGTCAGAGCAGGTTGGTACTTACAGGACCCATAATAGTAGCTTGCCAATGAAACACTGGAAATGAAGCAAAGCAGAGGGTTAATGAAGGTGTAGGTGTGTGTAATATTGGTTTTTAGGAGTAAAAACGCTCTTACTGTCTTCACCCACGGGTCCAGCTGAGCACTGAGCTGGAGGATCTTTGGACAGATCAGTTAGCTCCTGAAACGACAAGAAAACATCAGGTTAGGATTAGAAATGCAAAGAAAAAGAGGAAAATCTACGCACAAAATTAACATTTGAAAACCAGTATTTAATAGATGGAAATAAAAACTATTCTAGTCCATTTCAAACTAGATTCAAACCACTGAACTTTTATTATTTTTCTATTTTTAATTTAAGACTGGAAGAATAAACAAAAACAAAAGCAGTAAATTAGATCCATTATTGTCACAGACGTGGACATTAAACACTGAAGGACAACTATGACAACTACTGACCCACACTAGTGCAGTTTTAAACTATTACCACTGACCCACACTAATGCAGTGTGGGTCAATGGTCATTTTCCTTATTCTTTTATTCCTTGAATGCTATAGTTTCTGTGATGTTTGAAAATGTTGCTCAACCACTGAAACTCGATTTGAAGAAAATTGTGAATTAAATTGAAATTTAAATATCTGCCAGAAATAAATAGAATAATTTTTTCATTAAATTCGTTCAGCCTTAACACAGACCAGTCTACAGAAAGTTGCAAGTTTTATGTTGGACTTTAAAGACGTGCTTCAGAACAGTCACAGTGTAATGTAACACCGACGTCACAAACCATGTTTCCTTCTCACACCAGAGCTGAAGCCGACCATTATGTTCAGATATTTAAGAAAATAACAGTCTGTAGTGATGCGTTTAGGGACAAAAATACAAACACTTTATTGACTCTGAAGATGAAAATAAATTGTAGAAAAGTTAGTGTTAGTGAAAAGGCCCTAAAAACATGATTGATGAGGAGAATCTGCAGCTTGAGGCTCAGGTTCAGCAGTAACATGGTGACATATTTGGGACTCACTGGCCTCTACCTTTGTACATATAGAAACTAGGACACGCAACTGATCAACCTTTTTAATCACAATCACACAGATGCTTTGGATTCATTTAATCATGGATTAATTAATCATGATTTAAACACTGTTCTGGTTTTTTGTACTCAAATTTCCCCCAAAATACACTAACACAAACAATGCAGAGAAAGAATATAGAAAATATGTTAAAATTACTTTAAATTTGCACAAAAAGGCAATGAAAAATTCAAAACATTCAAAAACTTCTAAAATACAGAAAAACAAAAAACTGATAAAATATCCAAAACACATGCAAAAATATGAATACATGTAATTAACATGTTTATTCAACACCTTCAACAACTGAACAATTGTTTCATTGAAACTAGTTGATTTTCTTTTTTTTTTATCAGATTAATCACAGGTGATTTGGATTAATTTAAAATAATCATGATCAAAACTATCGTTGGACTGGTCTGTTTTGTTTTTTTGTACATACATTTACCACAAAATACACAAAAGCAAACTAAGATACTGACGGTTCACATCTACGGCCGTATGGTTTATTTAAGATAAAACACTAACTCTACGCCTTCGCTCACAAACTGCTTTTGTGACTAAAACGTCTTTACATCCTGCTTTCATGCTCTTCATTCTATGGTGGATGTTAACACCGGTGGGATCCAGTGTGATGTTTTTGGGGTGAAGGCATGTCCAGATGGTTATCAGTGTGATGTTTTTGGGGTGAAGGCATATCCAGATGGTTATCAGTGTGATGTTTTTGGGGTGAAGGCATATCCAGATGGTTATCAGTGTGATGTTTTTGGGGTGAAGGCATGTCCAGATGGTTATCAGTGTGATGTTTTTGGGGTGAAGGCATGTCCAGATGGTTATCAGTGTGATGTTTTTGGGGTGAAGGCATGTCCAGATGGTTATCAGTGTGATGTTTTTGGGGTGAAGGCATGTCCAGATGGTTATCAGTGTGATGTTTTTGGGGTGAAAGCATGTCCAGATGGTTATCAGTGTGATGTTTTTGGGGTGAACGCATGTCCGGATGGTTATCAGTGTGATGTTTTTGGGGCGAAGGCATGTCCAGATGGTTATCAGTGTGATGTTTTTGGGGCGAAGGCATGTCCAGATGGTTATCAGTGTGATGTTTTTGGGGTGAAGGCATGTCCAGATGGTTATCAGTGTGATGTTTTTGGGGTGAAGGCATGTCCAGATGGTTATCAGTGTGATGTTTTTGGGGTGAAAGCATGTCCAGATGGTTATCAGTGTGATGTTTTTGGGGTGAAGGCATGTCCAGATGGTTATCAGTGTGATGTTTTTGGGGTGAAGGCATGTCCAGATGGTTATCAGTGTGATGTTTTTGGGGTGAAGGCATGTCCAGATGGTTTTCAGTCGTCTGAACACCTGCACCGTCACACATGTGTGGTGGTGACGGTCGCCGTGTACATACCAGACGTGTTTTCTTCTGTCAGCAGCTGCATGAGCAGTTGATCTGGTCTGACATGAACATGTGACACTGCTGGAGAACAACTGACCTCAGATCTGTCCCTTTTATTTAGGCCTGGGGTTTGGAATTGAGAGGGTTTTGGTCCATACCAAATCAGTATTTTCAAAAAAAGTATTGTTTCCTAAACAATATTCAAATCGGTACCTTAATTATTATTTTTTTTAAATTAGTAATTACAACCACACACACATGACTGAACCATGACATCAATATGTAACTGATGATTTTAACCAGAGTCTCAGAAACACAAACACTGAGACGCATCTGATACAACTGATTAACCCGTTATTACGTGAAGGAACAAATGATTACATTTTGGTTATGATCTGGAAGAGATCCTGGATTCTGGATCAGTTTGGAATGTATTCTCCATGTACCACAATGTAAAATTTCAAACTGATCCAGAATCTCTTCCAGATCATAACCATAATGTAATAATTTTTTCCTTCTGACACTCCCTGAAAATGTAATCAAAATCAGCTTGGAAATGTTTCCGTAATCCTGCTGAAAGACAAACAAACTGGAAATTAATACCTCCTTGGCGGACCTCTCTTTCTTCGAAGGGGGAAGGTCTGCTTTGGTGGAGGTTTGCACTCAGAGAGCTTTTCTAGTCATTATAAACAACAACAACAAGCTATTCTATTATTAACCTAGTCATCATTAAAATGACTCACTGTCAGTGTCATGGTCCAGGATCTACAGTCGATGATCTGAACATTTATCACCTGGGTCTGACATTAACACACTGGATATTTACACTATTTACATTTATGATCTGCTATTAGCACAGTGCTAGGCTAGTGCTATTAGCACAGTGCTAGGCTAGTGCTATTAGCACAGTGCTAGGCTAGTTGGCTGACGACAGAATCTTTCAAACATGGTGCAGCTTCTGCTTTAAGGTAAATACTGTGTGTCACCAAGTATTGAGTTAAATCAGGGGTATTTGAGTCTTTACATGTAAATGACTTTAACACTTGTTGCATTTGGAAGAATCTGGATCTTTTCTTGTGAACTGTAACCACACGTTCCACCTTTGACCTATGGATGTGGTCTGCACTGCTGTGTGTGTTTGTTGCTATTAACAGTGGACACAGGAAATCATTAAACAAAAGCTGCATAGATGTGTGGTACCAAATATGGTACTGAAATTCACCTTAGATATGGCTCCGGTTACTATGGTTACTACAGTTAATAGGTAGTTACCCAGTGTAGGAACCTTTTGTAGTTCCTACAAACATTTTACTTCCTGGAACATTTCCCCCCCAGCATTAAAAATAACTTCTCTGGTGTTATTAGTCAGAAATAGGGTTAAAGATAGACCTGTGGAGTTGAATAAATAAAGATAAATAATATTACAGTTTATATAGACCATAGATAAGTGTTTGAAAATGAAGAATTCCATTTCAAAAAGCTAAATATAACTTAACACAAACTCTACAAGACACTTTTGGTCATTTTGCTGAATATTTTAGTCGTTTTCATTTTCTTTATTACTTTTGGTCACTTTTATTCATTTTCTTGATTATGTTCATTTTCTGTAACTGCCTTTCATTCTTGCACAAAAAGCTAATTATTACTCTAACACAAACTCTACAAGACACTTTGTTTTAATTGGGAAATAATTTCACATGTGATTATTACTATACATTGTATCATACTGTATCTTCCTGTGCCAATTGTCAACCTGTTAAAAATAGTACCGTGACCCATTTTAAGTTCTGACCCGACGTGTATTATATGTGTTAGCGCAGCAGGGGCCAGACATTGGGCCACGAGGAAACATTACGAATCAGAAATACATGAATATTGAAAAGCTGAATAATAAATCAGTGTGTTTTTTAGCTGAATTCAACTCGGCCTATCCTGACCTGCAGTATATCTGCAGGAACGCACATGGTGAGGCCAAACCCAATGACCTGATGAACACAGTTGACCTTTCACACAGAAGCTTAAAAACCAATATTTGACAGTTTCTTTGAAAAAGAGAAGGTGAAATGAGAGGGAGGAGGAAGAGATGCTGCAGTAAATAAGCTTCATTCAATTAATATGTCAAATTATGGTGGGTTTTCTGCTCCCTGTCCCTTAAATGGTCCAACATCTTGAACTTGCAGGATCACTGGGATGTAAGGAATTATACCGAACATTTCTACCTGCAACATGGATGAATATTTAGCTGGAAGTTAGTGATATGATTTTATTACTGAAGTGACAGGTTACAGCAGCGAAGTCTACAAAAGTGTGAAATATGAGATTCCAGTCATTTTCTTTATTAATTATATTTATATAATGTTTTTAATTCTGATTTATTCAGGAATAATGTTAAAGAGGAATTAACTGTTTCCATGTCAGAGAAATTATTGAATTTAGAATTAAGATCAGAATAAACTAGAAAAGCACTCCGACAGCACAGACCACTGGCAAGGCAGGACCCCCCCCACTCGCTGAATGACGGGAGGTCCGCCAAGGAGGTTATGTTTTTGGCAGTCTGTCTGTCTGTGTAGGATATCTTGGGAATGACACGAGGACCAATCGATTAGATTGTGGTGATGATCTGGAAGAGATCCTGGATTCTGGATCTGGATACATTGTGGTAAATGGAGAATAAATTTCAATGTGAACCAGAATCTTTACACGCTCATTAGCTGACACCTGGGCCAGCTGCTTGTGAGATATAATGAAGGCTATTGCACATACCCATAGTGTCGGGCCGTCCCATTTACTGTTACGCTGTACAGAATTCCTGGTGAGAACCCCAATATATACCCACACACAAATATATACCCACATATATACTTGTCAGTGATGTGCGGGCTGACCCGAAGTGAGTGGGTCATTGAAAAATATTTTGAATGATATTCGGGTTGCGGTCAGTTGGGTCGTTTGAGATAAACATTCAAATAACTTTGTACATATGCTTTATTGACTGAATTTCCTTGAAGGTAATGTACAATGTTGTCAGAGGGAGCAACAGAGAAAGTCAAGTTGGGAGAGTGGAAGCACCGGAAAAATACAAACAACAAAAAAGGAAGGTTTAGGACACATTCACAGAGATTTTCAAAGAGTTCAGTGTTTTCTTTTCCATGGAAACTGGGTTCAAATGGTTCTTTGGGTGTTACAGGTTGTTGATCCTGGTTTAGATGCTGCGCGTTGATAAAATTTGAATGATGAAGCAAGGAAAAAATATTTTCTCAACATATTAACTTACAAGCAATGACATCGAACTTTAAAACAGAAATAAATGCAGGTATGTGAGTAAGGTCATGTGATGTTCATAAGGACCACCGACTACTTTTTAAAAATGTGGGTCAAGAAGCGGGTCGGGTGCGTCCTTTTCAAATATGTTTCTTGCGGTCCGAGTTAGTTTAAAAAAGCGGTCGGTTATGGGTCGTTTGTACATCACGCACACACGCATATATTACAAACTAAAGTATGATGTGAAGAAACTAGGCGTAGTAATCAGTAAGAACATAAGAGAGTGCTGCCCTACAAAAGAACTACATGCAAGCTTGAGTGTAAAAGAGCAGCAGCTGAAGTTTCCTCTGCCGTCTCATGTGAATGCAGCATTAAAAAAAAAACAAACTGAGACACACGGGCCGGTATTGATGTGTAAGCAGCAGAGGCTATTTTTACGCTGCGAGTCGTGTGGACATAAGAGTCGCTAGGCCAGATCAGGATATTCTGCTACACACTGCTTATAGGGCGGAGGGTTAGTATTTCCAAGCCTGCAGGACTGGCGGTGTGTTGGTATGTGACATACAGGCTCAGAGCAAACAGCTCAGCTTTCAGCTTTACCTCCATTTACCAAGACACCACCCAGCCCACTGGAGCAGCTTTTGGCCTGTTTCCACCAAGCAGGTTGGGACAGTTTGGCACAAATTTTTTTGAATTTCCACCGCAAAGGGTACCAAAATAACCAATCCAAACCATCCCACTTTTTGTCATCCTTCCCCTGGGGTGCCAACCACTCCAAAGCGATCCATGTGGGCGGAGCCAAACAGACTGCATCCTGTTGATTGGTCGACAGAACAGTCATTTCCGTCTGACAGAATGAAAAAAGTAAAAACCAATCGCCGATTAAATCTCCACTTGACAACAGGTGAAGAAAAAAAATTAAAAAATTTTGTGTCTCATGTCGAGCCGCAGTTGTATTTCATGGAGCAACACGGAGGTGCAGATGCTCCTTTGTATTTTAGAAGACGAAGTCCAGAGGGAGCTGGATGACGTCACAAGGCAATGGAGCTACAACGTAAGGGTGCTGGAGGCAGTGGAAACACAAGCTCAAGTGAGAAACTATACCAAAACGATCTGAACTGGACCAAACCATCCCAGTCTGCTTGGTGGAAACACGCTATTAGACCGTTTAAAATTATTCCATTAATCCAGGGCTGTCGAACTAGGGCTTTGATTTCAAATTTTGACATTCGCATATAACTTGAAAGTTACAAAATAAAAGACATTTGAACGTGTATATCATATCATTTGTCCCATTTCTTTTATTTTTGTGAATGTGGTTGTAAATGTTGTCAGTTCAGGGCACAGGTTGTGTTGTTTTATTTACGTCTAGGAATGCGAAGATCATTATCTTTTAGCATATTTGGGCACGTGCAGATGTTCGCATCCAACTGACACATAACGAATGATAAAGTGGTCACTGGTCAGTCCTGCGCACTAATGAACAATACCTGAGGTAGACATATGTCGGAAAACCAGGAAAACCAAGGAACAGTGTAATGTATATCCTTATAGTTATAGCCTGTATAATATATACAGGCTATAACTAGCGACACTAACCATCATAAGCATGTTTCCACTATCGAAACTTCCGGGACTTTTTTGGGGACGTACTTTGACCAGACCATGAGCTAGCCTGGTCCTCTCAGGCGTTGTGTCTCCATACAGAATGACCCTGTAAGAATCTTGTGATGACATCATCATATTGTGTCAGTTGCCATGGTAACGTCACTAATAAAAAGCACCAAAACAAACCAACATTCCATCTTCTTTTCGCTGTTCTGCTTCGTCGTGTGGTAAACTTCCCCCAGTAACTACTCTTGAGTTCTTTCTCACGATTTGATGATGTCATTTGCGATAACCAATCTGCACAACTTCTCCCCAATGACTCTACCGGGCCACTCTCAAGTACCTACCCCCAAGCAGGAACTCCATTGGTTTCTGTAAAAGTTCTAGAAGGTTGCCCTTTTGGAACAGCCCGGTCAGTGGAAACACGGCGCATACAGTGAAGTTCCAGTAAAATGACCCCGAAGTTCCGATATTGGAAACATGTCTATGGTATATTTCAGAGTGTGCAGGTTTATTAGCACTTAGTGTAAGTATTGTTCATAAAGGTTGTACAATCACACATAATTCAGTGTTTCTCCCAGTGCATTATTGACCTACAAAAGGCAAAGTGCAGTACCGTAGCTACGCTAGCACTGAAACTAAGGACAATTGCATCAAAGGTATCAGGGTCCAAACAAGTTGCAGGTACAACAGTGATGATACTTTAACATAGGGCTGAACGATTACGAAAAAATTTAACTGCAATTTTTCTGGCAGATATTGCGATTTCAACTTTATTCTAGGCATGTTAACTGATGACCGTTTGATAAATAAATGCTATGATTTACAGACAAGTGGAAGAAGGGGGGGGTAAAAGGAAAAAGGTAGAAAAATAAAACCAAAAATTACAACATTAAAATTAAAATAGAGCAAAATTGAAGAAAAAAAGGGAGAAAATAACAAAGGCAGGAAAGGTGGAAAGAAAGGAAGGTGTGCGTTAAATAAAAAAAATAAAATAACATGAACTTATGGAAATACTGACATTTACAAACTATAATGTAAAAAAAAATGTAAAAAACCTGAACAAGTATGAAGAACATGAAGTGTCTAAAGTTAATTCACTACAATTTTAACCATTTTTTGCTTCTTCATATAAAAAATTATATGTTGAGGCAAAACATTGTTAAAATTGCATGTACTGTATTTTCCGCACTACAAGGGGTACTGTCAATGAATATTTTATCTTTTAGGGTTTTTTTTCCATATGTAAGGTGCATTACGCAAAACTAAACAGTCACAAAAATCACTCTTATTCTGCTAAATCAAATTTTCCAAAAAGGCCAAATTATGATATAAAAAGTCAAACTTATGCGATAAAAAGTAAAAACTATGCGATAAAAAATAAGAATTATGTAATAAAAAAATCTAAATTATATGATAAAAAGTCTAAATTCTGTGGTAAAATGTCAATGAGCTAAAAAGTAAATTATAAGAGAAAAGTCTAAATTATGCAATAGAAAGTCAAAATTTCAAGTCACTAGGCACAACCAGAATTAATCCATATATAAGGTGCACTGTTGTTTATGGAGAAAATTTTAATCTTAAGTGTGCCTTATAGTCCAGAAAATACAGTATTTTTTCCAAGAACATTTGAGTTTTTCTTGGTTATTCTCATCTTTTTGTTTGTATAGTTTGTAAAAAAAATTATTTTCATAGTTTACACTAAATTAAAGACAAAAGCTTGCAGTTATTATTTACATACCATTCTATTATTTTACTGGAAATCACATCAGGCTCAATGTGGACCTGGAAAGAACAGGAGTTTGAGTGTCCTGGTCTAAAGGTGTTCTACTGTGTGAACAAAAGCAGAACGCAGACACTTCACTTCCTGTGCTCAGCCTTGGTTTTAGGTTGAATTTAGTAGTTACTACAAACCCAACACGCTGATTTATCTGAAATGCTAAATAGTTGGAACTAAAGTTTGTGTCATAAGACAGAGGTGGTGTAAAGAGCACATTTTCAGTCTTAACTTAATTTGGACTAAATATGTGTTTAGTGTGTTTTGCTTTTGTATGACAGTGCAGCAGGTCACCGTCTGTCCTCTTACTGATAATCAATTACAGTCAATGTTTTGTCTTATTCAGTCCTGATCCCCCCCCCCTTTCATTTACAAATGGACGTCCATCTATAGCCTGTCCGTCCATGGGAGTGGATCTGTCCTTCATTGTGGTTCTGCCCAAAGTTTCTTCTTTCCCACTGGGTTTTGGAGCTTTTCCTGCTGAGAAGGAGAGTCTAAGGACAGGGGGAAGAGCTAAGGACAGGGGGAGGAGCTAAGGATAGGGGACGCTTGGTATGTAATCTATTTCTGTGATTGTTTTCTTCTATCAACTCTGTAAAGCCCTATGAGACAATGTTTTGATTTGGGGCTCTATGAATACAATTGAATTTAATTATTTACACCTTAAAAATGGGGTGTAAAACATGTGGCCTGGGGTCCACATGCAGCCCATCAAAGTTTCCAATGCGGCCCATGGGATGAATTTGCAAAGTACAAAAGTACCACAGTCAAGGCTGTCAATATTAATTTAGTTAAGGTTCCAGATACAGACCAATGAAATAAATAATAAAATAATAACCTACAAAAAGTTATTCTTCTCATTGATGTGAAAATATTAAATTATACCTATAACTAGAGAGCACTTTTTTTTTAATCTTTGTTTTAGTGCAAAAATAACATTAAACAAGTATTCAGAGAATGCCTAATCTTGCCCCTATTTGGCGGCAATCTCAAGTTTCTATGACAACCCGTTATTGAATTAGAGCCAATAATGTGATTTTGACCTTTCTGCTGAATATGACCTTTGACCTTTACTCAAATGGATCATTGCATCTGATGCGCATTAGCTATATGTATATGTCCATGTAATGTCATGGTGATATCAAGTATTCATTGAGTTATAGCATGATACGTCTCTGTGGACACAGACAGACAAACAGTGGTTACAATAATTTCTCCCAACATTGGTTGGGAGAGATTAATGATGAAAATATTTATATTTACCAGCTATCCTGGAACAATAAAATATGAATAACCTGAACAAATAGGAAAAACCTGAAATATCTCAAGAATTAGACACAATTTTTAACCATTTTCTGCTTCTGTTACCAAGAGTTTAGTGTCTTTGTTGATCCATCATAAAACACATGGACTAATGATGAACCTGAGGCAGAATATTGTTAAAATTACACTTATTTTTTTCTTGAGAAATATACAGTTTTTTTTTCACATTATTCAAAATTTTTTTGTTTGGATCAATCATAAAAGCAAGTATTTTCATAATTTGGGGGGGGGGGGGGTTGTAGCACAACAAAGACAGAAGTGTGGAGTTGTCATTATTATTTATACATTATTTTCTGATCCATTGGAGATCAAATCAGGCTGAATTTGGAAAATAATCAAAATTTGTTTCAGAGCCCTGCCTTAAAGAATAGAGAGAAAACCTGAGTATTGCATAAGCAAGCAGAGCTTCATCAGTGACATAACACGCTCATCTGTGAAAAAAAGAATTGAACGTTTTTGCGGTATTACACTTTGCTAACATTGCAGATCTCATGACTCCCACACAAAAGAGAAACCCAGCAAACTAAGCAGATAAGTCAAATACAAGCCTAACATCAAAGCAGCTGAAAAACAAACAGGAAACCGGCACCAGTCTGCGTTCTAACCACTAGACATGTTAGCAGGTCACTTCTTTTTTTTTACCCCCCCATTTTTATTTACTTTTAACCCTTTGATGCATACACTGCTCACTCCAGTAGACAGTTTTTCCAAAGCTGTTCTCTTGTAAATTCATGGGTTTTGTGGGTGAATGTATCATCCATTACACTGTACATACAATTACTGTAATTTTGCTGTTCTTGATGGATAAAATAATACATTTTAAATGTAATATTTGCATATTATTTTCATTAAGTAATAACAAAAGTAATAAGTAGTATTAAGCCATGTTTCCACTATGCAGTACGGTATGGGTCAGGCCTAGTTGGTTATGGTACGGGTTTGTTCTGGACAGCTTGTGTTTCCATTATCTAGGGAGACCTTCAGAAGGAGGCATGCCGTTTCGTAGAAGTGTCAAGTCGTATGAGGCGCACGGCGAGTTGGAAATATAAACAAACAGTACGGCGAAGTAGAGGAATAACGCAGAGTCATTTCCAGTGTTTTCTTTCAGAGCCACTCCCACTGTGATGGTCCTTCACCCGCCCATAATCGCTGTGCAGTTTTTTCAGCTTAATCCGGCACTCGGTCGCCGATCGAATGAAGCCCCTCTCTGACATTTTAGCCGAAACCAGCTGGAACACTTTTTCATTGCGAACAGCCCCGTCCACCTCCCACTGCAACGCCTCCTCGCCAATGACGCACAATAAAACTTGTACCTCATCACTACTCCAAACTCCATCTCCAGATATCTTCTCTTCTTTTCTGACGCAGATAGATTTTTAAAATGGTGCGGTTTGTTGTTCCTACAATTCCGCTGCGCGATTAAGCTTTTCCTCAATCAATCACCGTCTGGCAGTGCTTGACTCCTCCCAAATGGGAGCAGTACGGTAGGTACGCTTGAGACCCCAAGCAGAAGGGTGACCAAAATAGTAACAGGTACTGTGGGACAGGTACGCTTTTGTCGTAATGGAAACGCTAAAATAACACTACCATGCCGAACTGCATAGTGGAAACAGGGCTTTAGAGTATGTTAATGTGTGAGAAAACATTAAATTAACTGAATGATTTTTGTCTTAATTCACTTTCTGATGCTGGGTTTTAAATACACGTTTCTTTGTAATTCCAGGAAAAATAGGTTAATATAAAAAGTACATTCAATCACATTGTGTTTTTCAGCCTAAAGTAGAAAAACACTCAGGAAAGAAATCTGCACTAAGGTTCTCATAATTCATACACCAATGGGTTAAGAAACAATTCTGGACCTATTTCTCAACAAAACCTCCAATAATCTGCATTTCTGATGTAGACTTTAACTTGATTGGTCATTACACGCCTATGGACAATCACGTTATTTGTCAAACTAGTATTGTTAGTCCTATAAGATGAACTGACAGGAAACAAAATAAACAAAAAACTGGCACAAAGAATAAGGGTAAATAATGGATGGACCCACTAATATAAATTAATAATACAGCAGGGCTTCAAGGGTAAAAACCAAATGTCATTTACAATATATAGCCTGCATTGTGTGTTTATAGTGTTTACTACTGCAAACTTGTGATAGCTAGGAGAAATATTGCAAAATACGACATAAATTCATAAAGATTGCAGGTGCAATCGGGAAACTAAACCTACAATGTGTAAAATATATAGCAGATGTCTAAAATAGGGTGTAAATTTAAATCCACTTAAAATAGCTGAGACTGAAAGTGAAAGCAGAAGCTAGCACAGCTCAGAATGGTTCTATTAGATTTAACTTTTAGACTCTAGTAAAAATAGAATCAGAATGTGTCTGTTAAAGGCCTGAAACTGAAGCTAAAGCTAACAGCGGCTCAGTTCACCGGACCTTTGTTTAGATGGAAAAGCAGGGAAGGGACGTCACCATCCCGTCTGAACAGAAACCAAACACGCATGTAAATAAACCTTTCGACAACAAATGTTTCCAAACCTCTCTGTCTGACCCACATTAAAAACGATTATTTTAACCATTATGTCCGATTCACCGCTAAAACTGCCTCGGCGATAACAAGCTAACCGCGGCTAACAGCACACAAAAGTCCGTGAGACCACGGATATTTCTGATCCAGGTTCGGTCAAATGTGGAGTAAGTGTGGTCCTTTACCTTGGAAATTCGTTTTAAAGCCATTGTTTCTGCGTGGAGGGACCGGCTGTCGAGGTGGAGGAAGTGGAGGAGGAGGGCAGGCCAGCTAGGTACCGCTAACTAACTAGCATCTAGGACTGTGCTAGCTTTTTTGTGGCTGGTAAGCTAGCAGGCTAGGCTACACATATGCTAGGGGGGAAGAAAACGACGATATATTCCTAATTTTCGAGTATTTTCTTGCCAATTACGGCTCAGTCCGATGACTGTACTTCAGCCTTGACTTTAGGCTGCCACTCAAATAACAGCGCTGACCGACCGCAGCGGCTCAAAATGTCCTCCGTTACCGACACACCGAGCAGCTGTCAAAGTATGGCGAGCAGAGGTCTCACTCTGCCTCGGCGTCAAGTCACCAAGCGCACCGAACAGCTGTCAAAGCACTGCGGACAGAAGTCTCACTCTGTTTCAACTTCAAGTCACTAAAACGTACAAAGTATTATTGGATTTTTTTACCCTATAGTTTATTATAATTCCAAACTCACAATGTATGTGCAATGACTATAAGTCTCAGTGATATCACACATTACTTTAAAAAATACTATGGTAAAAGTAGAAGTACTGATTCAACTCCTTTACTGAAGTAAAAGTTTATGTTTTTTTAAGTACAATTTATTAATTGGAATAAAGTAAAAAGTAAAACTGCATATTTTTTTGCTGTGATTGAAATAATACTTATTTAAGCAGGAACACCAGAAAAATTAAAGAATATATATATATATATATATATATATATATATATATATATATATATATATAGATCCTTTCATCATCTTCTCCTAGAGTTTACGTCCAATTTTCACAAAATTGGGTGAAAATCACCTACACACACATGGGGTCAAAAGTTATCAATTACAGTTTTGATCAAATATTGGGCACGGCTGTAATGAGTTCGTAACAAAGTGGTCATTTTCAGACGTATAAGAGTGTGTGCATCTCACTGTATGTCAGATCCAGCGCATGATGTCTTCTCACTGTTAGGTGGTCACTGTGATTGCAACGGGAGGCGGGGGCCTATAATAATAACTTTAAATGGTAGGTAAACAACCTTTTCCACAAGTGTTGCCATGGTTCTCAGAATTCAAACAAACCAGGGTTTAAAGATCTGTAAACCTGATCATTCAGAATAGTTAAATATATTAAGTTGTGAATACTCAAAGTTTCAGAAATAGTACTACTAACTCAAATGTATTAAGTTGCTGCAACATGTTCTTATTTTTTATTAAGGGGAACTATTGTGGATATAATTAAACATAACTTAAAACCACAATTGAGGTCCAACTTAGTTGAATTAAGTCATTAAATGCTGAGAATAATATTGTTCTGTTATTTCTATTGATTGGAGAAAAAAAAGAAACTTAACTGATGCAGTAGATGCTGAAATACAATTTCAAAGCACTCTAAATAACAACCAATATCTATCGCACCAAAAAAAATTACAATCACAAAACAGTAATTTTAGCTGTGGTTCAGTTGGTAGAGCGGGTAGTCCAATGACGTCCCACCTCTGTCTGTCCATATGTCAAAGTGTCCTTGGGCAAAGACACTGGCTCCCAGGAGGTCTGACAGAACCTTAGAATACTAAGTTAGTATTTTATAGTTAATGAGTAATGTTTTAATTTAAGTATACTTTAATAAGCATCTACATCTTAAGTTCTGCAAAATTGTATTTTTTAAGTTCATCAACTTCAAATAATTAAGGCAATCGATTGCCTTAAGTATTTTGAGTTCTGCTAACGTATTCAGGTTTACAGTGTAGCTCTTTTTAAAGTGAAATGACAAGATGGGGGGGCACCCATGGCTCAGATAGTACAGTGGGTCGTCCATTAACCGAAGGGTTGGCAGTTCGTTTTCCCGCTCTGTCCTGCTCCTGTTTGGGATGACGTCAGGGCTTTCCTTCCATAGGTAGCCATTCTAAAAATAATTTCTGTCTCATGTTGAATTCAGTGTTTTTTAAACCGACGTAGCTCGCTTATTTTTCACAGTACAGACATAAAAACTACATCTCCTTGTCCTTCAGACCTTCCTACAACTCATGATCAACTTTATTTTCACCAACTATTTACAGTTTTCCCAAAAATTGCAGGTGTTCAGAGGCACAGTTTAACATTCAGACAGGGATTACTCAAAGTATGCTCTCTGTCTGCGTCTGCGTATGTAACTCCAGGCAACAGAGAAAGTCCCTTCTTCACAGAAAACGGGAGGAACTTTAATAGAACTGACTCAGTCCACAAACACTGACAAACAGATTCTACATATGAAGAGAACAGCAGATATTTATTCCGTTTACATCACACCAGCAACAACTCAACTGATCCAGCAAGAGACAAGCATTACATGACACTAGATACAGTAGTAGTTAAACAGTTCAACTGACTGAATACTGCCACCTGCTGGACATGTCAAACTCCTACAGGAAACCATTGTGTCCTACATGTTTCAGAAGTTTCCTTCTTCCAGAAAAGATGATCCAGTGAATGATCAGCTGATCATCAGCTGTGCAAAAGAATGATGATGATGCTGTATGATGGAAAGATCTAAAACCTGATCCAAGTCATGTGATTTGAAATAATAATACCTCAAACTTATTTAGTGCTTTTTGAATACAAGATATTTGTATTATTTCCAATTCTATCAAAATGAACAGATTCATCCATCATGATTTTTATATATATATATATATATATATATATATATATATATATATATATGGATTTAACAGTTTTCTCCATTTACCGTAATGTAACATTTCAAAGTGATCCAGAATCTCTTCCAGATCATCACCCCCAACATGTCATGAAATTTTCATCAAGATCTGTCTATAACTGAGTCATCTTGTTGACTAACAGACAGACAGACTAACAGATAGACAGACAAACAAACTCAGGCAAAAACATAACCTCCTTGGTGGACCTCTCTTCAGTCGGAGGGGTGAGGTCTGCCTTGGCGGAGGTTTGCGCTCTGAGTGCTTTACTAGTTGTTATTATTATTGTTGTTGTTTTTGTCATCCATGTTATATTTTAAGTGATGCTGCTGTTAAGGAAAATATTAATACACACATTGGGAATTTTTTTTTTTTTTTAAGTCTCTGGCATTCTCAACTTAGTGACTTCATGGCGGTCAGAGTCACCAGTAGTTTGTGCTCCATGGAGCTCCGCCTCCTCAGCGTTAAGCCGTACGCTGGTGAGCTCTGTTCATTTGGCTGATGAGCCGCTTTCTTCACTTTTCACTAAAAAGTCTCTGAACGCTTGAAGAAACAGTTTGAACTGAATCATGTTTGTTTCTATTAGAGCTGTAGAAGCTGTGACATCCACAGGCTCAACAGCACCCGGGAAGAAGACGAGGAGATGAGGAGGATGATCTGAGATGAAGATGATGAGAATGATGAGAGGACAAAGATCTCAGATGATCTGAAATGATAATTATGATAAAGAGGATGAAGATGATGATGAGGATGATGGAGGTGAGTTCATAAGTGGGGGGGGGGGGGGTTAAGATGTACTGTAGGTTAAGCTTTACTGTTGCATACAGCTTCATTTCAACTTCTAATGAAATACTGGACTATGTTTTTTAAAAAAGAATGCAATGAAATCGTGAATTTCCAGAGCGTCTAACTCTGTACTAACAATCGATTATTACGAACGTCCTCCTAAAGACGTCTGCTGCATCAGGAAAGGTCCATGTCTGTAGATCAGTAACTCTAGTCACACTATCTGACAACATGAAGACCTCCGGACACTTGGTCACTTTGGCTTTAGGGACCCTCTACTTACTACCACATAAGAATGATGTTGTTTAGAACTTTAGAAGAGGTCTAAAAATAGTTTTGTGTCAGCAAAAAAAGTGTTCCAATCACTTCCATGTTAACACAGTTTGGCTAAAATGGCAAAAGCTACATTTCTCAATGTTCATCCAAATGGTGTGATTTGGATGTCAACTATATGTATGTACTAACAATCATCTAAAAATGAGCTAAAATGCATTTTTACTCTGGATAATAAGTAAGTAGATTTTTTTTAGGTATCTGTACTTTAAGTTTTTTTGCTTTTTACTTTTACTCGCTACATTTTTTGCATAAATATGTGTACTTTATACTCTTTACATTTATATAAATATGTGTACTTTATACTCTTTACATTTATATAAATGAGTGCAGACCCCTTGAAAATGTGTTAGTTGGGGCCTTTACATGCAAATTCATTTAACACCTGTAGCCAAAGATCTTAAATTTTCAATACAGATTGGATTGAGATTGAGGTGGGGACAGGAGGCATGATGGGGTGAGGTAAGCCATTTTGTCGCTAAAAGTTGCCAACACTGCCTATTTCAGACCATTCCTCTAAAGCAGACGGGGGTAAATGTACCATTTCACTTCCTCACTATTTAATAATGACAGGTGTTTAGATAAAACTCATACAAGAAACATGTACAGATGAATAGTATACTGTTCAAATATAAATAAACATCCATACTAATTCATAAAGGTCTTTAATTTCGTCTAATTGTGATTCAAACTAGAGGCGGAACCAGGGTTTATGAAGACCAGGTCTTAGTCCAGAGGGGGTCTGGGGGGCCTCCCCCAGAAAAATAAAAACGGACTTCTTAAATACAATTTCCTGTATTCTAGTGCATTTTAAGGTGACCTGTTCAACAAATCATAACCTCATGACATAGATATAAAACACTACAGTATATTGGTATGTTAGCATGTTAGCATGTCCAGCATCAGGTGCCACAGCCACCATCTTGGTACAGGGTCCCGATGTTTCTCACACTATCAGGGAAGTTATTGCCAACTGATGATCAGGTAAACAGTGATACCCCAATATAAAGATGGTAGTGATTAAACTCAACATGAAGTGGTGTGTGTGTGTGTATGCCACTCATGTTCCACTCAGGTCACAGTGTTCCTTCCAAACACACACATTACATTTGCAGTAGTGTTGCACTGATCGATCATAATCGGCTGATATCGCCTAAAAATAGCAGAAAAACATGCCAATCAAAAAGCCTGACGTAAATTACTAGTGACCATTTTCAAACTGTCAAACACACTACAGAACAGGTGCATCTGGTCTGGACTGTTTCAAATATAGTTAGTTCATAGTTTTATTTGTATAAATGATGCACCCTCTGCTAGATGACACGTTTGGACATTTAAAATTCCTTCAGTGATCAGCAGTGATCGGCAGATCAAGTGTTTTGGTGATCGGTATTGGTGATCAGACCAAAAAATGCTGATGGTGCATCACTCATTTGCAGCATATCATGCTCCCAGTGCTTCCCTTTTGTGCCCATGTCCTTGTTGGGGCAGAGCAGCCAGGGCTGGGGCTCACACACTCTTAACCAGACTGGTAGAGGCTGGTGTGTGGGGAATGTGCTGGTGCTGTTGAATAAGAGGAGTCACCAAAGCTTTCCATAGGTCTGCTAGGAAAAGTCTCCTCTGGAAACTCTTCCTCTAATACCAGGTTGGCACAAAATAAAGGGAAAGAGATGAGTTCACATAACAGACACCTGTATAGTCTGAAAAAATGATTCACACATAAGGACAGGAAAGAGGAGTGAGTGAGTGAGTGAGTGCACTTTCTCCTGAAATGCCCAAAGTATGAGTCAGAACGAAGGGCATTTTTCAAGGAGCTGGAGCTCTGGATCCCAGAGTTCCAGGACCTAGAGGAGGCAGATCAGCTGCAGGTGGTTCTGGGAGGAGGTTCCGGACCAGCAGCCAGATCTGCAGCCAGGTACATCCTGTTGTGCCACAACCTGAGAGACAGTGGGTGAAGCTACAGGGTGTTATGACACCATTATTGATCATATTGATCATACTGACCATGGTGAGGGATGTACGTGTGTGTATAAATATAGATCAATATTGTACTATTATATGTACATATTATTGTATTATTGTACTCAGCACACAACGGCACATTTCCTCACCGGTCTACAAAGTTGTTTTCTATTTCTATTTTTATCTGTATTCTATTTTACTTGTTATTTATATTATTATTACAACTTTTTAATTTTATATTGTCTATATTCTATGATACTTGTTTTTCTGTTCTCTGCGCTTTGGCAATATTAATGTAAACATCTTTCATGCCAATAAAGCACCTTTTGATTTGATTTGATTTGAGTGAGTGAGTGAGTGAGTGAGTGAGTGAGTGAGTGAGTGAGTGAGTGAGTGAGTGAGTGAGTGAGTGAGTGAGTGAGTGAGTGAGTGAGTGAGTGAGTGAGTGAGGTGTGGTGGTGTGTATGCGGATGTTTTCTGTCTGATGGATGAATATATTGTGGATTCCCATTCTTTTCCTATGGCGGTCACTTTTGAGCAGGAACACCACAGATGTTACAAGGTTGATTAAAACACTGAAAATTCAATGACAGAAGTGATCATTATTTTATATGTTCAGGTGCATAGTGTGGAGGATAACATCAGGCCTTGATGAAACACATGAAAAACATGTTTTAAGTTGGAAATCGGTCAGATTTGACCCGAACATGACTGGAGGTTTAATGGTTGTAATGGTTTTACTGGTCTTAATGTTTTTAATGGTTTAATGGTCTTAATAGTTTTATTGGTTTAAATGCTTTTACTGGTCTTAATGCTTTTACTGGTCTTACTGGTTTCACTGGTCTTAATGGTTTTACTGGTCTTACTGGTTTTACTGGTCTTAATGTTTTTACTGGTTTTACTGGTCTTACTGGTTTCATTGGTCTTACTGGTTTTACTGGTCTTAATGGTCTTACTGGTTTCACTGGTCTTAATGGTTTTACTGGTCTTAATGGTTTTACTGGTCTTAATGGTCTTAATGGTTTAACTGGTCTTAATGGGTTTACTGGTCTTACTGGTTTCACTGATCTTAATGGTTTTACTGGTCTCACTGGTTTTAATGGTTTAACTGGTCTTAATGGTTTTACTGGTCTCACTGGTTTAACTGGTTTTACAGGTCTCAATGGTTTTACGGGTCTTAATGGTTTTACGGGTCTTAATGGTTTTACTGGTCTTACTGGTCTTAATGGTTCTAATTGTTTAATGGTTTTACTGGTTTTAAGGACTGGACCTGAACCCCCTTGAACTAAGGAGTTAAAACAGAACAGAGGAAGAACAGGTGAAAGACATGGACATAAAAATGTGAACCAGGGTTGGACTGGGACAGAGAATTGGCCCAGACATTTTGAACCCAGACTGACCCACCAGGTATCAAGCAGGGGCGAACTTGGGCAAATAAGCAGTCAGTGAATTAGTGCCTGATCAGTGCACTGCAAACCACAGTTGTCTGTCACTGATGAAACTAGTGTAGTATATGTGTTATTATAAAAGTGCAAAGGTACATGTGAATACTATTAAAGGTCTATGTAATGTAACTGTAATTATATGGTAAAAGGCTAGTGACAAGAGGATCAGCTTTAGCAGAGAAACACACACCGCGTATTTTATTTTAAACTGGGACCATATTGAAAGTTAGACAAACAAAACCATGTAATAGTGCATCAGTGAATGACCGTTCAAAATAATGGTTCAGAAATTTAACTGAACACAGAATTCAATATAACAGTATTAGCTGTATTAAATACTCAAGAGTCACATTTGTATAGAAATGGCATCAATTTTCTCAAAAGGAGCAGAAAATCACACAGCTAAAGCAGCTAACCATGTCCACCGTGGCTAAGCTAAAGCAGCTAACCATGTCCACCGTGGCTAAGCTAAAGCAGCTAACCATGTCCACCGTGGCTAAGCTAAAGCAGCTAACCATGTCCACCGTGGCTAAGCTAAAGCAGCTAACCATGTCCACCGTGGCTAAGCTAAAGCAGCTAACCATGTCCACCGTGGCTAAGCTAAAGCAGCTAACCATGTTCACTGTGGCTGAGCTAAAGCAGCTAACCATATTCACTGTGGCTAAGCTAACACCAACAACAGCGTTTAGATTCACCAATAACAGGTGATGCATTTCACACAGGTGCTCTTTGACACAGTTCGGGTAAACGGCTTCTAAAAATTACAAAGTAAACATTAAGCCTCGGGACTCAGAAAAATTTAAAATACTTGAAATTAATTTTAAACGAACCTGCAATTACTTCGACACTCACCGATTCATCTGACTGACTGAACCACTGCTTCAAACTACCGCGGGTGATAATATGGGAAATATGATTGGCTGGTCTGTGCCTAATGGCGAGTACTGATTGGCCGGAGAGTCCCAGGTGACTTTCTCGCGAGAGATCGTGGAGGTACCACAAGTTTTTGACAGATAGACCAGCCTATAAAATACAGGAAATCAGATTAAAGCCCCGCCCACTTGTCCATTCTACATTTCCTGGTTCAGGCGACTGAACACAACCTTGTGGGTCAGCGAGAGAGATGACATGTGTGGCGTGTGAGCGCGTGAAGTCGTTGAAATGCGTGTGTCACACGCTCAATGCGTGAGACTTGAGAACCCTGCCTGTAGCATATGGAAGCATCTGGAACTTCCTGTGAACTGTAACCACATGTTTCACCTTCGCCTTTGACATGTTGTCTGCACCGCTGCTTGTGCGCGCTGCCGCGTGTGCGCGCTTCCGTAACAGTTGAGAGAGGGCGTAATTAAACAACAGCTGGATGTGTGGTACTGGAATTAACATTAGATTTAGGTCTGGTCACTACCATTAAAGGGATAGTTCACTATTTTTCACATGCATCTGTATGTCATCAGTATCTTTACTCTGGTGCACCCACAGTGACTTACACCCGACAGCGTCAAGTTGTAGTCCGGTTTTGGTCAAAGCGAAAGTAGACCCGGCAGGTTTTCTGGGGTTACGAAAATAAAACCTCTGTCTTCTCAGAACAGTATCATGTTTGAATGAGTGATTTATTTGCATCACAGAACCACCACGGAACAAAAACAAACACATTGTAATTCCTTTCAGCTACTTTCTGTCAATATCATCAATGCCTGCACGCAGCAGCCGCAAACACTGATGAAAGTAGTTTGCTAAGGCGCGCAACTCTTAGCAATGACAACGCGCATTGATCCTAACTTTTTTTTTTTCCAAAATGTTCTATCTATTAAACTGAGTAACTGTGACCTGATCAAATACATAATTGACAAGGCTTTACTTTAGATACTTTTGAAACCTTTATGATTTTTCCTGGTTAAATCAGTATTATTGTGTTCATGGCAAAAAAAAAAAATGCACTAAGATACACAAAAACTGCAGAGAAAACATATAAGAAACAAACTAAAATCCATTAGAATTCCCAAAAAATTAATAAACGCAAAAAATGTGTGAATGAAAACATTTAATACGTATTTAAAACTATTCTAAAATACAGAAAAAAATAAAACATTTTAAAATTCTGACTATATTTGCTGTTCTATTGAATTGCAATAATTTATTTTTGTCAGATTACTGAGTTCATGTTAATTTTGACAGAAATATAAATAATTAGATGACTTTAGTTTCCTTTGTCATTTTGAAATGTTGAATTCGTTTTATTATTATTAATAATAATTATTAATATTATTAAAATCAGCTTAATTGTTTTCTGGTTGTTGAGTGATCCAGTTTCTAGCTGATACTGATGTGGTTTATGAGGCTGTAATGTGTGGTTTCATCCACTAGATGTCACCTTTGACCTTTTATAAAATACTCTGCAGCAGTTTTTCCTGTTTTTTTTATAGGATCATGTGATTAAACTAAACTCACATTATTATTGTCCAGTTCGACTGTTAGAAGCTCCAAAATAAACCACATCAGATTATATGTAGATTTATTAGTTTAATTTATTGCTGGTTTTAGTTCATGTCATCTTTTTATGAGACATGCAATTATGTAAATAGAGTCTTTTTAATATATTCTGAATAAATATAGTAAAAAGACTCTATTTACATAATAACTTTTATTGAAGCTAGTTTTATTTGAATTGTTTATATATTTACTGGCATTTTTCACATTGTATTGGTGAGTATTTGAACTGGTTTTAGGATTTTAGTTTCATTTCGGTTCACAAAACATATTCCATGTAGAAAGCAAACTAGTTTATTATTTTAATTTTCTCAGCTGAAACATGTGAAACCATGACAGCACAGACACATTCATACCCAATATTTCACCAATTATTGCATTACTTTCCATCAGATCATTTTCTATTTGACAGTCTATCTGGTCCACAGTTCAGACCAGACCACCTGGAGCAGGGGAGTCAAACTCGTTTTAGTTCAGGGGCCACGTTTAGCTAAACTTGATCTGAAATGGGCCGAACCAGTGAAATAATAATATAATAATACATAAATAATGTCAACTCCAAATATTTCTCTATATTATAGAGTGAAAAACATAAAAGTAAATAATGAAAATGTTTCCATTAACAAACTATTCTTTCAAAAAATGTGAATAACACAAAAAATCTAATGAAATAATAACCCTCATTTTAACAATTATGCTTTTGTTCATCATTTCCACCTGTTCATCATAACTTGCAGATCATAGTGGATCTATAAATACACAAAATATTTCATCAGGCAGATTATTCTTTAAATTGCACTGACTTTTCTTGAAAACACACTCCTTGATATATTTCTTCAAAATTATTCAAATAACTTACAAAATTATACTTTGTTTGAGTGTGAATATGTGAAAATATTTACATTTACAAAGAAAAAAATTGGAGTTGTGATTATTTATAGATTATTATGACGGTATTATACTTGTCTGACCCACTTCAGAGTAAATTAATTTGAATGTGGAACCTGAACTAATATGATTCATATCTTAATATCTATTTTTGCATTTTACAAATTCAAATTGAACCATTTGGCGGGCCACATTTGGCCTGCGGGCCTTATGTTTGACACCTTTGACCTAGACTCTACCTGGTCCACAGTTCAGACCAGATCACCTAGAGGCCAGAACCTAATAATTACAAAGGAAAAGTCCACGTTGACCCTGTGTTTTCAGTGTCAGTCCACTGAAAAGACGATGTTTTAATTGTCTTTTAAAAATATTAATATATTCTATTAATTATTAATATTATTCTATATTAATTATGTTAAATATTCGATTTAAATTTTCAGTATTTGCAGTTGAATCCAATTTTCTTGGTGTTGAAATGTAGAAGTGGCATCAGATTAGTTTCCAGTCTTTTCTAAACTCATCGCTCAGTGCGAGTCTGGAAATAGTTAGTGAGTGTTGGAACAGATTTAACGGCTCGTCGGGGCTTCAGCACCTCTAGTATCTGAAAGTGGGGTCATGACCTTTGCCAGCAGGACGTCTGTCTGCAGGATCAGCTGATTTACTGACGCACACATGACACCACATCAGGAAACAGACACATTTACTGTGTTTTTAATGTTAAATGTTAAATGATTAAAATGTTTAATCACATTAATCGAAGTTGACTTGGATTAGATCAGATTAATTTAGATTAATCATGATTAATCCAACACTGTTCATACAAACAACAGACGTTAGAGTGTAAAGACAAATAATAACTACACAAAACACAACACGTTGACAGAGAACAGGATACAACAGCAGGAAATAAATAGAAAATAAAACTGCTGCACTGAACTTAAACTGGATTAAACATGTAACAGCATCATGGAATTAAAATAATGTTATTAAAAGCTAAATAATAAAAAATATTACTAATAAAGGATTACAATGAAGTTATTAAAAGATAAATGCTTAAAATATTACCAATAAGATTAATATGAAGATATTAAAAGATAAACTATTAAGATATTACCAATAAAAGATGAGACCATCAGGAATCGAGATAAATTATATTTAATCCAACAGTGTGTGAAAAATAATGTATATCAGTGGTTTTATTTAATATTTCCTCCCTTTATACAGGTTCAGAAAATATGACATTTACAGGGTTTATTTATAGTGTTTGTTTATAGGTTTATTTATAGGGTTTATGAAAGTTTATCAGGTGAAAGCCTCCTGCTTTTTTGTGTTCATTGGGATGAAGCTACAGAGTGAAATGACGGATGTACAAACCAAAAATAAAATAAATGTATTCATTAATTTGAAAAGGAAAGAAATGAAAAGAAACTACATTAAATAAATGCATAAATGTGAAGTCAGTGTGAAGTGCAGTGGTTGTTAGTGTGTGTGTGTGTGTGTGTGTGTGTGTGTGTGTGTGTGTGTGTGTGTGTAGTGAATGTGCTGCTACAGTTGTGTTTGTCCAGCAGGAGGCGCCGTGTGTCTGCGTCTGAACAAACACATTCCATCTGTTTGACTCATTCTCCTAAAGAATTAATAAAGTCATTAGATTTAAATAAAATTATATATTTGTGTGCGTGTGTGTGTGTGTGTTTGTGTGTGTGTGTGTGTGTGTGTGTTTGTGTGTTTCAGATGTACTCTAACCCTGTCCCTGAATGTATTGTCAGGTGAAACAGCAGTTGTGACAGTGTGACCTTTGACCTCCTGCACAAACACACCTTCAAATCATGCTAAATAAGACACGTTTTCCATCACAGGTCGATCAATATTTGAAAAGGTAAATAAAAAAATAAATGTATTCATTCATTTGAAAAGGAAAAATGTAATTCACAGATGAATGTTCAGTTCAGTTGAATTTATTTCGAGCACACCAAATCATCAAAACGGTCAACAAAAAATATTTCTTGTACTCGAAAAGGAGTAAAATGTCCACCCCTTTTTTTTTACAAACTAATAATCCAGCACACACAAAACATCCATAATAATTTATATACATATTGTTTTATAAATCACCACACACAATCCAATTTATATAATCAAATATAAATATATTTATATTCACTTTATATTTATTACAAATACAGTATTTAATATAACATCTCCTAATCATGATCATTTCTATTAATTTATCACAATAAAATCTTATTTCATACTTTCTTCTACATTATAACTGAATATTGACTTATTCATATAATGTTCTGTATTTTATTATACTTATTTTATACATCCTTTTAAATGCGCAAATTGAAAACTCACAGAACATCATGTTAATGAAAGACATCATAGTGAAGCACAAATAATGAAAACACAGTAGAACAGAACTTTATTGTCACACACACACATTTGTATATGTTTATATATATATATATATATATATATATATATATATATATATATATATATATATATATATATATATATATATATGTTTATATATATATATATATATATATATATATATATATATATATATATATATATATATATATATATATATATATATATATATATATATATATATATATATATATATATATATATATATATATATATATATATATATATATATATATATATATATATATATATATATATATATATATAAACACTGTGGATAAATAAAATAAATGTCCACATCATTACTTAAAAAGTGCTATAGTGCTTTAAAATAGATTAAAATGTTTTCTGCCTGTGGGTAAAAACTGTGCAGCGGTCTCAGTTTTGATCGTCTCAGTCAGTCAATCAGTTGTTTTGATCAATAAAATCTAATGTTTCCCAAAACAAAAGTGGTTTAACATAAATAAATATGTTTAATTGTCACCAAGGATGAAGTTAAATAGAAAATATTTACATAGAAGGAGCAGGATTTAGGGAATGTTGATGTTTTTTTTTCCTTAAAAATAAAAGTCACATTGATGAATGTGTTTTAAATATAGTCTGAGATTAATTTAATATTCAACCCACTTATTGATGAATTGATCAGTTGTTTTAGCTCTGATGTCAAATCAATACATAAAACATGAAAACTAAATGACTTTACTCAGCTCTAATGTCTTTGGTGGATTCCCAATGCTTTGATTTCTTCATCTACTGCAGCGTTTCCTCACTTTTCCTTCACACTGTAAAAAAAAATCTTATTTTTACGGTAAAATTCCAGCAGCTGTGGTTGTCCAAAAACGGTCCTAAACATTTTCTTCATTTACAGGAAAAAAATATCTATTGACACAGTTAATTTTAGGGTTTAAAAATGTACTTGAATCTTTACTTTACTTAAAAAATACAGTTTTAACATTTAAAAAATGTCCTGCTTTACTTGAAAATCTATGAGTTTTTCTTATTATTACAGTATCATATCAACAACTGTGAGTTAGGGTCAGTTAGTTAGTTAGTTAGTTAGTTAGTTAGTTAGTTACAGTTAGTTCTTGTCTGTGGCAGACAAATAAAGATACTTTGACTTGACTTTGGTACAAACTGTATTTTTTTGAACATTTAATCCATGCAAAAATAGACCTGTATTTATTCTAAGTACTACAACATGTTGATGTAATCACTATAACAAAATATACATTAAACTGTGGAAATAAATGTAAAAATGACAGTATTGAATGAAACACATATAATGGCATTTTCCTGTTTAAAAAAATAAAATAAAAAATATATATATGTATATATATATATATATATATATATATACAAGAGTATGGAAATGTGTTTATTTTTCATCTGCTGCAGCTTTTCTCACTTTTTCTTCAATTTTATTTGGAGTATTGTCAAGAAATAATATGAATATTTGTGAAAAAACAGTTCTTTTTTGAGACTAAAGTGAAAGGGAGGGAATACGTCCTAGCTCGCTTCAGTCCAGGAGCGTCACAAGTGCATGTGTTGAAGTGACTAAATATGTTCCCACCCTGGTCTGAACACTTTAAGCCTTAAACAGACAGTCTGACTTTTCTACTAGTTCACTAATGAATGTTTCCATTAGAAGTCATTAATTGTCTTGGTGTTAACATGTGGAGTTGTAATAATGTGAAGTTGTGGAGATTGTTGTTCATTTTGACATCATACCAGGAGCACAACCTTCCACATATAATCCCCATTTGTCCATTTCCTCACTGAAGATCATTGTATTTTAAATAATGCACTTTAGAACGTTTGACTCATTAATTTTTTCTTTATTGTCTGATTTTATGTAAGTTTGTAATTGATTACAAAAGTAATTAAAGTAATAGAGAGTAGAACCATGTTATGGGGGATAAAGGGAGAGGGTTACAGTTGAAAATGTTATGTGTATGTGTCTGTGTGTGTGTGTGTGTGTGTGTGTGTATATATATATATATATATATATATATATATATATATATATATATATATATACATACAGAGAGAGAGAGATTTTTTAAAGCAAAATAGGGTGAACAAATTAATTCTTGCTGTTGTAAGCGTGGGTTGTTGTTTTTATATTTAGTACATATACTCTTATATTCTTATTTATTTTCTTTTCACTCAATGTTTTTCTCTTCTGCATACGTGTGCCCTGTTGTTTTTAATGTTTACTCTGTTACCCTGAAAAAGAGCAAGAAAAAAAAGAAGTAATTAATTGTGTTTTATTTGATCTTCCTGAAACCCAGTAAATTAACATATTCACCTACATTAATTAATTGTCTTTGTCAGGAGGATTTTATTCTTACTTGTCTTTGTTGCTTTTTGTTTATTTTTAATTAATCTTACTCAATCAATGTTGGACGAGATTATTGTAATCGCCTTGTGTGTGTGTGTGTGTGTGTGTGTGTGTGTGTGTGTGTGTGTCTGCAGAGACATATGATGCTATAACTCAATGAATACGTGAGATATTGCCATGAAATTAGATGGACAAATACATATAGCTAATGTGCATCAGATGGAATGATCCATTTGACTAAAGGTCAAAGGTCACAATTAACTAAAACATCAAAATCACATAATCAGTTATAACTCAAGAATGGAGGGTCACAGAACTTTCAGATTGGGACCAAACGATGTGGAATAAAGATTTCTAAAATTCTCATAATTGGTGTTATCACCTGCGACCAATAGGTTTTGAGATCGCTGGAGGTCAAAGGTTACATGTGGCAAATTTAAGTTGTGTAACACTGTTTGTGTCAAACATAGACATATCACGCTATAATGTAATCAATACTAGATATATTATCATAATATTACACACACTGACGCATATATAGATATAATGAAATTATCAATATTGCAAAAGGTCAAAGGTCAAGGTCTCATTTAGTAGGAAGTTTAAAATCACATTATTGGCTCTAATTCAAGAACAGGTTGTCATAGAAACTTGAGATTGGCACAAAATAGGGGCGAGATTAGACATTCTCTGAATACTAGTTTTAATGTTGATTTAATGATTCAGTCGATGTTCATTAAAACTCAGATCAAAGTTGAAAGTTTTGTTTTTTTTTTAACAGAATTAGAGTATTAGTGAAGAAAATATATTTTCTTTGGTTTGTTTTTTAACTCGTATTTCAATAAGTGAATTTAAAGAGAGTGTTTCCACTCACTGCCGTTGATCTGACTCCATGGGTTTTACTGGTCAATTCATGTTGTAGAAGGTGAGGGTGTTTCCATGGTAACGATACAGCCTCATATCTGACAACCACGAAAAGACGAAGAACTGGATTTTACATCAAGTATCGACACGTTTTGATCGAATTAATGGATCAACACGAGTTTATGCTTTTGATTCAGTGGATGTTTTTAGTTCGAGGCGACGTTTGGGTTTTTATGGGTTAAAGATGTTCTGATAAAGTGGATTCCACTAACAATGAAGGTGGTTCTGTTCCGATTAAGTCGGTTCACCAAACAAAAAAGACAGTTACGCTGATGATGAAAGCGGTTCTGCTGACGATATTCTTTGAAAATTTTAAGGTGGTTTATTAAGGAGGTTTTGGATGTTTTAACAAGGCTCTGAAGGAGCCAGAATCTGCAGCGGTTCTTAACAGGGTTTCATCATGGTTCTAAAGGAGGCTCCATCATGGTTCTAAAGGAGGTCCCATTGTGGTTCTAAAGAAGGTTCTCATTGTGGTTTAAAAGAGGTTCCATGATGGTTCTAAAGAAGATTCCATCGTGGTTCTAAAGGAGATTCCATCATGGTTCTAAAGAAAGTTTGATCATGGTTCTAAAGGACATTCCTATAGGAGGTTCCATCGTGGTTCTGAAGAAGGTTCCATCATGGTGCTAAACAACATTCCATCGTGGTTCTGAAGGGTGTTCCATTGTGGTTCTAAATGATGTACCAATAGGAGGTTCCATTGTTGTTCTGAAGAAGGTTCCATCATGGTCCTAAACGAGGTTCCATCGTGTTCTAAAAGAGGCTCCATCATGGTTCTAAAGGAGGTTCTCAGTGTGTTTTTAAGGTGGAACTTTGATTCTGATTAATCGATTGATATCATCCCCGAAAAATGATTTGATTGTTTGGAAAATTAACATCTGGACTGAATTGTTTTACAGTTAAAAACAGCTGTTTTCCAGTGGGTTTTTTTTTGTCTATGTTGCCGTCGAACAGCTGAATATTAACCTGCAGCAGAAAAACTGTCAGCTTTAACTCATGAAAAGTGTCTTTATTGATCAAAAGCCGATCAGTTCATCTGTCAGATCCATACTTTTGGCATTTGACCGGAACATTCTGCACCTTTTCTGTTTTATTGGTGTACAGTTTATTTTTACGGTGAGTGGAGTTTGACAGATGACAGAGCTGAAAAGAAGCAGACGTTAAATCACACAGGCGTATTGGCATAAATCTGTGCCAATAATCAATATTCAGTTGTAAATTGCGACTTTTAACAGTGAATTAACGGCTCTTCTTCTCAGATTTTGAACAGTTTTTTAAATTTTCTTTTGCAGTATGATTTTAACAGCAGAACGTTTCGCACGTGCTCAGTCTGTTTCCAGGGTCGTCATTTATTGTGGAAGCCATTGATTTAGGTACCATTGATCAGGTATCAGCGTTTGTCTCCAGACTCCTGTTGTTGTAGTTTTTATCCAGTAAATTCCATAATGATGCCGTAATATGGGAATTAATTTTTCCAGCGTCAGTAGAAGCAAGAATGAGGGTTTAGACTGAACTGGAGTTCTTCTGTTACAGTGAAACTTGCACTAAAATGAAAGATTTTCACCATGATTTCCAGATGGTTTTTGTTTATTTGTGTCCTGAGGCGACACTAGACCTGTTTACAACAGAGTTTTTATTCCTGTTTAACCCAGAATAAAGGTTTATTCCTCTTTCACATGAACCATGTAAACACCTAATTCCAGTTGAAAATTATAATTCACAATTAAACTGAATTCTGAATAAAGTCACTGGTCAGAGGTCGGGAGTAATAAAGTGACGCTGCAACAATTCGGAAATAAACAACCAGAAACAACCATAGAAGAACAACAACGGGTGTAGATTTCCTTTCCAGTCGTTCAGCTCCATAATCCACCATTTTGTTTAGTCATTCCTAAATTTCTCCGGACTCCTCTGTGAACTTTCCGGCGCTCTAACTACATCATCCTAAAGATTACACTGATTGGTTGTAGTACCGTCCTATTGCATACAGAGGATTTGAAAGACAACCTGTTAGCCCCGCCTCCCCTGACTATGAAGCACCACTAGACCCATACATGGACTGAATAGGGTTAGCACTGCTAGGCTATGACTTTTCGATGGAACCCAAACATTTGCGAACAGTGGAGGCTGTGGATATTACTAAGTACCTGGTCCTGCACGCATCCTACTACACCAGCAACAGATGAAAGCCTAGAAAAGTTTGGAGACATAGAACTTCTTCGCCAGCGGGTGGATCCACAACCTCCGTACCACAAGGTTCAGCGATAATTATCATTCGGTCTTCACCAGGGTGAGTGTTTTATTTATAAAGATGTGATGTCAAGATTGTATTGCATGTTTGTTGACATTAGTTGCTACTGCTAGCGGCTAGCAGTGACTAATGTCAACAAATGTGCAAAATATCTTGATGTGGCTAGCTAAACCATATCACAACAAATGAGCATTTAATAATAATAATGGATTGGATTCATTTAGCACTTTTTTGGCCACTCAGAGCCCTTCACATTAGTGACCCATTAATCATTCACTCTCACATGCACCCTCTGGTGGTGGTAAACTACATACATAGCCGCAGTTGCCCTGGGGCAGACCATTTTGCACATACAGCCCCTCTGACAACCACCGAACACCAGTGTGAGTGACACTGAAGGCAATGAGGGTGAAGTGTCTTGCCCAAGGACACAACGGACTGACTAGGACAGAGTGGAATTAGAACCACCAAGTTACTGGACAACCCGCTCTACCAACTGAGCCATGGCCGCACATCCACATATAGCACATCCACACACAAAAAGTTAGCTTTGGAACATACCCCTGATGAAGTGGTCACTACAGACACTGGCATTAGCATTAGCATTAGCAGACTCTGCTCCTCCTGACCGCAAACGCAGATTTAAAATCCCCTTTTTACGGTATTTTACTGTGAGCATTTTCCATTTCTCACTTTTGTGAAAGACAGTCTTTGGTACTCTAAAAAAAAATCGCTTTTCCTTCTCTCTGTTAGAACGATTGGCACAGCTTTAAACTACACAAAACAGACATTTTCGTCAATCTACTTCACTTCCTGCCCTCCGTCTGAAAATCGTGCGCTGACAATAGAGCACTGTGACGACACGTGAAATCAACCTATTCAATAATTCCTCTGACACATGATCCTGGTTTGGTTGTAATGACGCACATATTCCACTGTGGGCATTAGTTTGTTGATTCCGATGGTTGATTGGGTTGAGCTGCTGCTTCATAATTATAACAAAAATTAAGTCAAACATCACATGTAGTATCTGCTCTAACATGTTGATAGTTGAAGCCAATGCAAAACAGGAAGTGGATGCCATCATTTTCTTCCAGACATTAAAAATGGGGTGGAAGATGTTTTTTTGGAGTATTTTTTACCACATTGCTTGAAAACTTCTTCACGATCCCATATCCCTGAAATAGAATGTCTGCAAAAAAAAAACAACTAAATGTTTTAGTCCAGTCTGGATGGTGGAACTAGAGGAAAACTCTGGCCAATCATTGTACTGATCATCTTTACAATGATTGATACGTCCATCAAATATCAGTCCACTCCCACCCCACCCCCCCTTCTGCATGCTCGCAGAAACAGGTGTGGCGGCAAAGACGACAAGTATCTGCTCTAACATGTTGATAGTTGAAACCAACGCAAACCAGGAAGTGGACGCCATGGTTTTCTTCCAGTAGAGATCCAGACGTTAAGCGGCTGGTCTGTCCAATCAGAACCCTCCGTACCTCCAGCTCTGAAAGACCAATTAACTAGTGCGGAATACACCTGTTTCCATGGAAACCTTTATTCAGAATTAACATGTCCATGTAAACACAAAGGAAATAGCTTTAATTCTGAATTATTTTATTCAGAATGAATAATTGTGAATTAAAAAAAAAAAAAACATCACGTAAACTGTTCTGGGTCTAATTTGATAAAACTGATATTTATCCAGATTTTTCAGGAGATTAAAAATAAAATTGGAGTCAAATTTTATCCAACAGAATGTGTTAAAACTGTGCAGTAAATAAAAACCAAACTGACAGAATAAGATGTATTCAGAATAAGTGGTGCCGGTGTGTTGTGTATTCATTTATTCTGGAATATTCTGCTGCTTTTAACCCTTTAACACCACAGGGATCACCGGTGACACACGTGTGTTTGAAATGACCTGAACTCCTGCTGCTTTGTGCCGTTTTAATGATTGAAACTGAAGTTGAAAGCTGTGAAACGGGCTTTTTCTGACGATATTAAAGTAAAGACTGAGTGTGTGTGTGTGTGTGTGTGTGTGTGTGTGTGTGTGTGTGTGTGTGGAGAAGGAGGAAACCACCAGGAAAGATGGAAAAAAAAAGGAAAGAAAACCTACATTAAATCCACTCACATTATTTTTGAAACAGCTTATTCCGTCACATCCTGAATTTTCTTTATTTATTGCACAGTTTGAACACATTCCATCTGGGTTCTTAAATATTTCCTCCTGTAACACGGACTCAAAAGCTCCACACAATGTCAAACTGTCTGAGTTTTAGTTCAAATTACATTTTAGTTTTTCAATCTCACAAATGTTCAACTTGCACTTTTCAAGAATTTATTTTAAAAAAGAAAGTTACAGAACATTTAAATTGTTTTTTATTTTCTCCTTTTCTTCTTCTAACTCACAGTTGAAAGTTTTTAACGACATAAAAATTATAAATACTGACAAAAAAAGGGTTAAATCTACTTCAGCTTTCCACCTTTATGTATTTTATTTAAATTATATTATATTCAGGTTGATGTTGTTTTAATCACATCATGTGACTCCTCCAGACCTCCAGGTGAGTCAGGGTGTTTCCATGATGCGTTTGAGGTTCCAGGGGAGCAGTGGGATATTTTAAAGGGCCCCATGGGACCCTGAAGTGGCTCTGAGGGTTTGGCCAAGAACCTGTTTCTGCATTCAACACTTTTTATTTATTATTCACATTTTACAGACAAATGTTAAGGGTTTTTTAATATTCATTTAATGTAAGGATTTTAGTTCAAACTTTGAATAAATAAAAAAATTAACATTTAATTAAAGTCTGTTACAAATGGAAGAAAATATGTTTTCTAACGTTATTATTATTATTATTATTATTATTATTATTATTATTATTATTATTATTATTATTATTATTATTATTATTATTATTATTATAGTGAATATTGTTGCTTTTATGACACATTTCATACATGTGGGTTTTCATGTTAATTAGAAGTAACGAAATTGTTTTGTTTAAAACAACAATTCTGTACAAATTCGTGTTATTTGTCGGTGAAGGCGCCTGTTGCCCGGTGCATTCGGTTCCTCACCGACCCCGTCCTCCTCCTCCTCCTCCTCCTCCTCCTCTTCTTGTTCTTCATCCGTGTTTGCAGCAGCGTCTCATTGACTTTTTCTCTCTCTCCTGCACAAGAAATCTTTTTCCAGGCTTTCCAGACGTTTCTGTTTCCCTGGAGGGGAGGCAGCGGGCTAAAGGAGGATAAATATTTAATCAGCACTGCTCTGGAGTTTGTGCTTAATTAGAGGAATTCTGTTCCTGCCACGAAAATGAACAGAAATGACTGCTGGAGATGTCAGAAAGTCCAAAAACAGCCAAGAAACCACCCTAAATTCACTATTATTATTATTATTATTATTATTATTATTATTATTATTATTATTATTAGTAGTAGTAGTAGTAGTAGTAGTAGTAGTAGTAGTAGTAGTAGTAGTAGTAGTAGTAGTAGTAGTATTGGAGTAGATGAGCAGGTTCTAAAGAAATATTTCTTTGTATTTTCAGTGAAAACACTGCTTCTTATTAGCACCTTTTCCTCTCAGAGCAGAACGCCATATGTCCGCGCATTAAGACAAAAAGAAAAAAGAAAAAGAAGCGCAAATTGGTGCCAAATTTGCGCGCCTCTCGTGTCAATCAGCCTGAATGCGGGATGACAGAAGAGATTATTCCGTGAAAGCAGTTAATCCCGCAGAATCTGTGCGGCAGGAGGAAGTGAATACAGATTTGTGACAGTGATGAGGTTAAAGTCTAGAAGCGCGCGCGCCTTTCTTTCAGGAGCCGTTTACTGCCTGCTTTGTTTTTTTTGCGTTAAATTGACTGACAACCTAAAGCTACTCCAGTCTGACAGCCTCAACAAGCCTGAGGTTTATCAGGATTCAGGTGGAAAAAGCGCACATTTCCTAAAGTGTGCGTAAAAAGCCTCCTCTCTTTTCCGCCGCTGATTGATGGAGCGCGCGCGGATGATAAAAATGATGCTTATGCCGCCTGTGTTTAACGAGATATTGGTTATTTTATCACGTCAACACACCCACAAAGGTTCTATTAAAATAACTATAATAAAAATAGTAATAAGAACAACAATAACACGAATAAATAATAAAAGCCTGCTTCATAAATGGAACTGCGCGCGCTCCCGGAAATGAACTAATCATAAAACGTCTCCATCTCCAGTTTTTTTTTTCTTGCTCAGCAGTCAGGTCTGTGCATCTCATTAACCCATCTGTCCGTTTTAGTTTTTTGTGTTTGTGTTTGTTTGTTTTTTTGTTTTTATCTTACACTTTTCATCAGAGCTTCACTTTTTGCAGCGGAAACACGCGGAAACCCTTATTTGGCGCGTGTTCGGTGGGAAAAAAACACCTCGTGACGCACCGGGCGTTTCCAGCCAATCACACGCCAGAGGTGCGACCAATATTCTAAGGAACCGTCCGTATTTGGAGCGGCCACGCCCACTCCTGCTCCACGCTGGTCCCACGGGAACTTCGGAGCCCAGGACCCCGGGAGAAGGAGCTCTCCGCCGGGACAGTGGAGCCATAAAGAGCCGGGGAGGGAGGGGACGCGCGCTCTGGCTGCCCAATCCCCCTGTTCCCCCGGGAGCCGCAGCCTCCACCGCTCCTCCGTCCCTCCCTCTTGTTTGCTAATCATTTCATTTTACTCCTTTTTGAAGCACTGCCTTGTTTTTTTATCCCACTTTTCATTCTCCCGCACTCCGCGGCTGCTCGCTCGCCTCCCTCTGATCCCCGGCTCTCCGCGCTCCGTTCGCCCGGCGCCAGGCTCTCCGGTTCCCGGCTGGTCCTTCTCTCGTCGGCTCCTCTGAGATGCTCTCCCCGCTCCGCGCTGCTCCTCCTCTCCTCCTCCTCCTCCTCCTCCTCTTTTAACTCCACGCAGACGCACCGGAGCCGCGGCTTTGGATCTAAAAGGCGCCCGGACAAAACCCAGTGGGATCCGGGACTCTTCTCTGGATCAGGACCCGGTACTTTGGGGAAGCACGCTCCAGTGTCCCCCTCCTCCCTCCTCCTCCTCCTCCTCCTCCTCCTTTTGCTCCCCTCCTTCCTGCTCCTTCTTCTTTTCCACCTTAATCCAGGTGGTCCTTTGGCTTTTTTGAGTGGCTGCTTCGGGAGGATTATTCTTGTTCTTTTCGTGTTTCTGCTGAAGACCAGGCTCCCAGAAGGACACTTTGATGTTCTCCATCCAGGACAGCCTCCCCCGGGGGGCCCTGACCATGAAGGAGGAGCCGCTCCCCACCGGCATGACCCCGGTCCGCTCCTGGATGCAGGGCGCAGGGATTTTGGACGCAAACACAGCGGCGCAGAGGTAAAAAATATATATATATAAATCACCCCAAAAAAACAAAGCCACTTTTCCACTTTTCATGTCTTTGCTCTCCGGTGCCCGGTAATCCGGTAGTTTACCGACACAGTTCAGGAAAAGTCCGGTGACAGTGAAGGTGAAAGTCACGTTTCTGCAGCTTCTCCAGGATCCGCTTCAGAAACAGATAAAGTTAAGACAGTCCAAAAACATCCAATAAACTATAATTTACTGCAGGAAAGTGAATCTGACAGGGAGAAATGCGCGCGTGCCATGAAATAAATGTCCAAAAACAAAAACTGAAACAGTCTGTAAAGTTTGGAAACATCACTCACAGTTTTAGGAACCAGAGCCACAGTTTAGTGAAAATAAATAAAAGCACACGTACTAAACATCTGTCTTCACTCTTTACACTTGTTTTTGCTTGTTTTTTTTTACGCACTATAGTGGGTGGGGGGTCTGGATGGGGGGTTACACTCAAACCCTCACCACTCTCACCGGCTCCCTCGTCCTCCGCGGAGGCTCCGGTGTTCCGCTTCGGTCCGGAGCGGCGGGAACGCGCCCTCACACCCCCTACACTCAGTTTCCAGCAGCTCAGACTAAATGTAAAACACAGCTGACATGTTTCCGACCATTCATCCAAACTATCCTCACACGCGCTGTGGAGAAAAGGACTCGCGCTCCACGGACATGGATAACACCGCGCGCTGGAGGCAGCGGCAGCGGCAGCTCAGCCGCGTGTGTTCACTGGACATTTACAAGAAAAACAGTTTTTTGAAGACATTTTTATCCGTGAATTTAAACAGTAAATTCGGGAGTTTTATTTTCTTATAAACACAGTTAATTACGCGCTAAAGATGCAGGAACATTTCAACCCAGAAACATGTAAATGTGACCAATATTTAATTTATGAACAAACTTAAAAAGAACATGGAGCAAAATATAACTGGCTCAGTGGTTAAATTACAACGTTTACTTCTTTTTATCCTTCATGCAGGATAAAATAAGTTCATGTCTGACACATGAAAACTGTACAAAAAATTCAAAAACATAAATAAAAATGAATAATTTGCAGAAATTAATCCAGTTCAAACCGAACAGAAAGTGTCAGAAAATCCACAAACCCGTGTCATTAATATTAATCCAGTTAAAAGAGTCAAATCCTTTATTGGAAAAACTGAACATTTCCTCTGGTTTCAGCCTTTAATCATCATCTTCTTCTTCTTCTTCATCATCTTCTTCTTTCTCTGACATGTTTGAAAGTGAGTTTTCACGGTAGAAATCTGAAGCTGGAGGGATATTTGACCGCTTTACTCCAACTAATCGATGCAGCTTCAGCTTTAAATCACCTGAACACGAAGAGAAAATCCATCATGTGCTGCTTCTTCCACATCTGATGAAACAGCTTTTACATCCAAATATTTAGCCACAACTGAATAAAATAAATGTAATGAAGAACCTCCCAAAAAAAACATTTAATGAAAATTTATTTTTAAACTGAAGCAGCTGCAGTAGCTGCTTCAGTTTAAAAAGAAATTTTACTGAACGTTTAAACAAAATGAAACAAACAAATCAGGGATAATTTGTAATTAAATGTATTTTTAAACAGTTTTGTATTAAAATAAACCTTAAGGAACTGGTTTTTAATGCAACACAAAATCAATACTAACATGAAACAATTTTATTGAGTAAATATAATATAGAATCTCATATTATTATAATTATAATTATAATAATAATAATTATTATTATTATCATTATTAAAGTTGTCAGTCATTCAGCAGCAGAATAAACAGTGCTTTACAGATGTAGTTTCTGTAAAGGAATGTTTGGTTTGACATGAACATGTGCACACAAAACCTTTATTTACAAAACTCTTGACATTATTAACTAGTTAATTCGCAGCAGTTAAAACCTGACACTTGTTTCTTCAACTTCAACCAAAAAGCAGCTTCCTATAGTTGAGGTGATTTTCTGCTTTTCCTCCAGATGTTTGCAGCAGTTTGTTTCCAGCCTCTTCCTAAAGAAGTCTGTTTGAAGTATTTATTCACCCAACTCCAATTAAACAGGGGAATCTGAACAGATTTACTGAGTGTGGAAGAGTCTGTTAGATGCTTATATTAGTGCAGGAAGTCACATTATGCAGAGATTTAATTTAATTTAATTGCATTTCTGTGGCTCAGGTTCCGATCATCACACGTGACTGTTTCTGCAACATGTAAAACTGATGCAAAAGAGGCTTTTATGGCAGAAAAAATAATCTGTAAATGTGTAAAAATACAAATAAAGAAGCAAAAGAAGATGGATGAAGTGTCATGGAAGTTGTAAACCCAGAGCAGAGTCCACTTTCACTTTCATTTAAAACAGTTAAAACACATTTAAACCTATTCAATTAAAAACCCTTGATATTAAAGATTAAATATCAGTTTTATTTGACTCGTTTTGCGCCAGAATGTGTTTCATTTGGCTAAAAAAAAAACCTCCAAAAACAAATAGCTTGTTCTGAACCGGAGAGCGATGACAGGGTTTTTTATCCATTTTATTTCATTTTATTTTATTTTATTTTCTAAGTGTGTGTTTCTCGTGTTAATGTGGTCGTCTGCTGTTGCTGAAGCAAAGGCAGATTAATAATGAAAGTTTGAGCCACAGGAAACACGCCGCTTTGAATCATGCATGTGCACTTGGCTTTTATTTATATCGCCCCCCAAAAAAAGAATCACATGTCTGAAAAATGCAGGAGACAGATTTACAAGCGAACGACACCGTTTTCCTTTGATTTGGAAAATTCTGGAACCTCCCCTAGAGTAGATCTGAGCAGAAAGACATGTCTGAAAACAGATGGAGAAGCAGGATGTCTGCGTTCAAACACAAACCCGCACCTTCCGGAGCTTGAACCTGCCGTGCGCGCGCTTCCCGAGGTGCGTTCGCGGACATGAAGATGCGCAGCAAGTGTCAGGGTTTTCTGTGAAACTACAAAAACACGTACATGTAAAGCACAGAAGTGAATCATATGTCCCTTTACAACACAATTAATATGTTTTTTGCTCCAGAAATGTCAGTTTTTCCTCCAAAAGTGTGAAGTTTTTGTACAATTTAAAAGGAAATGTAGAAAAATCTGTTTGTTTCAGGAAAATGTACAGAATTTATTGGATCTGTAAGTTGAAATGGAGCAAAAAAACAAACAAACAAACAAACAAACAAAAACCTGACAGATTTAGTCACAGAATGACTAATATTACAGTTGTTTTTATCACCACAGCTGCAGGTGGAAAATGTTTCTGAGAAGACACTTTTGACTATTTTCCATCTTTAAATCACACAAATCCACATAAAATGCCACATTTGCAGCAGAATTACGACAATTTTTTTGCTCCAAAAATGTCAGTTTTTTCCCCCTAAAATGTGAAGTTTTTGTACAATTTAAAAGCAAATGTAGAAAAATCTGTTTTTTCAGCAAAAACGTGCAGAATTGATTGCATCTACAAGTTGAAATGGAGCAAAAAAACAAAAACAAAACAACAACAACAAAAAATGAATTAGAGGAAATGTACCCGTAGATGCACCTGATGCTCCCTGGGTTCCACACCTTCAGGAGCAGCTGCACATTTTTACCAAAGTTCAGCTAAAGAACATTTAAAAATCAAATCAAGACACAGAAAACCCTGACAGATTTAGTAATAGAATGAACACTAGGATGTTAAAACATATTCCAGTCGTTTTCACCAAAGCTGCAGGTGGAAACTGTTTCTGTAAAGACACATTTGACTATTTGCCATCTTTAAATCACACAAATACACTTAAAATACCACATTTTCCATCTTTAAATCACACTTGATGTTAAGAAAAATCCATGTATAAAGCAGCACAAGCGTTAATGCAGATATTTGACTTTTTCCTCCAAAAATGTGACACATGTGGACAATTGAAAAGCAAATGTAGAAAATCAGGATTTTTCAGCAAAACCGTGTGTAATATATTTGACTGACAAGTTTAAATAGAGGAAGTAAATAAGTGAAACGGGAATGGTGTGAACTGTCGTCTGCATAGAATGTAAAAGAGAACGGTGTGATGTGAAGTGAACTGCAGTGAGTGGTGGAATACTGAGTGTGAATGTGTTTGTGCTGTTGTAACTGTCAAGGTTTGTAGCGTCACTGGATGTTCTCATCTTATTATTGTACAATCCTTAGTGACTGTGCTATTTATTGTGTTGTCGGGAGCAACGGGTGGAAATGTCGCTGTGATCTGATCCAGAACATCTGTGTGTTTGTCAGTTTAATATTCTCTGTACATTGTCCCTTAAATAAAGGAGTTATATTAAATAAATACATCAATAAATAAGTAAATAAATAAAACTAACCCGTGGGATGAATTTGCTTAATGCAAAATTTACAGACGACAAAAACAGTCCAGGAAGTTGAAATCATTTTTAATCAATTCACTGTAAAGCAGATGAAACCAGTCAAAGCTTATAGAAAAGAATTGACTTCATGTGTACTGTGTATTTAACCCGTCCTTAATGCCCTTGGGGCACCTGTAAGGAGCAGTGGGCACCCATGGGCGGTGCCCGGGGATCCATCTCCTGCAGCAGAGCCAGGCTAAGGGTCAGAATCACCTGCTGGATGATTTGACCCTAACAAACATGTTTTTGGGTGATACACAGAGAGAGAAACATGCAAACTCCACATAGAAAGGTCTGCACGGTCCAGGAATGGAACCCGGGTGAGGCAAGAGCGCTAACCGCTCAGCCGTCCAATAGAATAGGTTTATTTTCCAGTTGTGCAGGACACAGGAACTTTTATGTGGTCACGACCAGAATGAAATCACACAAATCAAAAACATAAGACAACTATGAAACAGTTAAAACCTGAAGATATTTGTAAAATAACTATATCTATATGTATATGTGCGTCAAAAGTTCTATAAGAACCACATGAGAATGGTTTAAAAACCCAGGAGACGATAAATACAATAATACATGATAATAAATAGTCAAATAAACTAAAATACACTATGAGGAGGAGGAGGAGGAGGTGTCCAATTCCACTTTAGAACACACACACACACACACACACACATATATATACTTGTATATACTTGTATATATATACAAACACACAAAACATATACTTGTCATCATATTAAATACTAACAGTTGAACTGTGGCAGAAGGTGTTGTTCATAAATACTGTTGCATGTAATAATGTGTGTGTGTGTGTGTGTGTGTGTGTGTGTGTGTGTGTGTGTGTGTGTAATAATGTGTGTGTAATGATGCTGTAGCTGCAGTTTAAATCTGTGAAGCTGGCAGTTAAAGTCCTCCATGGGTTAGTGTTAGCGTTAGAGTTTGCTGCTACAACCTGCTTAGATCCACTGGTAACAGCATATGTGGCCCCATGTCCACTGAATGCTGTCCGTCAGTCTGTAAACCCTGTCCGTCAGTCTGTAAACCCTGTCCGTCAGTCTATAAACCCTGTCCGTCAGTCTTTAAACCCTGCACATGACAGCACAGGCTGTTTGCATGTGTGGTTCCACGCTGGTGGAACCTTCTATCCAGTTCTAGAAGGACAGGAACGTTCCTGTCCATGTTCATGAAGCTCCTGAAGACTGACCTCTGTAGAGAACACCTCCTGTGAACCAACACTGTCAGTCTATAGAGATAGATCAATAGATAGATCAATAGCCTTGATTGTCTTTATACAAACAATGATATTTGAGCGTCTCCTTTCAGTCAGTTCAACATAAAATCAATAATTACGAAAATAATACTAATAATAATAATGAATAGATAAGAAAATGTGTAAGTAATGTGTGATATATACATACATATATATATATATATATATATATATATATATATATATATATATATATATATATATATATATATATATATGTATATATATATATATATATATATACATGGATGATAGATAGATAGATAGATAGATAGATAGATAGATAGATAGATAGATAGATAGATAGATAGATAGATAGATAGATAGATAGATAGATAGATAGATAGATAGATCAAGGCATTAGCAGTTGTGCTTGTGTACATTGAAAAAAGAAAAACATTGAGACCTTTCGTCAAAATGGGACTGGTCATGTGGATACCCCAAAATGAACTCTTTGGAAAACGGGTCCCTGAGTGGGAAGATCTGGATACGGTGCCGTTTCTGTATCCATCCTGATGAGTATCCGTGTGTGTTCACACCCACGTCATGACCACATGACCGGAAAAAAAACGCAGCCTTGCACCCGTCACATTCATTGTCGTCACCAGACAGCGACAGAGTATCAGTGGTGAAAGGGTTAATGTTAGGGTGTTAGTGTTATTGTTGTTGTTTGTGTCCAGTGTGTGTCACGCCGGTTGTAAAAGGCATGTGGGTGCATGTGCACTACTTCTTCTATTGTTCTCTTGTATCCGGTGGGATTGGCTTACAGCGCTCCTAGTGGTGTGTCATGTGAATTGCATCGTTTTCAGCAAGTGTTTTGCCTCCATGCTGATGCAGATTTTTACTGAAAGGCTCAATTTTTACGCAATATCTTTTTTGACCCGTATCGAACTCTGGTTTAGCTTGAGTCAACTTAAAAATTCTTCTTCAATAGGTCACACACAAAAAACTCTAGTTGAGTGAATTAAATTAAATTACATTAAAATAACACTAACCCTATGCAATTGAATTAAGTTCACTCAACTAGATGTTTTATGAGTGACCATAAAAAGTCCAAATTATAAGATGAAAAAATTTTAATTGAAGAATAATTTTTAAGTTGATTCAATGTTTTACTTTTTTCAGTGTAGCATCAGAACAAATGACATTATAAAATGTGAAAAAATATCAACAAGAATTCAATAGAGAGGTATTTGGCTAATATATAATATACAATATACAATATAAAGTGTAAATAATAATAATATGGAAGTACAATAATCATTAGTAGCATACAGTTGAACTAGTGCAAACATTATCTGTGCAACTTAACCAGTTACATACAAGTAAAAGCATTAGCTAATGGAGTCATCTTATTAACGACACAATGATTTATTTCATGTCAACTTTTATTCCTTTGTTGTGTGTGTTTAAAACTGTCGGCTTATCTACAGAATGTGGGTTTGTACATATACATGTCACATTTGTAATTGTATCTTGTTTTTCTTAATACTTTCAGTGTGATCTTACTTATCTTTTTGTATTTTGTTTCTTTCTTTATAGACCATCAGGGTGGGGGGTGGGACAGAACTCATGCTTGATGTCTTAAATATAAAGATACCACTGCATTGTGGTTGAGTTTTGGTTTTGTTTTATTCTTTTTTTTTTTCTCCTTTGTTGTAGCTGTTGTTGGAAAATGGAAAACGTCAAGAAATAAAATGATTAAAAAAAAAAGAAGAGAGACAATATGAAGAGTTCTACTGTACCGATTGAACTAATTATTATACATATATTAAAACATATTAAAATATTTAAAATATTAAAATATTGCGCAGCATCCTGGACCCAGTAATATTTCACCGTCATGTCTATTGCACTTGTACTTATTATTCTTACATGTTTTACTTTCACAGCTGATTTTATTATTGTAGTTTTATCTACTGTGTTCTTTGCTTTTAATTTCACTGCAGGTTTTGTTTGGGGGGAGATTTATAATTGATTCTTGTATTATATTCTTCTGAGTTTAATCACTAACTTTCCCCTGGAAAAAGCCTCTGTAATAAATACATAAAAATACAATAAAATTCAATCATAATAACCTATAAATAAAGAAAATAGCAAATTTACCTTTCTGTTTTAGTCTAAAAATAAAAAAAGGGCAAAATGGACAAAAAAATGTGAATAACCTGAAATATGTTTGTAATGTCAGTGTTTAGTCTGTTATTAAATATATTGGTAGAGCCACTGTCATCTATGATAAACTAAAGATTAATATAGTCAAGATTACACTTTTTATTTCTCAATAATTTACAGGTTGTTCATATGTGTTCGTGTTGTGTTCAAGTACAATTTGTAAATGTAGACATTTTCATTAGAGTTTAGATTTTTTCACTCAAAATCAGAGAAAACTTTGGTACTGATATTTATATGTTTTTATCCAATTATTTACATGTTTTTATCCAATTATTTCTAGGTTTTTATCCTATTATTTCTATGTTTTTATCCTATTATTTCTAGGTTTTTTTGTTGTATTATTGATATTATTTGACTGTTTAAGTCCAGTTTAGATCACATGACCCTGAACTAACAGGAGTTTTTTCATCTCTGCCGTAGAGGGAGGATGAAACGCAGCGACAAAAGCTCGGCGTCCACTACTCCAGCGTGTAAATAGAGTTTTCACGGCGGCGCATCTGCTGAACAGAAACCTGATCTGAGCGCTGACAGGCTGAGGCTGCGCTGCTCTTTACACTCAAACCCACGCACTAACACCAGCCTGCGCCGCTGACGGGGCTTTTTTGACAGGAATAAAAAAAGAAGGAATTAGAGGAAAAGTCCCCATAGATGCACCTGACCCCACGAGGTCACACACCTTCAGCTGCACATTTATGGTTTTATCATCATATTTAAACAAAGTTCAGCTGAAGAACATTTCAAAATGAAATAAAGACACAAAAAAAAACCTGACAGATTGAGTGACAGAATGAACGTTAGGATGTCAAAACACATTCCAGTTGTATTCACCAAAGCTGCAGGTGGAAACTGTTTCTGAACAGACACATTTGACTATTTACCATCTTTAAATCACACAAATACACATAAAATACCACATTTACCATCTTTAAATTACACAAATACACATAAAATACCACATTTACCATCTTTAAATTACACAAATACACATAAAATACCACATTTACCATCTTTAAATTACACCTGACGTTAAAAAAACCCACATAAAGCAGGACATTTACAGCTGCGTTAATTTTTCCTCCAAAAATATGAAACATGTGGACAACTGAAAAGCAAATGTAGAAATTCAGGATTTTTAGTCAAAAATATGTTTAATTTATTAGATTGGCAAGTTGAAATGGTGGACGTAAATAAGTGAAATGTATTTCTAGAGCGCTTCTAGAGCTGAACAGACAAAACAAATGAGTGAAAGTGTGTATATTTTGAGGCAAAATCAGGAAGACTGAAAACAAGCAGAGGTGTCAGACAATTAGAGGAGACAAAAGCTGAGGTTTTTTTTAGACATTTGCATAAAAATTCAGCCTGATGTTTGGACAGAGATCTGCAGAAAACACCATAAATGTGTAAATAATGTGGATTAAACAGTTTGACCCTGAACAGAAGAAAAGGCGCTGGTGGTTTGAAACGTAGAGGAACGAGTTTATTTTCCTCTTCTGTTTGTCGTAGTAACTAAAAAGGTTGTGTTTAAGTGCAGGATGTAAAACTGTAAATGTGAGCGTCTGCAGATGACACGCCGCTGCCGCCGCCGTGGCTTTTCACATGAGCATTTTGGGAATTTTTATCTGCTCCAGTGGTGAACATTTCAGACGCTCGTGTGTGTTTGAGTCACAGGAAGGCGTCAGTTTGAATCAAAAACCTGTTTAACTTTATACGTTTGTTGTGGTTTACGTTAAGGATCTGAGTCTGATGCAGATTCTGCTGCGTTTGGGGTACAGCTTTTATTTAAATGGTGGAAAAAGTTGAATTAAAATGTGTTCACTTCTAATTTAGATCAGATAGATAGATAGATAGATAGATAGATAGATAGATAGATAGATAGATAGATAGATAGATAGATAGATAGATAGATAGATAGATAGATAGATAGATAGATAGATAGATAGATTTTGTAACTCATTTGCCTTTTGACACCTGTTCCATAAACAAACCTCAGTAATAACACTGTTTAAAAACACACAAAAAAAGAAAGGAACGGTTAAATTTTTCTGAATATTTCCACTAAACCATCCATTCAGGAGGCATCAGAGTTAATAATCAGCTCGTCATCATCATCTCTGCAGAAGACAGTGGAATAATGGAATGGTTTCCATGGTGATGGAGGACATGCAGGACACTGGTCCTCCAGGACCACAGTTTGACACCCCTGGCATAGAGCCTCAGCCAGGAGCGGTTGCAGTTAAACCGGTCCAATCACAACGCTCCAGCTGTGTAGCGAGATTGTAGGGCGGGGCTTAGCACAATGACGACAAGGTTGAAGAAGTAGGAACTTATTTACAGTCTATGGTCGGATAAGCAGCATGTAAACGGACCTGGTTGGATATTTTTCCTCCACTGCTAGCTAAATGGATGTTCAAACAAGCAGATAGATGCTAGTTTAGACTCATTTTTGTCGCTCTGTATACGTCATATTGTTCATTTACTCTGATTGGTCATAGCGCTGGCCTATTACATGCAGAGCAGTTTGACAGACAGCCGTTGATCGATTATGATCAGTCTATAGATCGTCTCCAGACTATGAATTCATATCATAGTCACGCCCGGTAGAAAAAGTGTGATGATCGCAGTGTCCCGAAATGTAAAAAGGTACTGTTTTCCAGAAAGCCACACATAACCAATAACCCTCTCTGAGTTCTTCACAGAAAAAAGTCCCTGGAATATTAAGTGTCTGTCGTGGCTACGCACATCTTCGTGCGCAGAATCCAGTTCAGGATGGAATTCTTGGAACTGTCTGTGTTTCAGTCCCTTTGCTCTGATCAAGTTTATACATGACACCACAACCCCCAAGCCAGTACTTTGCAACACAGTGTTTGCAGGTGAATTAGGACTTGTAGGGGGGCGGAGAGACCCTGTTCTTCTGTCTACAGGTTCATGCTTCCTATTAGACCCACTGGAGCCCCATCAGGCATGGTCAGCTTTGACCAGTTCAGGTCCAACTCTTCCATGGTTTGACACACTTTGCCAAAAATATCCCCCATCGTAGTCCCTTTGAGACTTCGGAGGGCCAGCTCCTCCCACATCTCAAACTTTGTACCTCCACAGATAACAATGAGCAGTTACATTGTGTCCTGCACATCCGTACTTTCATCCAGTGCTAATGAAAAAAATGTAAATTCTTTACATCCTCTGCTGCAGCGTTTACATTCCCCCTGAGTTCTTCATTGTGTCTGGTGATTATATGTCATTGTACTCACCGACACACTCATGACATTGAAGACATCTTTGTTCTCGGGACACACCTCCTCCATGACAGCATTCAAACATTTCTTGACAAACTCTCCCTTAGTGAAAGGTTTACTATCTATCTATGCTATCGCTACCCCCCCCCTCCTCCTAGCAACAGTAAATGTAATGTTCTATCGTAGTAGTCTAGTTTCGCTCAATGTAACTTTTGGTGAGATTTACCTGAAACTGGATGACCAATCACAGTGAAGTATAGAGTGAAGAATGTGACAAAACCTCAGCAAGCTTTAAATTATTTTTACAGAAAGTCATTACGCTCCATAATCCACCATTTTGTTTAGTCATTCCTAACTTTCTCCGGACTCTTCCGTGAACTTTCCGGCGCTCTAACTTCGTCATCCTAAAGATTACACTCATTGGTTGTAATACCGTCCTATTGCATACAGAGGATTTGAAAGACAACCTTTTAGCCCCGCCTCCCCTGACTAACCCATACATGTAATGCATAGGGATAGCATGGCTAGGTTATGTTATCAGTTGATTAATCTGTAAACTGACCCCAACAGACGCCTGGTTCAGCCGAGCTAACAGTTCAATTTGTAGCTTTGGAAGTTTGTCTGCTCACATTTGGCCTTGCAAGCTATTATACTTGTCTTTATGACAGGATTCATAGTCTTTTTTTCCCCTTAAAGTCCCCATAAAGTGTAGTGAAAAAAGGTGCGAATGTTTGAAGATATTTATTTATTTATTTAATGACTTATTTTTTCATTTAATTGATTTATTTTTTTTATTTTTCATTATTTATTTAATTAATTAATTAATTTAAATTGAATTCATTTATATATTTGACTTTTTCATTATTTATTTATTTAATTTAAATTGAATTCATTTATATATTTGACATTTTTCATTATTCATTCATTTATTCATTTAATTAAGAAAAAGGGTTCATGTTCACTACCCAATGACTACTTTACCTACAAGTGATAATTACAAACTTAGTCCCCATAAGACATGTAAACGTGCATGTGTGTGTGTGTGTGAGGGAGGGTTCAGTTGTTTTTATTTTATTTTCATTATTTGTTAGTTTTTGTTTGTTTGTTTGTATGGTTATTTGTTGTGTGTCAGTTTGTAACTCTTTCTTTTCTTTCTTGCATGATGTTTATTTAAATTCAAAGGTTCGTCATAATAACCTCAGGCTTCAGTCTATACCTTTTGGTTTGGTTATTACAATTGTACAGGGTTCATATATTTTGAGAAAACCTGGAAAAGTTTTGGAATTTGAAAATGCAAATTCCAGGTCTGGAAAGGTTTTGGAAAAGTGAAGAAGACCCAGAAAGTTTTGGAAAAGTTAGGGATTTTTTTTTTTTTTTACATATCATAATAATGTTTGATTAATAATTTTAAAAAAAATGTTTGAATGAGTGAATAAAAAGTTTATTTCACATCGTCTTAACCTTAACGTTCTATTCAGTGAACAGGAAATAAACTTCCAGATCATTTCCTGTTGTATCCTGCCACATGTGGTGAAGTTAGTATGGAGTAAAATCTGCCCAAATTAAATGTAAATGAAAGTGTGGATTTAACGATGTGTGTCTTCACTGGGACGTGAACATAAATGTTAATTTAATGTGGAATTGTCATTTATTTTATTATTAAACATCTGAGGATAAACTTTAACACAATAGTTTAACATTTTTACTTTTTCTTCTTATCGTTTAAATTGTTTAAAGTAGAATAAGTGTCCACAGGAGTGACCAGTAGAATAAGTGTCCACAGGAGTGACCAGTAGAATAAGTGTCCACAGGAGTGACCAGTGGAATAAGTGTCCACAGGAGTGACCAGTAGAATAAGTGTCCACAGGAGTGACCAGTGGAATAAGTGTCCACAGGAGTGACCAGTAGAATAAGTGTCCACAGGAGTGACCAGTGGAATAAGTGTCCACAGGAGTGACCAGTAGAATAAGTGTCCACAGGAGTGACCAGTAGAATAAGTGTCCACAGGAGTGACCAGTAGAATCAGTGTCCACAGGAGTGACCAGTAGAATAAGTGTCCACAGGAGTGACCAGTAGAATAAGTGTCCACAGGAGTGACCAGTAGAATCAGTGTCCACAGGAGTGACCAGTAGAATCAGTGTCCACAGGAGTGACCAGTAGAATAACTGTCCACAGGAGTGACCAGTAGAATAAGTGTCCACAGGAGTGACCAGTGGAATAAGTGTCCACAGGAGTGACCAGTAGAATAAGTGTCCACAGGAGTGACCAGTGGAATAAGTGTTCACAGGAGTGACCAGTGGAATAAGTGTCCACAGGAGTGACCAGTGGAATAAGTGTCCACAGGAGTGACCAGTAGAATAAGTGTCCACAGAAGTGACCAGTAGAATAACTGTCCACAGGAGTGACCAGTAGAATAAGTGTCCACAGGAGTGACCAGTGGAATAAGTGTCCACAGGAGTGACCAGTAGAATAAGTGTCCACAGGAGTGACCAGTGGAATAAGTGTTCACAGGAGTGACCAGTGGAATAAGTGTCCACAGGAGTGACCAGTGGAATAAGTGTCCACAGGAGTGACCAGTAGAATAAGTGTCCACAGAAGTGACCAGTAGAATAACTGTCCACAGGAGTGACCAGTAGAATAAGTGTCCACAGGAGTGACCAGTAGAATAAGTGTCCACAGGAGTGACCAGTAGAATAAGTGTCCACAGGAGTGACCAGTAGAATCAGTGTCCACAGGAGTGACCAGTAGAATCAGTGTCCACAGGAGTGACCAGTAGAATAACTGTCCACAGGAGTGACCAGTAGAATAAGTGTCCACAGGAGTGACCAGTGGAATAAGTGTCCACAGGAGTGACCAGTAGAATAAGTGTCCACAGGAGTGACCAGTGGAATAAGTGTTCACAGGAGTGACCAGTGGAATAAGTGTCCACAGGAGTGACCAGTGGAATAAGTGTCCACAGGAGTGACCAGTAGAATAAGTGTCCACAGAAGTGACCAGTAGAATAACTGTCCACAGGAGTGACCAGTAGAATAAGTGTCCACAGGAGTGACCAGTGGAATAAGTGTCCACAGGAGTGACCAGTAGAATAAGTGTCCACAGGAGTGACCAGTGGAATAAGTGTTCACAGGAGTGACCAGTGGAATAAGTGTCCACAGGAGTGACCAGTGGAATAAGTGTCCACAGGAGTGACCAGTAGAATAAGTGTCCACAGAAGTGACCAGTAGAATAAGTGTCCACAGGAGTGACCAGTAGAATAAGTGTCCACAGGAGTGACCAGTGGAATAAGTGTCCACAGGAGTGACCAGTAGAATAAGTGTCCACAGGAGTGACCAGTAGAATAAGTGTCCACAGGAGTGACCAGTGGAATAAGTGTTCACAGGAGTGACCAGTGGAATAAGTGTTCACAGGAGTGACCAGTGGAATAAGTGTCCACAGGAGTGACCAGTAGAATAAGTGTCCACAGGAGTGACCAGTAGAATAAGTGTCCACAGGAGTGACCAGTAGAATAAGTGTCCACAGGAGTGACCAGTGGAATAAGTGTCCACAGGAGTGACCAGTAGAATAAGTGTCCACAGGAGTGACCAGTAGAATAAGTGTCCACAGGAGTGACCAGTAGAATAACTGTCCACAGGAGTGACCAGTAGAATAAGTGTCCACAGGAGTGGCCAGTAGAATAACTGTCCATGATTTGAACTTTTTATCTCATAATTTTGACTTCACTTAAAGCGTCTTATGGTGTGTAAAATCGGTTATTTTTATTTATGTATTTATTTTAGTGTCCCTGCAAACTTATCAGACTAGTTTCCTTTTGACCAAAACCACAGCAGAACTGGGCTGACAGGACATCGTCGGGGGTCAGGGGTCAAAGGTCAGGGTTAGGGTCAGGGCTCGTCAGCACCACACTGCTGACGGATTAAAACTCCACAACTTTCCCTTTAACGACAGAAAAGACACGTTCACCAAACACACGCCGCTCATAAATCTGTGTCAAAGCAACACTATTACTGTCACGCTGCTGCACAAATGATGCTTTTGTGCGTCTGCTGTCGTCGTGTCCCAGTGGTTTTAGTAACGTGTGAAACACCTGCAGCACAGGTGTGTTTTAGACACACCCATTTATTATTATTGTTATTATTATTATTATTCACATGTTTGAACCACCACTGTTTTATATCTGCATGTTTTTAATGTATGATACTTTTTAGGACACACACACACACACACACACACACATACTCGTTTCTATGTGTCATGAGGACCACGTTTGTAATCCAGTAGCGATTGGGTAGTGAGTGTTTTTTTTATTTTTTATTTATATCTAAAATAAAAAATAATGATTATAAACATTTTTAATTTGAGAAAAAAATTTAAGTAAAAATGAATGAATAAATACAATAACAATAATTAAACTAAATAAATAAATAAAAATCATCAAAAAAATCTAATGAAATTAAAAAAAATACATTAAATAATTAAATGAACTTATAATAATTAAATATATTTTGGTCCCCATACACACACCGTAACCGTTTTGACTTTTCACACACACTTTGCATTTGTGTTAAAAAAAAAATGACAGACTAAAATGAAGGAAATGTCGTCTTTAAGTTCTAAAAGTTTTAGTTTGTTTTATAAGCTCATAATACATTGTTTTTTTTATTGTAATGATAGTTATTATTTATTGCATAAATAAAAGAAAATGTTGTTTTTTTTCTTTTTCCAATTCTAGTTTTAATCATTTCCATTATAACCTTGAGGCAGAATACAAAGTTTGGACACGAGTTATAAATGTGGAGTTGGATGATAAATATGGAGGACTAAAATGAAATACACACACTATTAAATACTTAAAGATGTAATTCATTAAAAATGTGAATTAAATAGATAAATGTTATTAAATGTGTCATTAATTCTTTAAAATACCAAGTTATTTGAGGAAAAAAAAACAAACAAACATATT
>CM035792.1:4544384-4589384 GCA_020466265.1 Siphamia tubifer | reverse complement strand
TGTATTTAGTGTGTATAGTGTGTATTTAGTATGTGTATGTAGTGTGTATTTAGTGTGTGTATGTAGTGTGTATGTAGTGTGTGTATTTAGTGTGTATAGTGTGTATTTAGTGTGTGTATGTAGTTTGAATTTAGTGTGTGTTTTTAGTGTGTATAGTGTGTATTTAGTATGTGTATGTAGTGTGTATTTAGTGTGTGTATGTAGTGTGTATTTAGTGTGTGTATGTAGTTTGAATTTAGTGTGTGTTTTAGTGTGTATAGTGTGTATTTAGTGTGTGTATGTAGTGTGTATTTAGTGTGTGTATGTAGTGTGTATTTAGTGTGTGTATGTAGTGTGTATGTAGTGTGTGTATTTAGTGTGTATAGTGTGTATTTAGTGTGTGTATGTAGTGTGTGTATTTAGTGTGTGTATGTAGTGTGTATTTAGTGTGTATAGTGTGTATTTAGTGTGTATAGTGTGTATTTAGTGTGTGAATGTAGTGTGTATTTAGTGTGTGTATGTAGTGTGTATTTAGTGTGTATAGTGTGTATTTAGTGTGTATAGTGTGTATTTAGTGTGTGAATGTAGTGTGTATTTAGTGTGTGTATGTAGTGTGTGTATTTAGTGTGTATAGTGTGTATAGTGTGTATTTAGTGTGTATTTAGTGTGTGTATAGTGTGTATTTAGTGTGTGTATGTAGTGTGTATTTAGTGTGTGTATAGTGTGTATTTAGTGTGTGTATAGTGTGTATTTAGTGTGTGTATAGTGTGTATTTAGTGTGTGTATAGTGTGTATTTAGTGTGTGTATTTAGTGTGTATAGTGTGTATTTAGTGTGTGTATAGTGTGTATTTAGTGTGTGTATGTCGTGTGTATTTAGTGTGTGTATGTCGTGTGTATTTAGTGTGTGTATAGTGTGTATTTAGTGTGTGTATAGTGTGTATTTAGTGTGTGTATTTAGTGTGTATAGTGTGTATTTAGTGTGTGTATGTCGTGTGTATTTAGTGTGTGTATAGTGTGTATTTAGTGTGTGTATGTCGTGTGTATTTAGTGTGTATAGTGTGTATTTAGTGTGTGTATAGTGTGTATTTAGTGCGTGTATGTCGTGTGTATTTAGTGTGTGTATAGTGTGTATTTAGTGTGTGTATAGTGTGTATTTAGTGTGTGTATTTAGTGTGTATAGTGTGTATTTAGTGTGTGTATGTCTTGTGTATTTAGTGTGTGTATGTCGTGTGTATTTAGTGTGTGTATAGTGTGTATTTAGTGTGTGTATAGTGTGTATTTAGTGTGTGTATAGTGTGTATTTAGTGTGTGTGCTGGCTGCCAGCTCTGTGTTGCTCAGTAATTGTTTTTGCGCTGCCGTGGCTCCCGCTGACCTTTAATTTTTCGGGTGGAATCGTGGGGACGTTGGGCCGTGGCCCTCGTTTGTTTGGCTGTGTTTGTTGTACTGACGCATGCACGTGTGTGTGTGTGTGTGTATATTATATTATTCTATATTTTTTCTTCTTTCTCTGTGGCAGTGGTGGTGTGATTTACACTCTAGGCATGTCCCCGCGAGGCGTGTGCCATCGATAGTGTTTTTATTACACCTTGTGCCAAGTGCTAACAGCCGGATACGAGCGCGGCGACGAGTGGATGCCGCCGCAATTAGCATAATTGAAATAATAATAATGCTAACGAGCTTTCTGAGTGGAGGCAGAGAGAGGAGATGAGAGGTGGAGGATGAGGGTGGGTGGTGGTGGGTGGTGGCAGTGGTGGCGGTGGCGGCGGCAGCGTTACCGTGGCGATCAACTGTGTGGCAGGCCGCCCCGCTGCATTGTGTGTAATTGAGATAATGGGCTGATTTTTAGTGAAGCTTCAGATGGAACAGCTGCCAAAAGCAAAGAGGAAGAACACCGTTTGTTCTGCACACGCTTGAAAACCATGCGTCTGCTGCTGGCGCCCGCTGCCAGACAGAGGTCAAAGGTCATATTCAGGGTCAAATTCAGGACACGGATGTAAAGTCCTAGTGTGAGTATTTAAGATATTGTTTACAATAAAAGAGAATGTTCTAGAATCACACACAGCATCAGAATGAACTTTACATTTAAGAAACAACTTTACATTTAAGAAACAACTTTACATTTAATAAACAACTTTACATTTAATAAACAACTTTACATTTAATAAACAACTTTACATTTCTCTGTCTTTACTGTCATTCCCCACATTCTTTAAATCTGCTCAGTGATGATGTTCTGTTTTTGTTTTTACACTCAGGGTTAAAATGACACTAAAGTACATGTAGCGTCACTTCCTGTAGCTTCTTAAAGCTGGTAGTAAAATGTGTATTTATTCTGCACCTTCAGCTTTTAACAGTGTTTTTTTTTTCACTTATGAATGAACTGAATATGTTTCTACAGAAGCTAAAAAGCCTCAGTTTTATTATTACACATTTGTCAGTTCTTTATTTAAGGGACACTGTACATGTAAACATTAACCACTGAAGGAGAGATGACTGTAGCAGGTTGTAGCATTTCTTGCTAATTTCCACCTGTAGTCCATGTGCCAGTTAATACATAGAGTTAGGAAAGGAATGAAGAAATGAGTTGAATCAGTTTTAAGAGGATTAAAGGTGATAGACAGTGGTTGAATGGGGTATTAATCCTTGTTCTGTGATGTGATATGTAATCCCAAAAAAACAGAACCTTCTTAAAAGGCTGTTTCAACAGCTCTGTACGTACGGTGGGTGTAGAACATGTCGTTTGCTCGTCTGTGCTTATCTGTCAACCTCATTATGAATTCTTACAGTAATCATCAGCTCAATATTACATGGATTTTAGAACCAGCGTTTCTCGTATTTCCTACAGAGACAAATGATATGGAATATTTGCTAGGTTAGCATTGTGCTAGGTTAGCCAGTGTTTCCCACAGACAAAGTGGCATTGTGTGGTGCTAGGGGAGCCCCCCCCCAACATAGATGCGTGCGCCAACCCAATTAAGTACCCCCCTGGTACTTCCTGTGGATTCCTTGGTACTTCCTGTGTATTCCCTGGTACTTCCTGTGTATTCCCTGGTCCTTCCTGTGGATTCCGTGTCCCAGAAAATGTTTGGAAAAATAGAAACATGAGGAAAAGTTGATGAAACTGAAGCTGCTGATGTTTTTACTTATGTTCCTCTGGTTCCTGAAACACATTCACACAACTAAGATCACCACCTCCTCCTCCTCCTCCTCCTCCTCCTCCTCCTCCTCCTCCTCCTCCTCCTCCTCCTCCTCCTCCTCTTACCCCTCTTCTTCCTCCATGCAGTAGTTAACATTAGCTTCCTCCTCCTCTGCCTTCTTCCTCCTCTTCCTTTTCCTCCTCCTCCTCTGTGCAGTAGTTAGTATTAGCTTCCTCCTTCTTTTCCCCCTCTTCTTCCCCCTCTCTCCCCCCTCTTCCTCCTCCTCCTCCTCCTCCTCTGTGCAGTAGTTAGCATTAGCTTCCTCCTCCTCTTCTTCTTCCTCTTCCTCCTCCTTGTCCGTGCAGTAGTTAGCATTAGCTTACTCTACACTAGTGTATAAATGAGGCATTAGCGTTGCTAATGGAGGTGTTAAAGGTCATGGCTGTATTAATGTGGTGTCTGGGGAAAACACCCCTGAGCTGGGAAATGCCGAGGAGGAAGCGGGCGCTTTCCAAAAACAAACCCTGCAAGAAAAGTCCGAGCGCCAATAAATATTTATCTGCGCCCGAGCGCTCGTATTGATCATGAAACATTTTAGGAAACGAAATGAACGGGGAAGTGAGATTGATGTAAAAATATTCGGTTCAGAGCCACTTCCTCGTTGGATGCTTTCAGGTTCCTGAGGCCGAGAGCAGAGGAGGCGTCCTGTAGGAGCGTCGAACCTCCTGTAGGAGCGTCGAACCTCCTGCAGGAGCGTCGAACCTCCTGCAGGAGCGTCGAACCTCCTGCAGGAGCACTGATCTGCCACTCACACACTCTTACATGTTTTAAACATGCGGCCCGGCCAACGGCTCCAGTCCGGCCCTGGTGAGGAATCTGTGAAATGACAATATTAACTGTTTGTTGTGTCCAAAAAAACAACACTATATACATTTAAGGTATTATTATTATTATTATTATTATTATTATTATTATTATTATTATTATTATTATTATTATTATTATTATAAGGGTTTTTTATACCACAAAATACACAAAGAAAGACACAAAATGTAAGGAAAAGTAAACAAAAATGTGATAAATTATGCAAAAATATGAATATATGAATTCAACATGGTTATTCAACAGTTTCAACTGTTTTATTGAACTGAGTTCAAATGTTTAATCATTTTAATCACCCGTTTACTTTTAGTCGTGATTAACTGTTCTGTGTCTTTTTTTAAAATGTTATTATTTCATTCTATTATTTTTTTAAATACACAAATCCCTAAAAATGCTGAAGAAAAAATATACAAAACTAAAATTCACAAAACTAAACTAAACACAAATAAGGCAATGAAAAATCCAAACATGTCAAATAAATATAAGAAATGGCTTGTTTGTTTGTTTGTTTGTTTGTTTGTTTTTCTGGACTAAATGTTGAGGTGGTCCAGAATAGATCCCATTGAATTTTGGTGAATATACAGTAGGTCAAAGGTTAAAGGTCACATTCACCAAAAAAATGATGTTTTCACACTGATCAGAGAAAGAACCAATCAGGTCACAGGTTTGTGAAGGGGGCGGTGCTTGTTGTGCCTTGAACCACTTGTTTGAAACTTGAGTGTATTTTCTGTTTTGTGACTCATCTTCTTCTTCTTCTTCGTATCCTTCCGCAGTGGCGTGGGATTAGCCCGAGCACACTTCGAGAAGCAGCCGCCGTCCAACCTGCGCAAGTCCAACTTCTTCCACTTTGTTCTGGCGCTTTACGACCGCCAAGGGCAGCCGGTGGAGATCGAGAGGACCTCCTACGTCGACTTTGTGGAGAAAGACAAGGTGACCGCAAACGCACTACATGCACTCAACAGGTCTACATCCGCCTCTGGAAGTAGAGCCATTTAACAGGTCTACATCCGCCTCTGGAAGTAGAGCCATTTAACAGGTCTACATCCGCCTCTGGAAGTAGAGCCATTTAACAGGTCTACATCCGCCTCTGGAAGTAGAGCCATTTAACAGGTCTACATCCGCCTCTGGAAGTAGAGCCATTTAACAGGTCTACATCCGCCTCTGGAAGTAGAGCCATTTAACAGGTCTACATCCGCCTCTGGAAGTAGAGCCATTTAACAGGTCTACATCCGCCACTGGAAGTAGAGCCATTTAACAGGTCTACATCCGCCTCTGGAAGTAGAGCCATTTAACAGGTCTACATCCGCCTCTGGAAGTAGAGCCATTTAACAGGTCTACATCCGCCTCTGGAAGTAGAGCCATTTAACAGGTCTACATCCGCTTCTGGAAGTAGAGCCATTTAACAGGTCTACATCCGCCTCTGGAAGTAGTGCCATTTAACAGGTCTACATCCGCCACTGGAAGTAGAGCCATTTAACAGGTCTACATCCGCCACTGGAAGTAGAGCCATTTAACAGGTCTACATCCGCCACTGGAAGTAGAGCCATTTAACAGGTCTACATCCGCCTCTGGAAGTAGAGCCATTTAACAGGTCTACATCCGCCTCTGGAAGTAGAGCCATTTAACAGGTCTACATCCGCCTCTGGAAGTAGTGCCATTTAACAGGTCTACATTGGCCTCTGGAAGTAGAGCCATTTAACAGGTCTACATCCGCCACTGGAAGTAGAGCCATTTAACAGGTCTACATCGGCCTCTGGAAGTAGAACCATTTAACAGGTCTACATCCGCCTCTGGAAGTAGAACCATTTAACAGGTCTACATCCGCCACTGGAAGTAGAGCCATTTAACAGGTCTACATCCGCCTCTGGAAGTAGTGCCATTTAACAGGTCTACATCCGCCACTGGAAGTAGAGCCATTTAACAGGTCTACATCCGCCTCTGGAAGTAGTGCCATTTAACAGGTCTACATCCGCCTTTTCTTCTTTTTCTCACTCTGTAAACATATTAGTATAAATGATGATTTATTCCAGTAACGTACATGTTGTCATGGTGACTGTGGTCACTTCTTGAAGGGGGTGTGTCCAGGCCAGCCAGTAGGTGGAGCTAAGGTTGGAGAAGCTTCATTACAAATGTATTACCTGACCTGGTTAGTCCCATTTGTAAAACTCCAGTTCCATTCCCTTCCAGTCCCACTAAGGTGTAAAAAGAACTGAGAAAACTAAAGACATTAGATGAACTGAGGTGAGAATTAGAATTTTTCTCAGTGACTGCAAACAGACTGAATGATCTAATGTCTGGGTTTTGTCCAATGACACTCGGACCAGATCCAAATGGACATTTAACACAGTGTTTGGTTTCCATAACAAAGCTAGAATACAAACACTTTAGTTCTAATATTCAATCACTAATCAATCAAACTTTATTTCTATAGCACTTTTAATACAGGCTTCTTGTTGTGGTTGCTGCTATTGTTGTTCTCACAATAATTGTTTATTGTTTGTATTTTAGAAGCTGTTTCATGAGGCTTTTTGGTTCTGTGTTCTCATTTCTTGTCTTTCGTTAGCATGACATTCTGTGAAATTTCAATTTGTGCATTTAAAAGGATGTATAAAACTAGTATAATAACAAAATACAGAACATTATCTGAATATGTGAATCTTCAGTTATAATGTAGAAGGATGCATTAAATAAGATTTTATTGTGATAAATTAATAAAAACTATCATGATTAGGAGACATTATCATATTAAATACTGTATTTGTAGTAAATATAAAGTGAATATAAATATACTTGTAGTTCATTATATAAATTTGATTGTGTGAGGTGACTTATAAAACAATGTGTATATAAATGATTATGGATGTTTTGTGTTAATGATAAATGGACATTAACAAAAGTGTGTTAAATCATAGAATGCAGAGTCTGCTGGATTATTAATTTGTTTTCTTGACCATTTTGATTGTTTTTGTGTTCTTGAAATAAATTTAACTGAACTGAACATGTAGTACAAAGCGCTTTACAGCTGACGCTCCATTATCCTTCAATTCCAGGTACAGTTAAATAAATAAATAAATAATAATAATAATAATAATAATAGTCGTAGTATTATAGTAATAGTAGTATAAAATAACTAAATAAATAACAATTAAAACATAAAATCACCAGAATAAAATAATGTTAAAAGTAAGAATTTAATATAAACACTAAAATAAAAAGGTGGGTTAATCACAATAATAATACTTTTTTTGAGGGTGTGTGTGGGGGGGTGTTCTCTGATCAGCTGCCAGCTGGCATCTAACCCTCCACCCACTCTCTCTCTCACCTCTGCTGTGACCTCTAGTGTCTACCTTCAACACACACACACACACACTCTCTCTCTCTCTCTCTCTCTCTGCTTCTCTCTGTCTCTCTCTCTCTTTCTCTCTCTCTCTCTGCCTCTCTCTGTCTGTCTCTCTCTCTGTCTCTCTCTCTCTCTTTCTCTCTCTCTCTCTCTCTGCCTCTCTCTGTCTCTCTCTCTCTCTCTGCCTCTCTCTCTGCCTCTCTCTGTCTCTCTCTCTCTCTCTCTCTGCATCTCTCTCTGTCTGTCTCTGCATCTCTCTCTCTCTCTCTTTCTCTCTCTCTCTGTCTCTCTCTCTGTCTCTCTCTCTCTGTCTGGGCGTGCGCCAACACTGGCGGCACAGTTTCAGTTGGCTCAGTGAGCGAGCGGCCGACCAAGGCCGAAAGAAGAGAAAAAGGGAATAAAGGAATAAAGAGAACGAGGCGGAGGTGAAGAGATGAAAAGACAGAAGACGAAGAAAGATTAGACACAGAAGTCAGGGATTAAAGGCCAGTAAAAAAAACAAAAAAAACCAAACCAGGAAATATAAAGAAAACACCAAACATGAGGTCAGGTTTAGTTTAGTTTCTGGAAGTTCAGTCATTTACAGTTAATTTAATTATACATGAATATTACAGTTATTTTAATGACATTTATTTTAATTCTATATGAATATTAACATTTCTTCCACTGATGGAGACAACACTCACTTTACCATTCACACTGAAATGGAAATTTCACTTAAAAAAATACAAATTTACCAAATGGAAAATTGACCGTTTCAACTGAACCCTGGTTGGTGTTTGTGCAAAAGTGGGGTTTGCAGTCGTAGAACAAAAAGTTTATTACATAAAACTATCATAATAATAATAAAAAAAAAAAAAAATATATATATATATATATATATATATATATATATATATATATATATATATATATATATATATATATAGATGTTGACGTACGTTAGAACCAGAAAAGAAGAGTTTGAACAGAGAAACAGGAGGAAAACATAATTAATATGTGAGAAAAAATGTTTATGGAAGAATCTCACACTGATAAATAAACTAATCATTTAGGATTTAATGGAAAAATAGGCATTTTTGGCAGTAAATGTGGGTAAAGTTTTGTATCCAATGGAAAAACGACCAATCAGTAAAATATAAATGAAGAAAAAAAGACTGAAAATCTGAGGAAGGATGAAAAGAAAAAAAATCACAAGAATTTATACGTCAAATTTTTCTGTCAAATGATAAGAAATGTACAAAATACAAAATAAAAATAGTTAAACTAATAAATATGAACAAACATCTTCTATTTTATTTTCCTTTTTTTCTTCTTTTTCTTTATTCATTCTTTTTTGTTTCATTTTTTCCTCTTGTTTAATTTTTCTCTTCTTTTTTCCTTCATCTGTCAGTGAATCATGGCTGAAAATCAGAACATATGAACCAACGCAACAGGAAACAAATGCAAAAAAATATCAATCTGATATGAGTCTGTGACTAAAACTTCACTTTAGAATATTTTATTTTATTTTATTTTCATTGATCTGAAAACAAATGATGGTTCAACTGTTTTCCAGTTTGTTGAAAATTTACTGAGTCTGTCATGTGACTTCAGACAGTGAAGGGTTAAATATGTGAGTGACAGCTGGAATAACCATGTGTGTGTGTGTGTGTGTGTGTGTGTGTGTGTGTGTGTGTGTGTGTGTGTGTGTGACAGGAGTATAATGGAGAAAAGACCAACAATGGAATCCACTACAGGCTACAGCTGCTCTACAGCAACGGTAAGAAAAGATGAAAAAGACCTATTTGTCCGTCTGTCCGTCTATCTGGAATCACAGGCCTTAAATCTAAATATGAAGGCGGGACTAACAGGTGACAGTTAACCAATTACAGATAAGATGTGACACTTGTCAGAGAAACTCACTGGGGAAAAAATACATGCTTAAATAATAAATATCTTAAAATGAACCTGAGAATGTCAATACGTTTTTTTTTTTAATATTTATTAATATATTTTTTACTCCCTTATGATTATAATTCTAAACCTTTATTCACCAATCAAATTGTTCCTTTAAGCTAGAAATGGTAAATTTAAAGACATTTTTCTGGTGCCGTTCATCACAAGCATGCTTCAAGAAAACCAGCTTCAGTAGCAGAAGACGTTTTTAAAGTGTGAAATTTGTGAAAAATGTAAGTGACTTTAACTGTTGGATTAAAAGAACGGACTCTAACCAACACATTCACTCTTTCTACACTGTAAAAAGGAAATTTGGTAGTTGCTAAATATAAACTATGGAAATGAGTTACATTTTAATAAACAATAATAGTTGCCAGTGAAATGTATTATGACTATTTCAATTCTACCCATTTATAAACAGTACCAGTTCCTACTTAGGGCCTGTTTACACAAACGTGGGTACTTTTGAAACGCATATTTTTTAAGCTCCGTTTAAAAAATCCTAACCACACAGCAGCATTTTTTAAAAATGTACGTTCATATTGATCGGCATAAATACGCTGTCAAGAGCTGTTAAACTACACTTAGCCTGTGGTGGCAGTGTTACACCAATGACATCTCCACACTAGCCAATCATAAGCCTCATTGAGAATCAGCGATACTCCTACTTCCTGTTCCATTCCACAAAAGAAAGTGAAGCGTGGCCAAGTGGTGATGAAGTGGAGCTACTTCTGAAAGTATCTCCAGACTACAAGGCCAGCGATGATGCCCAGAATATTGATTGGGCGACGGTCAAAATGAAATACACCGACATATTGATGTTGGAGAAGTATCCAACGGAGGCTAATGACGAGGGGTGTGACGAGATCTTGTCACACGAGATCTCACGAGATGTAAATTGCCGATATTTCTCATCGTGTTAAAATTCTGTCTCGTGAGATTTGTTTATCCAGCAAGTAGCCACGTCGGAAAATACTGGTATAGAAGCACCTGTAGTGAAGGAGGTTATGTTTTACCTCACATTTGTCTGTTTGTTGGTTTGTTTGTTTGTTGGTTTGTTTGTTTGTTGGTTTGTCAGCAAGATAACTCAAAAAGTTATGGATGGATTTTAATGACACTTTCAGAGATGATTGATAATCCATCAAAGAAGAAACCATTCAATTTTGAGTTATGAAGGTCAAAGGTCAAGGTCCTAGTGAAGGTCCACAGCTAAAACACATCAGTGGTGAATCCAGGCCAGATAGTATCAGGTGTTTTTTTTCATTCACTTCATTCACGTCATATGACGTCACATAAAGACGTCACATGACGTCACGTACAGACGTCATATGACGTCGCACCAATGGTATATTTGGTAAATGTATGACCTTTACTTTAAAGCAGGTTATTGACATATTTAGTTAAATCAGACAATATCTTGTGCTTCATATTTAACATTAGATCTAACATGTGACATTTGGTCGTTGTGCGACGTCACATAACGTCAGAGTGACGTCATACGTGGTCGAATATTGAAATGGACATATGTGAAAAACAGGACCCAGGATTTCTGGGAATGTTTTTAAACCCTCTAAGCGATTGTAAATGACTGAAAAAATAAATCCTTAGCGAACACAGAAGACTAGTTTACAAATAGGTTACGAACATACAGATCCAAACCTTGGCAGATTGGTGCTGCTTCACTGAGGTGATTTAGTTTCATATTCATTAAATATTGTATTTGTAGTAAATGTAAAGTGAATATAAATAAACTTAATGATTAATGATAAATGGACAGAAAAATGCGTTAAAGTAAAGGGAGCAGAATTGATTTGATTATTATTTTGTAAAAAGGGGGCGGAGTTTATAAGTTTGACTTCTTCACAGTCCTTTTCTAGTGCAAATACATTTTTGTTGCTAATTTTTGATTGATGCCTTGATGTTTTTGTGCTGGAAATAAGATTGAAACTAAACCAAAGTGAACTGGACCCCCACCCCCCCACCCCCCAAGTCTGAATAAAAGTTGAGGATTATCTGCAGAGGACAAACAGTTAAAGGTCACATGACTGGAAAAAGCCTTTTCATTATCAGCACAGTGAAGGCGTTTCAGACATCTGGAATATTTAAACTGGACCTGTGCTTTTTCCACTGGGGGGGGGGGGGGTCTTTTACTGATTCAAAACACACAGCAGCTCAGATTTGACCTGGCACTGGTCCAGAGCTGCAGGAGGACGGTGCTAACACTCTCAGACCCCCACCCCCCACCCCCCTGTAGAAACAGCAGATAAAGTGGGACATAAAAGCGCCTTTTCTTCCACAGGCCGATAAATCACCCTAATACGAGGCAGCGTCTGCGCGTGAGCATCGTACGGAGGTAATTGACCTCATCTGCAACCAGGACGGATAGCCGCCATTTAGGTCTGCAGACTCCTCAGCGCTCCGCCGCTGAGCCGGGAGTGAATCATGTCAATTAGAAAGTGAAGAAAGCCGCCGGTGAACGGCCCCGAACCCGAGGAGAAGAAAAAAGAAAAAAAAAACCCACAGTGCCGTGAATACGATTAGAGCCACGCCGCCGCTAACAGGTGTTCCCGCCATCCGCCCCATGTCGCGCTCGTGTCACATTTACGCTCGGATGCAGAGCTAATAAAAGACACGACTTCCTGATTGATATTTAATTTGTCGGAGAATGAGGATTCCTTGTTATCCTTGAGGAAAAAGGCGGCGATGGTGGTGGTGGGGGGTTCAGCAGTTAAAGGCGGTGCGGCCTATAAATAATCAACAGCTCTGGAGCTGCAGTAATGTTTGTGTTTGCTTTTGGGGGGGGCGGAACCAGGACGACACCCACCACAAGAACTATAGGAAAACATAAACATAACCAGCACATGAATAATAAGACAATAAAATTACAGCACATTATTAGGAATTGTGGTGTGTGTGTGTGTGTGTGTGGGGGGGGGGGGGCTACGTTTTTATTCCTGTTCAGTTGTTAAAGCTGGTTTTACAACCACATAGTTACCGTATATTCCACACTACGAGGAGCACTGAACTATAAGGTGCATTATGTGAAGTCAAAATGATGAGATAAAAAGCCAAAATTCCAAGTCACTAAGCACAAGCAGAATTAAAAGGCTCTGGATTATAAGGCACAGTGTAGTGAGCCTTATAACACAGTAAAGGGTTTTCACTGCACCTTATAGTCCAGAAAATACGGCAGTTTGAGTTTCATTTGGAGATGTTTTAGTTGGGTTTTCAGTTCAATTCACTTAAACGACTATATTTCCCCAAGATGCATTTCCCACAATTCTCCCCTTGCAACCAGTACAAACTGTAGCTGAGGCTCTTGGGTAATGTAGTGTTTAGAGTTTAGAGTGAACCTTCAGGTTTGTGTTTGTTTTCCACCCACAGCTTTTACATTTGTGTTTTCTATTTTTATTCCACATTCCATGTTTTTAACATCTTTAATTTCAGTAAAAAAAATTTCAGTTTGTTTTCCAGCAACGTTTTTATTAATAGAAACTAAAAAAACAGTTTGAATGTTTGACATTAAATATGCTGTTTATTTCAATTTGAATTTTCTATTTAAATTTTATTTGTAAAGCCCCAAATCACAACAAAGTCGTCTCACAGGGCTTTACAGAAACACAATCAATTACAGAGATATATGAACATTTTATTAAAGGTCTAATATACTGAGAAACTACTTCCTGTGTAGACGCAGGGGTTTATGGGTAGTGTAGTGTCAATCCTAATTTTTGTTTTATTTTACACTTTTTTCAGGTTTATTCACATTTCATTTTGTGACATGGAAAGAAATGATGATTTAACCAGTTTTTATTCAGTTTCAGTGTTAGTAGTGGAATGTATGACAGTGAATATTGTGGTTACTAAAAGTAGAATATTTTGAACAGACATTAAATCATCAACATTTAGGGAAAAGCATCATTTTTTTCCTGTTTCCATTGTTTTAGTTTGTTTTTATCAGCTATTCTCAGACTGTTTGGACTCTGTCACTAATAAAAGCTTGTATCATGTTTCTCTACTTTCTGCTTTTACTGGTTGTTTTGTCAGTTTGAGCAGAAATTGACTGATGATGTGATGAAAGAATCCTATAAAAGTTTATTATTATGAACATTTCTTCATTTTTCTGGAACAAAACTGCTGCTTTTACCCATAATTTCACTGATATTTCAATGCCAGCATTTTCTTAACACTTTCTTCATTAATTTTTGATCTTGTACTGGTTTTTATTTGCTGTAAAAATAATGTGTGAGTTTATTTCAGTTTATTTCATGTTAATGTTTTTGTTTCAGGAATCAGGACAGAACAAGACCTTTATGTTCGGCTGATTGACTCCATGACCAAACAGGTGGGTGACATTTATTTGACCCAGAACATCTGTGTAAGTGCCAAAGTTCCATAAAGAAATACATCATTAAAGAAATAATTAAATATGCTCGCTCGTCATCTGACTCCGCTTTATCCTCACTAGGGTCACTGGGGGTCACTGGGGGTCTAATGCAGCTACCATGGGTGAAGGCGGGGTACACCCTGTATGAGTCTCCAGTTCATCTCTGGGCTGAACATATATAGACAAACAACCACTGTCACATTCATACCTATGGGTGATTTAGATTAACCAGTTAACCAGTTAACCTATCAGTGCATGTGCGAGGAAACTGGAGAAAACCCACGCAGACACAAGGAGAACATGTAAACTCCACACAGAAAGGTCTGGTGTAGGATTTGAACCAGGGTCCTTCTTACTGTGAGGCATGAGTGCTAACCACTGCACCACCGTGCCGCCCTAATTAAATATGTCATTAGTTAATTAAAATTGTTATTAAATGGATAACTGGGGTGGTGCAGTGGTTAGCATGGTGGTGCAGTCGTTAGCACGGTAGTGCAGTGGTTAACACGGTGGTGCAGTGGTTAGCACGGTAGTGCAGTAGTTAACACAGTGGTGCAGTGGTTAGCACGGTGGTGCAGTGGTTAACACGGTAGTGCAGTAGTTAACACGGTGGTGCAGTGGTTAGCACGGTGGTGCAGTGGTTAACACGGTAGTGCAGTAGTTAACACGGTGGTGCAGTGGTTAGCACGGTGGTGCAGTGGTTAACACGTGTGGTGCAGTGGTTAACACGGTGGTGCAGTGGTTAACACAGTGGTGCAGTGGTTAGCACGGTGGTGCAGTGGTTAACACGGTAGTGCAGTAGTTAACATGGTGGTGCAGTGGTTAGCACGGTGGTGCAGTGGTTAACACGTGTGGTGCAGTGGTTAACACGGTGGTGCAGTGGTTAACACAGTGGTGCAGTGGTTAGCACGGTGGTGCAGTGGTTCGCACAGTGGTGCAGTAGTTAACACGGTGGTGCAGTGGTTAGCAAGGTGGTGCAGTCGTTAACACGGTGGTGCAGTGGTTAGCACGGTAGTGCAGCAGTTAACATAGTGGTGCAGTGGTTAACACGGTGGTGCAGTGGTTCGCACGGTGGTGCAGTGGTTAACACGGTGGTGCAGTGGTTAGCAAGGTGGTGCAGTGGTTAACACGGTGGTGCAGTGGTTTGCACGGTGGTGCAGTGGTTCGCACGGTGGTGCAGTGGTTAACACGGTGGTGCAGTGGTTCGTACCGTGGTGCAGTGGTTAACACGGTAGTGTTGCTGGCTCAACAGTGCTTTGGTCCTATGGCACTCTGGCTCAGCAACGCTCTGGCACAGTGGTGCTGTGGCTCAGTGGAGTTCTGGCTCTACGGTGATTTGGCTCAGCGGCACTCTGGCTCAGCGGTGCTCTGGCTCTATGGCTTTCTGGCTCATTGGAGCTGTGACTCTATGGTGCTCTGGCTCAGCGGTGCTCTGGCTCAGTGGTGCACTAGCTCAGTGTCGCTCTAGCTTAGCAGCACTATGGCTCAGCAGTGCTCTGGCTCAGCAGCGCTCTGGCTCAGCAGTGCTCTGGCTCAGCAGCTCTCTGGCTCAGCAGTGCTCTGGCTGAGAGGTGCTCGGCTCAGCAGCGCTCTAGCTCAGCATCACTCTGGCTCAGCAGTGCTCTAGCTCAACAGTGCTCTGGCTCAACAGCGCTCTGGCTCAGCTGCGCTCTGGCTCAGCAGTGCTCTGGCTCAGCGGTGCTTGGCTCAGTGGCGCTCTGGCTCTATGGTGCTCTGGCTCAGCAGCGCTCTGGCTCAGCGTCACTCTGGCTCAGCAGTGCTCTGGTTCAGTAGTGCTTTGGCTCAGCAGTGCTGTAGCTCAGCAGCGCTCTGGCTCAGTAGTGCTCTGGCTCAGTGGCACTCTGGCTCAGCGGCGCTCTGGCACAGCGGTGCTATACCTCAGCGGCACTCTGGCTCAGTGGCGCTGCTGATGTGTTTTCCTTTCCCGCTGCAGCTGACTGCAGATCCTCTTGTTCCTCCCACTTTTCCGGTTTTCACTCACTCAGAACCCCCGAGTGGGACCTGAACCTGCGAACACACGCTCTGCCAAGAAAAAAACCCCAAATATTTCCAAATTCCAGTCCGGTTCCTGACATGAACCTCCTCCAGCTCCTTCTGGTTTGATTTAGAAACATGAATGTGTGGATCATGACCTGCAGATGTATCCTTCAGTACAGTTACTGTATAACCAGGACAAGTGCATTATTCTGTTATTAATAATCCAGTAAAGTGCAGAAAGGCAGTGTTTTCCTCCTCTGGTGTCTTGTCTGCAGCCTTTTCTGCTGAGTAAAGACATAAACACATGTAGAAACTATAAACTACCAGAGCTTTTCCATCATTCAGCAGAACAGAGTGACTTAAGGGGTCCGACTTCTTTATTCCACATGTTCACATCATCTTCCACACTTTCATTTGAAAGAAAAAACAGTTAAAGTCAGATTTATGTCCAAACCTAAAGCAGATTTCAGCTGAATTCTGGGAAAATCTAAAGAAAATGTTAATTTGGGAACATTTTCTGTTGAATGAAATGGAACAAAAATTAGAGTCAGTGCTAGGGTTTGGTACCGAAAGGGTTTCAGTCCATACTGATACCAAACCAGTACTTTCTAAACAATAATACTTCCTAAGTGGTATTTAAATCAGTACTTTAAAAACAACAAAAAAATTACAACCAAACACGTGACTGAACCATAACATCAAAATTTAACTGATGACTTTAACCAGAGTCTGAGAAACACAACTGATCAACCTGTTATTACCTCTGCGAAGGACAGGGGCGGTTCTACAGGGTGGCACCAAGGGGCATTTGCCCTGGTGAATATCTCATTCTGCCACCCCATTTTATGTTCAACAGTGTTTCAATTAAAATATCCATTATTTTTATATGTATATATATATATATATATATATATATATATGTATATATATATATATATATATATATATATATATATATATATATATATATATATATATATATATATATATATATATATATGTATAAAATTTTGTGATTTATCTACCGAAATTCACTTACTCTCATTCCTGTCTATTTTTATTTTTTATTTGTTGACACGTCCTGCCCTACCTAGCGAGTTATTTTTCATCTATAAACTGCCCCCCCACTACCCCCTCTCTGGACTTACCTCCCCACCTCTGCCACTCCAGGGAAAACTCTCTAGAACCACCTCTGGTGAAGGAGGTTATGTTTTACCTCACGTTTATCTTGTTATTGTCCAGTGATTGTGAGGAGACAAAATGTACTGTTTGATCATCCTCATGTTGTTAGTTTCATCTTCAAGACTCATTTGAACAGACGTGAGCGCCATCTTTCTTCTATTTATTATTTTGTGCTTATTTTTACATCATTTAATTTATTTGTCATTTTTAGTAAACTAACCATGTTTCAATGATTTATTGTTTATGTTATGCTCATTTTTAATAATTAATTTGATGTAATGCCTTATTTAGTCTACAGTTTATTTATAATATTGTAACCCACCACCACACACACACACACAGACATATAGTATAAATAAATAAATAAATAAAAATCAGAGGGGTTATTGTCTTTCATCTGTCTGTCTGTCTGTCTGTCTGTCTGTCAGCAGATTTACCTAAAAACTACTGAAACAGTATCTCTGACATGTTTAGTAAAGGTGTGAGGTGGTCCAGAATAGGTTGATTTCAGGTGACGTCTCATTGCTATATAGTCGGCACATGATTTTCAGATGGAGGGCAGGAAGTGAAGTTGAGTAAGTTTTCCGTTGGGGAAATGTCTATGTTTTGTACAGTTTACGAGTGTGCCAATCGTTCTAACCGAGAGAAGGAAAATCTTTTTTTTTTTATAGTACCAAAGATTGTCTGAGTCTGCTAATGCTAATGCTAATGCCCATATCTGCAGCGACCACTTTGTCAGGTATGTTCCAAAGCTAACTTTTTTTGTGGATGTGTTATATATCATTAAATGTTCGTTTACACTGTTGTAATATGGTTTAACCAGACACATCAAGATGAGTTACATGTTTGTTGGCATTAATCGTTACTGTTAGGTGCTAGCAGCGTGACTAATGTAAACAAACATCGAACACCATCTTGACGTGGCATCTTTACAAATAAAACACTCACCCTGGGGAAGACCAAACCATAATTATCACTGAGCCTTTTGGTACCGAGGTTATGGACCCACCCAGTGACAAAAAAGTTCTGTCTTTTCTCGTCTTTCATCTGCTGCTGGTGTAGTATTATGTCTGCAGGACCAGGTAGTTAGTAATATCCACAGCACAGATCTTTGGGTTCTGTCCAAAACACATTAATTTTCATCAGATACGGGTCACGTACGATCCATTTTTAACTAACTGTATGTATTTGTGTTTCCACACTGGATCTAAATCTGTACAATAATCACTCTCTTCAATGTTTTCCTCCATAGCGACATTCTCCATGGTTACTTCCTGCCCTCCATAGTCACATGACTGAAACCTACCTATATATCCCATTAAGTTTTGGTTAATGTAGGTCAAAGGTCACATCTACCAAAATGAGATAGGGCAAATTAGGTTAAAAGTGTGAGTTGTCCCTGAGGGGGCGGGATTTGTTGTGCCTTAGAGGGCGGGGTTAGTTGTGCCTGGAAACACTTATTTTATTTTTCCTTAATGTTCTGAAGGTTAACTTTATTATTTTTGTCAATAATCAGATAAATGTTTAGGTTTTTTTGGCTCCATTCAGCTTCTGCTTCCTCTAGATTTACTTTCTCTGAACGCTACAACCTCAATAAAATACTAAACACAGTCCATTCCTCCACCTCCACCTCCTACTTACCCCCCCACCCCCCCACCCACGTCTCTGTCGGCATGTTACCAATCGATGCTCCGAGCGCCTCCCGACAAAGCGTCAGCCTCGGAAACAGATCAATAGGCGCTAATGTGGTGCAGCGGCGGCGCTCTGGAGACAATAATCCTGACACCTCCACCTCCCACTGCATCACCTCCCCCCCAACAGACACAGCTGACAGGCAGCTCGACAGGCTGGAGTCCCCGCGGGTCGATAATCCCCGCCGAGGGCCCGTAAAGATGCCCCGAATCCACGGGGGCGGAGCCGCAGGGCCAACGGGGGCGGAGCTGCACAGAGACGTGGCCACTTGACGCACCGTGGGCTTTTTTTGCCAGTGTCACGTCAACACACGCTGCAGGCGTCATTCATTTATTTAAAACCCAGAAACAAAGTGAAGCTGCAGGCGAACTGAGAAAAAAAATTTGAAAAAAGTTAACTTTACTTTGAAAAACTCAGGAAAACGACCGCCTTAACATGTCTCAGTAAAGTCGCTTAAAAGTTTTAAGGGTGTAAAACTTCAAACTGGTCCAAACTGAAAAAAGTTTTAAACTAGCTTACTATAACATTTGAAGGAATTCGGTTTCCTGAGTTTTTCAAAGTAAAGTCAACTTATTAGATTTTAGTGAAAAGTCCAACTGTCATGTCGGACTTTAATATGAAACTACTTTAACCTCAGAGAAAAGAAAAGTTTCCACCTTCACATCTGAGCCAAAAACTCACCCTTAAACTTGAACTTTTACAGGTCATTTGATCTGCTTTTATTTTGAATGTTTTGGGGTTATTTGGTATAATAATACAATATATTACATTATAATAATGTAATAAGTTCAAATATAGTGAATATTTTTGTCATTTTTATTTACTTTTGTTCATGTACAGGTTTTTATTTGACTTAATTGTGTTCAGTTTAGATTTTTTTTTTTTAATAATTTTTGATTAATTTCTTAAATGTTTTACCTGTAGATTTCTGAAATGTTGTGATTGTAAAGAAAATAAATAACCTCCCAATTTGTTGAACTTTTACTCAGCCTAAACTTGAAAGAAATATATTAGCAGAGAAATTATCTCTCTCTATATATAAGAATGTACCACAAAAATCAGTAGTTGTATAAAGTTATTGTGTCCAGAACAGAAGCTGAACAGACAATCAGAAACAAAATGATGCTGTATAAAAACACACACACACACACACACACACACACACACACACACACACACACACATGGCTGTTGGTCAAACTGAGTGTTTTAATCCAGAGGAACTGAACATCAGGATCAATAATGCAGAAGTGGTCGTTATCCTAAAAGTATTGTCCCCCAGGGTGTGTGTGTGTCTGTGTGTGGAGGGTGGAGGTGTGTTTAGACTGTAGAGGTGGATGAGGTAGTGGAAGGAAGAGAGGAGGTGAACACACACACACACACACACACACACACACACTCAGCAGTCATCCGTCATCTGGATGCTAACATGTCAGCCCAGTGGGGTGTGTGGGTGGATGTGTGTGTGTATGTATGTGGGGGGTGGGGGGTGATGAGGCTGGAGGGGGTGAGGCTGGAGGGGGGGGCTCAATACTGGGGTGCTGCCCACCATCTGGCAGGGAATTCTGGGAAGGCCAGTGGAAGCTGAGACCACGAAAGGGGGAGGAATGGTGGTGGTTGTGGGGGGAGGTGTGGGGTGGCTGAACATGTTAACGTATTACCTGAATGATGTGTTTACCTGTTAACTAGTTAACCAGTTTACCTGGTAACTAGTTAATGTGTTAATTAAACTGGTTCATGTGTTTATTTTCAGATTTGAGAGAGAGAGAGAGAGAGAGAGAGAGATGTTCCATCAGAATATTTTTATGTGAACAGTTGATATTAAAGTGGTTTATTTTAAATCAAATTAAACATGTGGATGAAAGTGGATCCTGCTAGGGTTAGAGGGTAAATGTGTTTTCTGCAGACTGAACTAGTTAGTGTGTTTTAAACTGGTTAAATTGCAGTCAGTTTGTTAACATTAGTTTAACTGGTTCAAATCCACATGAAACTGTTTCATGTCAGGAGTGTGTAATACTTCAGATGACTGGCTTTAGCTCTAGAAGTGTGAACCTTCATGTTCATAATCCTTTTATAACTAACTGTTAAATCACAGGGTTTACTCGTGGTTAATTGGATGAACCCCAGTAGCTTAGCTGCATTAGCCAGTGTTAGCATTCATTAGTATTGAATTCTATGGTGTGCCAACTAGTGTAGCACGCTAATGGCCTCAGATGGCTGGAAGAATTGTGTGTGTAATGAATGGAAGGAGGAGCTGTGATGTTTACTAATGTTTACTGTTTAACAAAGTCATGTTACATTTACATTTATGCATTTAGCAGATGCTTTTATCCAAAGTGACTTACAGAAGAGGATTCACAAACAGCTACATAGAGGAGCCCGAAGAAATATCAGTGCAGTGTAAGCTAAGTGCTAGGATGGGAGATGCTCATGGAAGAGCTGGGTCTTCAGGTGCTTCTTGAAAACAGATGGGGATGCCCTTGACCTGGTAGTGCTCGGTAAGTCATTCCACCAGCATGGAATGACATAGGAAAGAGTTTGAATTGTCTTCTGCGATGCACTGGGACTACCAGTCGACATTCCTTAGATGATCAGAGTTGACGAGGGGTGATATGTTGCTTTATGAGAGTGTTTGGGTAGGTAGGTGCAGAAGCATTAAGCACTCTGTAGGCTAGCATTAGAGATTTGAATTTGATGCGGGTAGCCAATGCAGTTCACTGAACAGAGGGGTGACATGTTCTCTTTTTGGCTGATTAAAGACCAGACACACTGTTGTGTTCTGGACTATCTGTAGCGCAGGCTGGGAGGCCTGTTAGAAGGGCATGGCAGTAGTCAAGCCAGATGATCACCATGGTTTGTACCAAAAGTTGGGTGGTCTGTGGGTTAGGTACAGTCTGATCTTTCTTATATTGAATAACATGAAACAGCAAGACTGGGCGACAGAGGCAACATGATCTTTGAAGGTTAGCTGGTCATCAATTATGACACCTTGGTTTCTTGCTACTTTGGTGGAAGCAAGCGAGAGGGAGTCCATTTTGATGCAGATGTTGTGATGTGTGGTTGGTTTGGCTGGGAAGACCAGATATTCAGGTTTGAGACGATTATCTGGAGGTGGTGGGTTTCCATCCATGCAGATATTGTCAGCGAGACAAGCTGAGACACGTGCAGAGACAGTTGAGTCACCAGGTGGGAATGACAGATACAGCTGGGTGTCATCGGCGTAGCAATGGTACGAGAAGCCATGTGAGTGTATGATCTGGCCCAATGAGGTGGTGTACATGACAATAAAGAAGGGGCCCAGCAGCATCCTTGCGGCCCTCCAGTGACAAGGTGGTGTTGACTGTTGAATATTTATTAACCATTTGTCACTTTGAGAATTAATTTCAAAGTGATCCAGGATCTCATCTGGATCTTCACCAAAATTTATCGATTGGTCCTTGTGTCATTCCTAAGCTATCCTGAAACTTTACTTGAATTCCATCGCTAAATTTTTGAGTCATGTTGTACATAGACAGACCTAATTCCAGTTGAAAATGATAATTCACAATTAAACTGAATTCAGAATAAAGTCAGTGGTTTATTCTGATAATTAATTACACTTAATTCCTCTTTAACTGTCCTGTCGTTCTGCACATGTTCCTGGTCTTGTCATGATGACGCACATATTCCGCTGTCAGCATTAATTTGTTGATTCCTATGGTTGATTGGGTCGAACTGCTGCTTCGTAATTATCAGAAAAAGAAAGTCAAACATCACATGTAACCAACGCAAAAACAGGAAGTGGACGCCGGTGTTTTCTTCCAGTAGACATCCATATGTTAAGCAGCCGTTCTGTCCAATCAGAACCCTCTGTTCCTCCAGCTCTGAAAGACCAATTAACTAGAGCGGAATACACCCGTTTCCATGGAAACCTATATTCAGAATTAACATGCCATGTAAACATGAAGGAAATAGCTTTAATTCTCAATTATTTTATCCAGAATAAAGAATTAAAAAAACATTATGTAAATGGAGCAAATATGGCAGAATTTTACACCACAGAGAAACAACATGTGAAGAAGGATGGAAAAAATGGACACTATTCAGGATGTCAGCTGATACTACATTCTGAATGTTTGTGTTTTATTATTTAAAAATGTAAAAATAAAACCTACGTAAGTTTAAAAAAGTCAAATCAAAAAGCAGAATGTGACTGTTTTCATCTTGTGTCTTTTTCAGCCCATTCTGTACGAAGGACAAGATAAGAACCCAGAGATGTGCCGCGTCCTGCTCACCCACGAGATCATGTGCAGGTGAGATGCTGCCTCCATGATGATGTCACTGTACCTGGTCAGGGACCCCCCCCCCCCCCCAGCGTAACCACACCCACTTCACTATTTATTATTATTCTGTCGATGCACGAGTTCAGTGTCTGAGGTTTGATTCAATGTCATTATACACCATCTGAGTGTGTAGTAAGTGTGTGTATAGTGAGTGTATGTGTAGTGAGTGGGTGCTAGGTGTGTGTCATAAGTGCGTGTGCTAGTTGTGTGTAGTGAGTGTGAGTCAGGTGTGTGTTTGCAGTGTGTGTGTGTGTATTATTTGTCAGCAGAGCTTCAGATGTAAACTCCTAAATCTTTGATCATTATTTCTATTATCAGTCTGTGTTTATGTTTGACTCAAACTGAAACCAACTAAATGGCGTCTGGCGTGTGTTTGTGTGTTTGTGTGTTTTTTCTTCCACTGGCTGTTTGTGTAAATGTAAAAATAGAACCAGCTGTTGGATCAGTTTGTCGCTGATCACACTAATCAACACGTTTCCTGGCGTGTGTGTGTGTGTGTGTTTCAGACTGAGGAGTGAAAATTAAAACACACTCTTTATTATCTTTAAATTATTTGGGTTTATTTACTGATTATTTAGATTAAATGTGGAATAATCTGACCTGGATTCTAAATGTAAAAGGGTTTATTACTGACACACGCCCCGTTTACAGGAGAGTTTTTATTCCTTTTTAATTCAAAATAAAGTCAGTGGTTCATGGTTAATTCTGAATTCAATAATTCCTCTGACATGGAAACAGTTAATTCCTCTTTCACTTTATTCCTGTTGTTCCGTCTCTGCTTCTTCCTGCATTCATTTGGCTCCGCCTCTTCCTGTTCCTCAGCATGTGTCCCCTCCTGGCTGCTCTGTTCTGGGCAGGTCGGGTAACTTCCTTTTGCAAATGTCGTTAATGGCGGCGGACGCTTCAATCATTATGTGATTGAGTGATGTTAAAACAGCGTTCCCTGGTGGACGCTGTGTTTCCATTGGTTAATGAGCGTCTGTTTCCATCTGTGGGTGGAGGTGTCAGGTGAGGCGGCGTCCCCATTGGTTTGGAGTGGGAGCGTCCCCTTTAGTTTGGAGCTGCATCACACTCTGCACCTGAGGGTGAAGCTGCTCCAATTGGAGAGTTCCAGGTCCTGAGGCATCCTGGGAAATATCGCCATATTTAATTTCAGGATTGTATATAGATATTGACTTGATTAATTACATCCACAAAGGAAGTTATGTTTTACCTCGTGTTTGTTTGTCTGTTTGTTTGTCAACAAGATAACTCAAAAAGACATGGATGGATTTTGATGAAACTTTCACAGATGATTGATAATGTGTCAGGGAAGAAATCATTACATTTTGAGACAAAAAGGTAAAAGGTCAAGGTTACAGTGAAGGTCAACAACTAAAACACATCAGTGGTGATATCTCAGAATCCAGACCAGATAATAACAGACCTTCTGACCTCAGATGAGATAACACCCATAGGCTCCATGACGTCACATAAAGACGTCATATGACGTCAAGCCAATGGTATATTTGGTAAATGTATGACCTTTACCTTAAAGCAGGTTATTGACATATTTAGTTAAATCAGACAATATCTTGTGCTTCATATTTAACATTAGATCTAACATGTGACATTTGGTCGTTGTGCGAGGTCACATAACGTCAGAGTGACGTCATACGTGGTCGAATATTGAAATGGACATATGTGAAAAACGGGGCCGAGCATTTCTTTGAAACGTTTAAACCCTCTAAGGGATTGTTAATGACCCGTAAAATAAATTGTTAGCAAACATGGAACACTAATTTACAAATAAGTTACGAACATCCAGATCTGGTGCTGCTTCCCAGAGGTCTGCGCTCCAGGAGTGATCGAGTTGAACAATATGATCAATTCTGTTTTTTTGGGTTGTTTTTGGTTTTGTTTGTTTTTCAGCTACTTTACATAAAAACTACTGGACCAATTTCCAGTTAATTTTCAGCAAAAGTGTGAGATGGTCCAGAATAGATCCCATTACATTTAGCTAAATGTAGGTCAAAGGTCACAGCCCACCTAGATAGCATTTGACCTGATTGGCCCTATCTGTTATCGCTGCCAAAACACATTTTGGTGACTGTGACCTTTGACCTACATTCACCTAAATTTAATGGGGTCTACTTTTGCCCACTTCACACATTTACTGGAAATTGATTCAGTAGTTTTGGGATAAAGTTGCTGAAAAACAAACTCAAAACAACCCCTCTCCTCTTTATAATTTTTTTCTTTGGGTGGGGAGGGGGGGCTTTAAATATGAATCTAAAATTGAGCAAACAGACAAATATTCAACCATAAATGGTTGAATATTTGTCTGTTTCTCAGTTTCTTGTGTTATTTCCTCTCACTTCCGTCATCGTATTTTTCGTATCATCACGCCGCATTAACCGCTCTTAAATGGCCTTCTGCCGCTTTCCAAAACTACCAGTCACTACCCAGCGGGTGGCTGTGGTAGCGGCAGCCAGCTTGGCACGGTCACTTTGCCAGCATTTTCCCGGAGGCCATCCGGCTCTGGGCCGCTCGCCGCCCCTCGCCTTGCTGCCAGGCTCTGGGCGACGCCGACACAAACCTGCTGCCGCCGTGCGCTCGCCGTCAGGGAAAGGAAGGCGAGTCGGGGGCCAGGCTGCGCTGGCTGGGCAGAATGTATGGCATCGTCTGCCTTCATAGGCCGTCGGGTAATTCCAACACTTGGCCTCTGAAAGGGAGCGGCGCTGATGGGGCATCCCGCTCGCTCTTATCTGGACGCTGTGATCTGAGTGCGGCCTCTGACGCTGTGCTGGAGGATCCTCAGGGAGCCTTTTGAAGGCCTGTGTGTGGGTGTGTTTTTCTTTCTGGCGTATTTGATAGCGCAGTGCCGGCGTGCCCGGACAAACCTTTGCTTTGTGCCTCAAGTACATTCCACTTGTGGCGACATCTGAAGTGGCTGCGGCGAGGACGAGCAGCCAGCGGTAATGATGCCTGTGTGGCCCATGCGCCATCGCCAAACTGGCTCATGTGGCGGGATTATTTTTGGGGCCCTGTGTGTGTGTGTTAGTGTGTGTATCTGTGTGTGTGTGTGTTAGTGTGTGTGTGTTAGTGTGTGTATTTGTGTGTGTGTGTTAGTGTGTGTGTTAGTGTGTGTGTTAGTGTGTGTGTTAGTGTGTGTTATGAGGCCTGAGGAGCCTCTGCAGCGCCGGCGAGGGACGAACCCTCTCTGCTGAAAATGAGTGACAGCAGCAGCAACACACTCACACTGTTTGTTTTATTTGTGCCAGTTTGGACAAACACACACATATACACACACACACACACATACACACTTGTTCTCAGTCATTAGCCGGCCGTGGCGTTAGCCTGTTTGCGGCCCGGGGGGAAACGTCATTAAGGCGATATTGTGGACGCTCAGCCAAGGTTTGTTTTGGTCTTTGGAAAGGGGCCCCGGGTCCCCAGAGGGGCCCCGGCAGTGCTCCTGGGGTCCGGTTTGTTTATAACACTTCTTTGGCAGTTTGGAGGAGGTTGTCACCACAGCAGCACCAGTGGGTTTCCAATGCTAATTGGTCTCCTGGAACTTTCACTAATGGTTCCAAGTAGCTGGGGGAATAAATTATTGTGGCGCGTTCTATGGCAACAGTGGCGCGTACACATCCATACAGACACGCTCAGACAGCGGGGACGCAAACACACCACTTAGTTTATGATTTTTCTGTACTTAGAGATCAAACGGCGTGATAAATGATTCATAAAGCGTCTCATTTGGCATTCGCTGCCTCCATTTGACGCTTGTTTGTCAAATGGCAATTTGATTCAGGACGGCGTGGGGCCGATGCTGGAGCGTAATTGGACGTCACGGGTCATATGCAATATGATTAATTTTTAAGAATTACCGGAAGATATGTTAATGACCCCGTGAGCGATCTGAGAGGGGGGAAAAAGAAGTGTGGGTTTATTGTGTGGAGCAGATTACAGGCAGGAAACGAGATCTTCTGTCAAGACTCTTTTGTTATTAATGACAGCGACTTTCACTTCCATCACATTCACACATTTGCATTTCAGAAATGGTGTTTGGAGTTATAAATGAATTTGAGCAAATTTCTAACATCTCTGTCCCACTGGAGGTTGAAAAGTGTGAATATTTCCACTATGAGTGATCCCAGTGTTCTGCAGTAAGGGTGGGGGGGTCCACACCATAATGATCTGGACTCTGAGTGTGTTTAAGGTTTGTTAACCTACAACAACATGTAATTACATACAGAATATGTCTCACTTACATTAATTTACACACTGAAATGAACACTTAATATTAAATCAAATGGGAAAATCCATACAAATGCTAATGATTAGTATTTTCCAGTTAACTTATGAATTCTATTGTCTTTTTATCCAACAACTAAAGTTTACATCAGAGACATTTTTTAGATGAATTTTTACAATAACTGAACACAAAATACTTACAGCCGTATGTTTTCCTGGCCATAGAAAGACAAAGAAAAAAAATTGCTAGCTCAATGCTAAATTGAATAGGAAAATTCATAGACATGCTAATTATTAGTATTTTCTGGGGATAATGTTCATGAATTGTTCTTCTTCAAATGTATTTGATATATTGATCTGAAATTTTTGGCTGATGTGTTTTTCAGTGTTGAACTTTATATAGTAAACATGTCCAGCAAATGTCCGCAGGTTGTTTGTGTTTGGTTCGTGAACTCAGCATCTGAAGGCCTCCGTAAACGCCGCTCTAAACACTGGTCTGATGGATATTAATGTGTAGGCTCGGTGCTGCTGCTGTTCAACATGATGTCACACTGACCCAAACCGCCAACAGGCTCATTAGGCTCCGCCTCCCCCAGGGTCTGGGATGCCACCACAGACCACTGCGTCTCATGGGCGTCTGATTGGCTTCAAAGGCGTCGCCCTCTGGCTACCTGCGCCGCCGTTTGGCTAGTTGTCCATCCATCCGTCTGGTGGGCTGGCTGGTTGTCAGGGCAATTGTGCCGGGGGAGGTGGTGGGGGTGGGGGGGGGTCTGTCGCTGGGCGTCATCCAACTGTCACTGACCTTGCTTTGGACATGAACCAGCTGGACCGTCAGTGTGAAACCAAATAATAATACATTAAAAAAAAAAACATACACAAAATAAATACATAAAAATAATAAATACATAAAAATAAAACATAATAAAGTCATAAAAATAATAATAATTAAAAAGTAAATAATAAGCTTTTAACAAAGTGTGAGTAAACATGATATTTGAAAAGTGTATTTGACAGAAAACGTTCTTTGTAAATAAGTGTAAATATTTTCAGAACAGAAACATGACTGTGTTAAAAAGTTTTGATCCTTTTGTAAACTTGACAGTTTTTATTCAACTGATTTTTGTAAGATTTAAATTTTATTGAAGCTTTTAGATGAAAAAGCACAAACTGAAACACACACATTTATAGAAATAACAGCAAGTGATTCAATGATGTTCATTAGAATTTAATAAATAAACAAAATTCTGCCTCAGACTCATTTGAAGATGAGTCTGATGATGAGAAGATGAGATGAGAAGGACCACCAACGACATTAAAGAGTATGTGTGTTTCAGTTAAAGGAGTGAAATTATGGAATAAAAAATAAAAAAAAAAATACTAAAACTAAACGGTCAGTTTTTTGATACTTAAGTATTTATTTTTTTGGTAACTTTTTACTTTTACTCCCTACATTTTTGTATCAATATATGTACTTTATACTTTTTACATTTATATAAATATTTGTACTTTATACTCTTTACATTTATATAAATATTTGTACTTTTTACATTTATATAAATATTTGTACTTTATACTTTTACATTTATATAAATATTTGTACTTTATACTCCTTACATTTATATATGTATTTGTACTTTATACTCTTTACATTTATATAAATATTTGTACTTTATACTCTTTACATTTATATAAATATTTGTACTTTATACTCCTTACATTTATATAAATAGACTTAAAATAGACTTATTACTTTTTCAAACTCAATAAATGTGACAGTATAAAAATGTCATAAATTGTTTCTTACTATATCATAATTTTGACTTTTTTATCTCATAATTATCAATTTCTTATCTCATAATTCTACATTTTTCTCCTAATTTTGACTTTCTGTCTCATGATATAGATTATTTTATCTCATAATTATGATATTTTTTTATCTCCTATTTATGACTTTCTCACCATGATCAGTGCTACCTCTTTTTGACATAGTCAGTCTTTTGACACATTAGGATAAAGGTGTGAGTTTTGTTGCTTTATACACACATTGTTCATGACTGACGTCAACTGTTGTGATAGTTAGAAGTTTGTCTTTTGTACAGACGTAAGACATTGCATCATCTGCATATAACTGAAGGTTACTGATGCAGGACAGGTCATTAATATACGATCTGAACAATAGTGGACCTAGTATAGACCTTTGCGGTACTTCAAGAGGGTTTAAGCAAGTGTGTGATGTGTGTTGTATTCTATTCTATTCTGTTCTATTCTATTGTATTCTATTGTATTCTACAGTCACTATATTGAATATGCTGGAAATTCTTTTTAAGTAGAATTTTTTTGTTTTTTTGATCATGTCATTGAACGTCTCGTCTGTTTGTTTTCAGTCGATGCTGCGACAAGAAAAGCTGCGGAAATCGTAATGAGACGCCGTCCGACCCCGTGATCATCGACAGGTAAGAAAATCAATCAATAATCAAAGTGTATTGATCTGCTACAGTTTGACTCCAGGTTTGGGTTCAATTAAAGATTTAGTTTTTACGGGTGTCAGCAAATGCAGCACGGGTTTATGTTCTGTATTAACCTGCTGATTTCACATTATTGATCTGAGCTGATGTCACTTTATTGATCTGTCATTGATTTGCACTAATTTTACATTATTGATCCCTAATTGATCTGAGTTGATTCCACTTTATTGATTTGAGCTGATTTCACTTCATTGATCTGTAATTGATCTGTGCTGAGTTCACATTATTGATCTGTAATTGATCTGCATGGATTTCACATTAGTGGTCTGCAATTGATTTGTACTGATTTCACATTATTGGTCTTTAATTGATCTGTGCTGAGTTCACATTATTGATTTGTAATTGATCTGCACTGCTTGCTTTTCACGTTGTTGATCAGTTTTGGGCTGTGTTTGATACTCTTAACTTGAATTTGTTGCACAAACATTGTCCTTTCTTAAACGGTTTGAAAAAGTTACTGTCTGAATTAAGGATGTTAACCGATGACCGTTGGACCGATGGTTGACCGCATCAACGTTGTCCGGTCATAATTTTCTGCCGTCGGTTAAATATAAAACCAGCCTGCGTCAGTCATTCCACTGCACAAACTCTTTAGCATGGTACTGTAGGTTATAAAGAGGAAGCTTTGGGATCTCTCCATAGCATATCTTTAAACATGACGAGTTTGATCTTTAGAAAAACAAGATGAAATTTATTAACAGCAAAGGCAGAGCTCAATTAATCTATGTGGTTTGCAAAAGTGTAGTGGATGAGCTGTTATCCATCTGACAGGCCTAATTAAAATGACATGACGGCTGGACTACAACAAAAGGAGTTTGTGCAGAACTGACGTAGGCTGGTGGACATCCATAAGGGTTTTTACACCATATTTAGCAGCAGAATTTACTGGAACATCAAATGTTTTCTCTGTGTGATGGTTTAAAATGAGCTTTTAACATAACATCACTCGACCTCGCAGTGTGACTCGTGTTTAAAAAACAAAGTGACTGGAGCACTGCGGTGCATGAATGGCTGTGTGTATGTGTGTGTGTGAGTGTGTATATGTGTATGTGTGTGTATGTGTGTGTGTGTGAGTGTGTATATGTGTGTGTGTGTGTGTGTGTGAGTGTGAGTGTGTATATGTGTGTGTGTGTGTGAGTGTGTGTGAGCTGACAAAGCAAGTGTTTTCTGTTCTCTGTGACCGACTTCAAAGGGTTAATGAGGCTCAGTGAATGGCCAAGATTTTTTAGAAATTTCGCCATCTCTAGTCTGAATGTTTCCTGTTCATTTTCCTAAAAGAGTGACACGTCAACAATATATAGGATTGTTATAGGTGACTTATAGGATAAAGTCACTGGAACTAGAGTCCAGATATTTGGACTCTGGTGGTGTGTTTGAAAACTCTCAATCATTTTATTTTTCAGTTACCTCTGGGGATATTTTAGAATTTTTCACTTTTTTCGTCATGGTCCTAAAGTACAGGTGTCAAACATGTGGCCTGGGGGCCAAATCTAGGCCGCCAAAGGCTCCAGTTCTGTCCTGCGGATGAATTAGTGAATGGTAAAAAATGACAGTAATATATTAATAATTTTAATTGAGGTTCCACTTTCACACCAATTCACTCTCATTAAATAACCTATAAATACTCACAAGTCACATTTTTTTCACTTTGTAAATGTTTACTAAAACAAAGTATAATTTAGTGAAAAAAAAAATCTGTATAATCAGAACAAATCTGAAGAACCTGAAATATCTGAAGAGAAGTACAATTTTAATAATATTCCACCTATTACTGAATGTTTAATGTATTTGTAATCAATAATATACACATGCAAATGATAAACTAAAGCATAATAATGGTAAAATCATTACTATTATTAAATTTATTTTAGTTTTTCACACTGTTTGAAAGGATGGTTTCTAGATGGAAACATTTTCATTGTGTAAATTGACTTTTTTTTGCTCTAAAACATGGACAAGAGTGTAGGGTTGATTATTATTTATGTATTTTTATGCTTTTATTTGACTGTTCTGGCCACTTCTGATCAAATGTAGCTGAATGTTGAAATGATTCAAAGAGTTTGGACCCCCCCCTGCTCTAAAGTGTTGATCCAAAGGCTTTTTCCTGTAATCTCCAGTGTCAGTGAACGCATCTCTGTGCTTTTCCAGGCTTCTCTCAGATGTGTGTTGGTGGAGCTTGAATCTCCTCGTCACATTCTTCTTTTCTTTCTTCACCGTCACCTCTTCTCACCTCTCACTTCCGAGCGCAGCCTGTGAATTGTTTAATCAACACCACATGAAAACAAGCTCCACTTCCTTCAAACTCTGACAAATGCAGCTTTTATCAGATCAGACAAAGGAAACCAGTAAAACCTCAGTACGCAGGAATATTTGGGAAGGTTTATTCACTGCTCTTCTCTTTATTTTCCTGTCCTTTGGTTTTTAAATTAAACTTGCTGCCTCCTGACGCGTGTTGCACGTTCCTGGTATAAACTGATCATGTCGTGTGTTTATTTTTTAATGGTTGATGTTCCACCACTTCAAATACAGGCTAATATGAAATAAAAGTCTCTGATCATAATGTAACGCTGACATCTGTGGATAGATTTGGATGAAGTTGTATTAATAATAATAATAATAATAATAATAATAATAATAATAATAATAATAATAATAATAATAATAATAATAATAATAATAATATATTCATAAAATAATATATTCATAAAATAATAATAATGTTGGTAATGATTAGGGGGGTAGTCTAGTGATTTTTTTTCCCATTTACGAATGTAAGGGTGAAAATAAATAATAATAATAATAATAATAATTATTATTATTATTATTATTATTATTATTATTATTATTATTATTATTATTATTATTATTATTATTATTATTATTATTATTATTATTATTATGTGTTGTTGCATTTTATAAATTCACCCAGAGGGCCAGGCTGGAACCTTTGGTGGCCCAGATTTGACCCCTGGGCCACCTGTTTGACACCTGTCTACTAGTCTGACCCATTCAACATCATATATTGGTTTGTATGTGGAACCTGAATTAGCATGATTTCGACACCATTATTATTTATTGTTAATTATCATCAGGGTAATTTTTGCATTTGATAAATTCATGACAGGGCCGGATCGGACCCTTTGATGGCCCAGATTTGCCCCCCCGACCACATGTTTGACACCTGTGCCATAGAGCCAGTAAATCTGCCAGTGCTCAGAGCTAAAAATTCCTTCATTTATTCTGCCTTCAATGTCACATCAGAGCTGAAAAGTCCAGCCTTCAGCCAATCAAACGCCCCCAAACCACGGCCTCACGCTGCTTTAGAAACGCCACGCTGGCTCGGCCGCGCCGCTAATCCCTCCGCCCTCGGCGTCCTTGGAGTCAACAGTTGCACGCCATTGGTCAGACGGAGGCAGAGGAGGCGATGACCTCAGAGGAGGTCAGGGGGGAGTTGGCGAGGGGGAGGGGGGAGGAGGGGGGAGGTCATCACCAAATCCATGTTGGCTCATTAGAAAAGCCTTGGACCAGGACCAGGACACACACACACACACACACACACACACACACACACACACACACAGGTTATTATCATTTACAAAAACCAAATGACCAAAACTAGAAAAAAAAAACCTTTTCATTAACGGAAATAAGTAAAATCTATAATTAAAAAAAACAAAAAAACAAACAGGAACTCATTAAAAACAAAGTCAAACCTATAGAAATTCCTGGTGACAATCCCTTTGTTTTCATCTTTGTCAGACTGATATGAAAGGGTTTATTTTGTTAGAAGTGTTTTTCTGGTGGAACCGTTTGGCGTTTTACCGTTTTCACTCCTTTACATTCATGTTTTATACTTGTTGGAAAATTGGACATTTCTTCTCGTTGTTTGTTCATTATATTGTGTATATTCCACATATATTCCACATATTGTGTATATTCCGTATATATTGTGTATATTCCGTATATATTGTGTATATTCCGTATATATTGTGTATATTCCGTATATATTGTGTATATTCCGTATATATGGTGTATATTCCGTATATATGGTGTATATTCCACATATATTCTGCGTATTCTGTATGTATTTTGCTGCTGCGTGTGTTAAACATGCACGTACTTGTTCTTCAGATCAAACTCTCACCTCCGTGTTTGTGTTTGATGGTGTTTTATCACACGTCAGATGAATTCCTTCCTCTGTGGATGCAGGTGCAGTGCATTATGGGTAGTGGCCAAAGACAAGGTCATTTTTTTGTAGGTTTTCAGATCAAACGACAGAAACATGTATTTGTGTTTAAGATTGATATGAAATTATGAATATCGAAGCTTTTGAATCAAACTTTAACATTTGATTCATATTTTTTTCAATCAAACACTTTTAGATTCATTAGTTCTGTTTAAATTAACTCATTATTAACACAAATTAATTCATCATCATGATTAATCTGATTAAGAATGTTCATTCCACAGACATAGTTTTCAGTTTTGATGATATAATATTACAATCTTTTTCTGATGAAATAAAATGTCTTTAGTATTTCTGCTTTTTTACACAAAATAATTGTTAAAAAATAATTTAATATATATAGAAAAACACTGAGTTGTTCACAGTCTCATCATAATCCTATTGTTGTTGTACGCCAGTTAAGGGTTAATTGATTTGTAATAATAATTTAGTTTAAAAAATGATTAAATATTGTGAAGATATTTTGATAAGAATTAATAATGTGTATGAAAAGGTATAATTTAATAAGTAATGTTAAAAATGTAACAAACCTTTATTGTGAATGCTATTTTTTGCTTCCTTTTTGGCTGTTAAGTGTCAGTTTACAGCTGGAGACGTTGGACGCAACATAGTTTTTTGACCGAGCTAAATGAGTTGAACTGATGTCTTGTGTGTACAGTTTATTTTTTGTGCGTGTTTTCAGTAAACCTTTAAAAAGAAGACTTCATCTCACTCATGTTTTCTCAAATACTGGCAGCAAAAGGTGGTACAAGGGAATCTGCAAAAAATGGAGTGCCACTACAGTTGTGATTCGTTTGGAGATTCTTCAGTCGAACGTGTGTCGGACATAAAAAGCATCATTTTCACTTTAAACACGTGATTATGTGATGTTTTTGGTTCAGAAAATCATTAAAATACCCTGAGAAGAACACACACTCCTTTGTTATTTTTAAACTCAGGGTTAAATCTAAAATAATCAGGGTTAGAGTCATGTGACCATCAAACAACTTATTACCCAGAATTCTGTGTTTTCATCACTGGGCCTTTAATTAGGACACGACGACCGGACACTAATAATGGAGCAGCAAGCCAGGGAATACACATACACACACACACACATACACACACACACACACGCACACACACACACACACACACATACACACACACACACACACTCAGTGTCAGTGTCAGTCGTGTGTCTGTGATTTACTGCAGCTTCGCTTGTTTCTTTGCATTTTAGAGCCTGTTAAGAAATGCAGAATATTTAATGTGACCCCACTAAGTGTGTGTGTGTGTGTGTGTGTGTGTGTGTGTGTGTTTAGTGACCCATCATGCAAATGATGTAGTTGAGCAGCTACAGTAAAGCAGTTTAATGCTGTGAATTCACGTCTGGTTGGAGTAAATCACACTGACAAACACACTTTGGGGATCTTCATGTCTTTGTGAGGACATGTCCTTTCCTCAGACACAGAGGGGACAGTGGTCTTCTCAGAGGGCTTTGTGTCTTTGTGAGGACATGTTCTTTACTCAGACTCAGAGGGGACAGTGGTCTTCTCAGACGGCTTTGTGTCTTTGTGAGGACATGTTCTTTACTCAGACACAGAGGGGACAGTGGTCTTCTCAGACGGCTTTGTGTCTTTGTGAGGACATGTCCTTTCCTCAGACACAGAGGGGACAGTGGTCTTCTCAGAGGGTTTTATGTCTTTGTGAGGACATGTTCTTTACTCAGACACAGAGGGGACAGTGGTCTTCTCAGACGGCTTTGTGTCTTTGTGAGGACATGTTCTTCAGTCAGACTCAGAGGGGACAGTGGTCTTCTCAGAGGGCTTTGTGTCTTTTTGAGGACATGTTCTTCAGTCAGACTCAGAGGGGACAGTGGTCTTCTCAGAGGGTTTTATGTCTTTGTGAGGACATGTTCTTTACTCTGACTATGAGGGGACAGTGGTCTTCTCAGAGGGCTTTGTGTCTTTTTGAGGACATGTTCTTCAGTCAGACTCAGAGGGGACAGTGGTCTTCTCAGAGGGCTTTGTGTCTTTTTGAAGACATGTTCTTCAGTCAGACTCAGAGGGGACAGTGGTCTTCTCAGACGGCTTTGTGTCTTTGTGAGGAAATGTTCTTTACTCAGACTCAGAGGGGACAGTGGTCTTCTCAGACGGCTTTGTGTCTTTGTGACCTCAGGAGATGTTTTTCACAGTATGCTAATGCTCCAAACACAGTATAATGTCCCCACAGAACATGACGGACGGCTGTTATGAAACACACACCAGTAGATAAAGTGTGTGACAGACTCACCCTTGTGTGATCAGCTGATACAAAATAACATGGACTTTATTTATCCTTTGGTTTCCTGTCAATTAGCTCAAAATGCTCTAATGCTAATAACACGTACTGTTCTGTCAAAGTCCATCCATAGAAACACATAAACTCAAAAGTCTCTCACATTAATATTGGGTTGGATCTGTGTGTGTGTGTAAGTGTGTGTGTGTGAGTGTATGTGTGTGTTCAGTATGAGTGTATGTATGTGTGTGTGTGTGTGTTTTCCGTGTGTGTGTGTGTGTGTGTGTGAATATAAATGTTGGTTGATGTTCTCCTCAGACGTGTCTTTGTTTCCTCACTTTTCGTCTTAATGGTTGAAATGTTGCCGCAGCAGCAAAACGTGGCGCTGACGGATCGCCGTAGCAACGCTGCTATTACACGCTAATATTGCAGTTAGATGGGTGGAGGAGCTGCCTGAGCGGAGCAATAAAATGCTGCTGAGTGTCAGAGCGAGCGAGGAGGCCGAGCTCTAATTACCCAGAACACACCTCTGTCTCCCCCCCGCCCCCCGCCCCCTGCTTTAATGATCAGGCCCAACATGGAGGTCGTGACCCCGCCTCCAACATGCTTGTTCGTCTCCCGCCTTTTGCAGCTTTGATGTCATCTTTAGAGGAGTGAGTTTAGAGTGATGGAGAGTGACCTTTGACCTCTGCAGTGGCGAACAGCAGTTAGCCCCGCCCCTGCTTTTTTCAATTTCAAAGGTTACAAGTCCTCACAGTGAAACTACATTTCCCATCAGCCCTCCACCATATGTGTTTAAACACAAACTAAATGGAAAATTGTTAATGAAGGAAAAGTAGACGACTGAAATTAAAGTTAATGAGATAAAGAGAAAATGTGAGGTTTGTTTGAACTCAAATAAACTACATTTCCCATCAGCCTCCACAGTCCTCCTTTAAACTCAGGTTTAGAACCTACTGCAGGACTAAATGTGTCTTTATGCCAGGGTTAAAATTTTGTGTATCATTCATTCTTTTGTTTTCCAACTGCCAATCAAAAACAAAAAAATAATAAAAAGGAGATGGACTATTTTCTTTTTCATTTTCTTAATCCAACATGGAGAACGAATATGTGCCTGGTTTTTCATATTACGATTTTAGGCTTGGATCAAAAATACGAAATGGAAAAATGGGCCACTTTACTGAATTAGATTTTTATATTTAACAATGATGATAATGGATTGGATTTATATAGAGCTAGTTTGGCCACTTCACATTAGTGACCCATTATTCATTCACTCTCACATGTGCTCTCTGGTGGTGTTAAACTACATACATAGCCACAGCTACCCTGGGGCAGACTGTCAGATATTTAATTGTTTGTATTTACGTGACCCAGAATGTCTGCCCGCACCATTTTGGGTAGCTATTTCATTTAACAATAATAATTTTTATTAATCATGCTTTGATGCCAACACTGCCAGTAGCCAGGAAAGGCAGAAGTAGAAGCAGGGACAGAAGAATGTTCACTTTTGGGAGTCAGTCAGAATGAATGAAGACTAAATCAAACTTTATTAATATATGGCTCAACTGTCTCAGGCATGAGCCATAGAACGATTTACAATAGCAAGAGCACAACAACAGAGTAGCCTACATAAAATCACAGACTGGTAGTCAAAGGTTCTGGACAATTAACTGTTCAAGCCAACATTATTTCATCCATTCATTGACTTTTAAACAAAGCAGAAACATTATTAAAGACTGCTATCACCCTGCACATTCACAGTTTGAACCCTTGCCTTCGGGAAAGCGCTACAGGTGAACAAGTCGATTTAGAAAGAGCTTTTTTCCAGAAGCTGTAGCTGCCATCAACACACACAAATAACTGGATAATTAATCTGTTTAAATCAAACCACTGCTTTTGTATTTTGTTTTTTTTAGCACTTTAACATTTTGTATTTTAATATTTTTAGTTATATCTTTTTAACATTATTATTTGTTATATTTATTACATTACGAGGTGTGTATGTGATGCATGTGTGACCTAAGCATTTTACTGGAGCAGCTTTCAATTTTGTTGGATTTTATATACAATGACAATAAAGACATTCTATTCTATTCTATCCAAGTGTCAGCCAGCTAGCTAGGTCTAAGCTATCACAATTTAATGTTCATCTAATTCTGTTATCATTATTATTAAATATAAAAATCTAATTCAGTAAAGTGGCCCATTTTTCCATTTCGTATTTTTGATCTGAGCCTAAAATCGTAATATGAAAAACCAGGCACATATTAATTTTTCGTGTTGGATTGAGAAAACGAAAACAAAAATAATCCATCTCCTTTTTATTTTTTTGTTTTTGATTGACAGTTGGAAAAACGAAACATTTTGGAGGTTTATTAGAAGGTAGATTTCTTAGCTGCTCCATATTCTCTTGGTTTTTGTGTTTCTCAGCCTTCATTTGGGAAACACACACTCGCTCCTTTTATTGATCGTCGATCATTTTTTCACTAAATCATCTCTTAAACATCCTGAGAAACTGACGCTCAGACTCTGAAGCTTTAAGTCGAGATGTTGGACCCTATGGAGGTTAACTCCACAGGGGTGGGGGTGGGGGGGAGGTGGGGTTATCTGCCCCTGTGGACCCTTCCCAGCAATCGTAGCGTATTGATCGGGCGAGCGAGGCCCATCGGAGTCGGCCAGATTAAGAGTATAGATTTACAATAAAAGCAGGACATTACTGGGCAGGCCAGGCTCAAATGAAAGAGAGAGAGAGGGGGGGGGTGACTGGTTAGAAAGGGGGAAAGGCCTGAAGGGTTGCCCCAGGGGTTTATGGGTATTTGGAGAGGGAGTGCACATGTGATATCAGCTTTATGTTGGACCAATGACATGTTAATGGGCTTTTACAGCCTCAACATGAAGGAGGATGGTGTCGGAGCAATGCATCATGGGTAAAGTGCTCGCACTGTTGGCCTTTCCTTTTTAGAACTGATTTAATAGATAAGATATCCGATCAATTTTTACTATTTTTAAAGAAGAGCGTGTGATTATTGGGGCTTTAAAGCTGTCAGTGTTGCTGCCGTTACACAATCAGCAGCGTTAAAGCGCTGTCGCAAACGTCCAAATATGGACATTTAAAATTTAAATCACATTTAATCTGGAAAAAAATCACATGGAAACATTCAAACTCTAGTTAAAAGGGTTCATTCACCTGATGTTTTCATTGGCATTAAACACTGGTGTTTTAGTTTTATGAGGAAACAATGAAAAAAACCTGTCCAGGGGCATTATGGGAAATGTAGTAAAACGTTGTTTTTTATTGTTTTGATGAATAGTAGAAATGAAAATGAAGGATGGAGGAAAAAACAAACCAGTTTCAGCCACTATCGCTGTGGAGTCGACCAAAAGACAGTGTTTTCTGTTTTCATAAGATGAGTTTAAATGTTTAAATGTGGAATTCTGCTGAAAATCTATCAATAACATGAACAAATATGAACATTTGTAAAAATGTCTTTAGTGTCAGTTTATCAATATTAATCCTGTTATTAAATGTTTTGTGTATTTATTAAACCATTGTAAGGTGTGTTAATGATAAAGTCAGACTGAAAACTGTTCACACTGAGTTTTCTGAACAAATGTTCATTTAAATGGAAACATTTTCAGGGAATTATATGATGTGTTTGGTTTTAAAATATAAAGGAACATTTGGGCTGGACATGGTTTCTAGATGATTCTGTTGTTATTTCACTGGCCCCGCCCCCTGAACACACATGACTTGGACACCCCTAACCCTGTGTTACATCAGTAATCTGTTTTGAGTTCAGTTGTGTCTTTAAGTGGAACAAATGTATGAAGGACTAAAAGTGCCAAAATTAAATAAATAAATAAATAAATAAATATAAAAAACAATCATTAATTGTTCAATTATTTCATGATATATTTATTTATTTAATATATGCACTTTTAGGAAGTGAAGTGGCCGTTCTGTCCAATCAGAACCCTCTGTACCTTCAGCTCTGAAAGACCAATTAAATACACCCGTTTCCATAGAAACCTTTATTCAGAATTACCATGTATGTGTACATACAAAGGAAATATCTTTGATTCCAAATTATTTTTTTCCGAAGAAATAATTCTGAAATAAAAAAACATGTAAACATAGCAAATGTGAACTTTTCAGCTCATTTCTACACATTCTAGATCCAACCAGTCTTTAGTTTCTGGTCATTCCGGATCCAGATGTGGATTTACTTCTGTAAAAAAAATTTGCCTAACTCAATAGACTTGCGCTGCATCACTGACTGATTGCCTAACATCAGATTAGCTAGCTAGCTAAAGTAATACAGAGGATTTAGCTATTTCATTTATCAATAATATGTTTTATTCATCATGTTTTCGTGCCAACACTGCCTGCAGCCAGGAAAGAGAGAAGTAGAAGTAGGGGCAGGGGCAGGAGAATGTTCACTTTTGGAAGTGTGTGTGTGTGTGTGTGTGTGTGATTAGAGTAAGAATAAATTAATAAAGTTAATGTGAAAAAACTGAAAAACTGTGTTAAAGTACTTAATCATGGAAACCAATGACATAGCATTTTACCATAATTTTTCATAGTAAAAACAATATTTGCTCACTTGTGTTTCCTGAAAACACAACACCCACCTCCGCCACAAAAATCTCCCAGATTCTGCGACTGAAATGTTGGCAGGTATGCGCTTGAGCTCAGTCTATGGATCGTCTCCAGACTTTGAATTCATATCATAGTTGGACTTGCCAGGCTAGTATTTGAAAACAGCAGCAGTGAATTAGCTTCTGGTAAACGTCCTTCAGCCCAAAGTCACGTCTGGAGGATTTTTGAGGTGAACATCAGCCCAGAAACAGAAGACGTTTGACTTCCTGTGTTTCCATGGACCTTCATCTCCTCCAGTTTGGTGATTTGTTTTTAGCTCAATCACAACAAAAGTAACTCACATACCCAACGTTTGTTTAACCTTCTAAGTTTCAAGGATCGTTGAACACATCGACGGTGAGACTCCCAACCAGCTCTCCAGACGAGTTTCTGCAAAGATACATGAAGGTTTAATCCACTGCATCTTCCAGGTGTTGAAGTCTGAAGGCCGTTTCTTTCCAGCTGAACCTCAAACGCCTTTTTCCATCAATATTTTCTAAAGCGAAAGTCATAGAATAAAACATGTAGCTAAAAGATCTGCTGAAGGATCTTCAGTTTCCTGCTTTAACTCAAACTGCGTCCACTTTTGGATGTGAAGTAAATAGTTGTAAAGTGTTGTTGAGTTTGGGAGATGAAGGTCACACAAAGGTCACACAAAGGTCACGACGGCTGATCAGCCTCCATCTGTGTCAGCAAAACCACCAACAAAATAAACTGCACTCAGCAGCAGTTAGCATTAGCATTAGCGCTCTATTCTGATGCTCATGCTTCTGTTCATTTATTTATTTATTCATGTTGTTTATCCATTTCACATCCACTTTTCAGCCGTTACAGTTTGTGCATTTTTGGTCTTTTCCTTTTTTCAAGTGTTCCTTTTGGGCAGAAACTCAGTGAAAAGCTCAGATCAGAAGGTTAAGTATCAGCCTGTTTTTAGACCCTGTTTACTTTATACATGGACCAGAATAGCAGTGAGGAATGTGTGTTTACTGACACATGGGGACAAACCTGACCTTCAGTGTTTTAGTGTCATTTCTATAGTTTACATACTGTATATGATCAGATTAAAATCAGACAGAATCACAGACAGAGGAAAATTTCAGTCACATAGAAGAACTGATTTATAGACAATAGATCTGGAACTAATCTGATTAAACTAATGTGATTTCAAAAAATTATTTTTACTCCTATTTTTTTTTTTTTTTTTTAACCTTGATTTAACCAGGAAATATTCCAGTGACATTAATAACCTCTTTTTGTCCTGGACTTGTTTCACTGACAGATTATTATTTATTTATTTATTTACAGTAGTGCCTCTACTTACAAAGTTAATTTGTTCCAGAAGTGGTTTCGTACTGTGAATTTTTCGTAAATACAGTCACATTTTACATGTAAAAGGCCTGATTCATTCCAAGGCCCCAAATACTACCCCCTAAAACCCTTTAAAAATTATAAGAATTTGCCAATTTTGATTGAAATATGTGTTAAAAGTAAAACAAACCCTCGACCCCACCCTCCGTCATCAGATCAGTGAATATGGCGGATGCTTTTTCTCACTGTATTTCCTGCAATTTCTTTCTCCTTTATCCAAATGAGTAACAGTCTCTCCATCTGGTTGTTTAGTGATGACCTCTGACCTCTTCTTCCATATCATACAGATGTCTTTTGAAGGGGTCGCTGCTTTGAAGGCATCCTTCTGCTTCAATATTGTACTGATAGTAGACAGGTTTCTGCCACATTCCTTTGCGATGTCACTCAACTGTGTGTCACTTTCATATTTTTTAGTATCTCCTATTTCACTTCTATTGGTAACGCAGTGGCTTCTTCTTTTCATTCGCACTAGGAATCACTTTCTTTGGGCTCATGATGAATAACAAACACGTATTGTAATAAAGTTTCAATGAGCACATTGGGAAAAACTCACCAAACAGCAGTAACTGTGATGAATGAGGGTCAAAGGGTCATGAAAAGCATCATGATGCATTTACGTACAGTACGTACAGTTCATACAGTAATGTACATATTTACAGTATGTCTTGGGGGTTTTGTTTCGTAATTTGAAATTTTTTCGTATTCGGAGACGAAAAATTGACGTAAAGGTTTTTCATTAATTGGATTATTCATTAGCTGGGTCTTTTATAAGAAGAGGTACCACTGTATTTTTTTATTTTAAATTTTGCTTCAATTTTAAGCAAAAATATCTTATCTTAATTTTGTGTAAGTTTTTTTAGGGTAATTTTTTCCCAGTGTTTGATCATATATTCTGGCTCTGAGCATCAGATGTTTGTGTCTGTGTCTGGATGAACATGATGTGGGTGTGTGTGTATGGGGGGGGGGGTAAGCGACCTGTCACCCTTACCTCTCCACCTGTCTGAAGTCTCCATTAAGGAGAGTGGTGGTGGCACTGGGGCCTGGGGGGCCCTGGGGGCTCTGAGGGTGGCCCTGGGGGATCTGGGGAGGTGGGGGGTGTTGATGTGATCCAGGAGGATGTGTTCAGTGACCTGAGGAACCACAGCCTTTTACACACAACTGCAATAAAAACAAAGGAAAGTCAAATTCATCGTCAGTTTCATCATTGGTCAAACAGGAAGGAAGTGAAATGTCTCACTTGAAGACAGAGACAAGAGACATTAAAGCACAAAACAAGTGACCATGACGGGACAACTACAGCCTACAGTATTGATTAGCAGTATATGGTCTATTGATCAGCAGCATATGGTTATTGATGAGCAGCATATGGTTATTGATCAGCAGCATATGGTCTATTGATCAGCAACATATGGTCAATTGATCAGCAACATATGGTCTATTGATCAGCAGCATATGGTCTATTGATCAGCAACAAATTGTCTATTGATCAGCAACATATGGTCTATTGATCAGCAGCATATGGTTTATTGATCAGCAACATATGGAGGATTGTATGTTCACAGCAGATCTGTCTGATTCTACTGCAGAAATGGAAGATGCAGAGTCTTAGTGCAGTTCAGTCCTTTTGGGGGGGTGGGCTCAGCTTCCTGGTGGCCTGGTGGTGAGGGGTGGGAGTTGGTAGGTTCCTGACTTCATGGTGGGCTGGTGGGTGAGTGCTCTCAGTGATGGGAGAGAAACGTGAGAGTTCATCATCCTGACATCCTGCTGCAGGTGAGGCTGGTGGTGAGGGAGTGTAAGATGGGGGTGAGGGAGCAGAGGCTGGTGGTGAGGGAGTGTAAGATGGGGGTGAGGGAGCAGAGGCTGGTGGTGAGGGAGAGTAAGATGGGGGTGAGGGAGCAGAGGCTGGTGGTGAGGGAGTGTAAGATGGGGGTGAGGGAGCAGAGGCTGGTGGTGAGGGAGAGTAAGATGGGGGTGAGGGAGCAGAGGCTGGTGGTGAGGGAGTGTAAGATGGGGGTGAGGGAGCAGAGGCTGTTGAAGCTTCTCCACATTTAACCTAGAAAGTGTAATTCTAGCTAAAGGTGAACAGTAGTGAATGGAATAAAGGTTTTTATTTCAAACTGGATGAAGAACCTGAACAAACGTGTGGTCCTCCTTCAATTTGTTCTATTGTTCTAATGAGCAGATGCACCATGAAAGTCTGAGTAAATACTGTTCATTTTCTAATAATAATCTGACTTTACAGACGTTGTTCTTATAGAAAAACTTCAGCAACAAAAAAGTTCATTTAGTTACAGATAAATGAAGAACAAAAAAGTTAATTTAGTTACAGATAAATGAAGAATCAAAGTTTAGACTTTTGGAATGTTGTTCTGATCCACAGATTTTTGTCACTTCCCAACGTGTGTTTGACAGTTTAGAATTTAGGAAGAAGTTACTGAGCATGTGGATTCAGACCCAGGATTCAACCTACAAACATGACCCCCGCCCCACACACACACACACACACACACACACACACACATGCTCTTTTAATTCATGGTTCTTCTGCCTTATTAAATGTTCCTTAATAGAAAAAAAGAAAATATTAAAAAACAGTCTAGAGTCCTGATCTGCCCCCCGTCCCCATCACCACCACCACCATCACCATCACCCATTCCACCCTCTGAGCTTCAGCCCCCCCCCCTAACACTCCCCACCCTCTGAGCTTCAGCCCCCCCCCTAACACTCCCCACCCTCTGAGTTTCATCTCTTAATTGGATTGAGGGTTTGGGGGGTGTCAGATTACATCACCACCTGCAGCTTCAGTGTCAACATCCAGCTGAGCTCAGCGGGAAACAGCTCCGCCCTTCCCCCAACATGCCCA
>CM035792.1:4536884-4539384 GCA_020466265.1 Siphamia tubifer | reverse complement strand
GTCCATGTAATTTCATAGTGAAATGTCAAGTATTTATTGAGTTTTGGCACAAAAGGTGATTACATTAAACAATGTCAAGAATGTCATTGAATGGGTGATTTTTGAAACAAGAACTGACTTCAGTCAATAAACCACATAGAGGAATTTATTCTCCAAACATACAGGACACAACAACCATATCTACAGTACAGTGGAATATCTACAGTTGTACATTACATTTATCTTTACCTTTGTCATTGAAGTGACGGTTTACTGACAAAATAATAAACTAAGATCTAGAGTCGTCCTCGGTCTGGATATATTTTGGGACATCTTCTGTCAACAGTGCTGTCCTGTTTCAGGTCTGAGATTACCACGTCAAACGTCCTTAGGAGAGTTCTTAGCAACCCAACACCCCCCCCCCCCCACATCTGGATGATCCAAACTAGCATTCACCTTAGAGTTAGTATCCGATAAACGCTCTGCTATTGCTAATGTGAATGCTAATGCTGCCGCTAATGTAGCTGTAGCTGCTGCTGCTAATGTAGTTGTTGCTGCCCAAGGACAGATACTTGGAACAGCCTCAGCAGCGCTCCTGTTACCACGGCGATAAGAACTGTCCCACCTCATTTTTTTTCAACACCAGTTAGAAAAGAACAGATTTTCAGATTTTCATTTTGTTTCAAATCTTTACCCGCTTCGCCTAGCAGAGTGGTGGTAACCGTGGTAACCACACACATGTTCTCCGTGTGTGGGAACATCTCTGAAGCATGACGGAGTGTTTCTTCTCCACCTCCAGCGTGTAATCCCTTCACACCGAGGCGCAGCAGGACGCTGTGGAGGCAGATTCATCCATATTTGATGCAACGCAGACCAACATGAAGTCGTAAAAGTATAAAGAACAAGAGTTTGTAGAAATGTTTGAGGAATCTTCTCCATGGCGACAGCAGCTGAGGCTCATGGGTAACGTCGTGTCTTCCCTCAGTTTGTGGATAATTTTTTGGAAATAAACTCCAGCACACGTTCACAGAGCAAAGTATCGTTTCCAGTCACATGAAGAAACAATTCTGTTAATTTATTACAAACAAGAAAACACACAGGTACAACAAACCCCGCCCCCTCACACACATTTTAGCTGATTTGCCCTATCTATCCTGATTCCCCTAACTTTGACCTTTGACCTACATTCACCTAAATGTAAAGGGATCTATTCTGCACCACCTCACACTTTTTACTCAATATTTCATACAAATTGGTCCAGTAGTTTTTGCCTAAAGCTGTTTACAAACATGCAAACAAACAGTTTCTAACACAATAGCCCCTCCCCCCTTCAAGAGGCGGAGTTAACAAACATCTTTCAATTCCAGCTGGAATCGACTCACATAGAATTCCGAGTTAATCTGCCTTTAATGAAAAGAGTTGAGGCTTCTTCTCCAAGGTGAGACAAGCTGAGGATGATGGGTAATGTAGTGTTCAGACTGAGTCCCCAGATGTAAAACAGGAGGATTTACCACAAAGTTCCAGCTTTTTCTAATAAATGATGAAGTCAAATCCCATCCTTGGAACATGTGTTTGGTGTGAATGTGCAGAAGTTCTCCACACGTCTGCTCGCTCTAACGCCTGCGAGGCTCAAATTAATAAGGTCCATCATGTGTGGATTTATCTTCTGAGTCGTGTCACAGTCAGAAGCTGCAGCTCTTTAAGTTTCACCTCTGGGTAAAAGCTTCAGACGCTTCAGCTTCATAGAACTGGGCTATGTTTACACACTGAATTCATGGACTTATTAGATTTATAACCTGTTTTCTCTTCTTTTCTTCTGTGTCGTAGAGCTGCACTTTTGTCTGAAAAGCATAAAAACATGTCAGACCTTAGACGAACACATGTCCATTTATTTACTCATGTTGGAACCATTTGAACAGGGTTTTTTTTTTGTTTTGTTTTTTTACTGTAAATATATGTAACAAATAGTGAGTAAATTCACTAATACTTTACATTATGGAGCATTAATGAAGTGATCATTTACGGTCATTTTGATGTATTTTCATGGTAATAATGCCTTTGTAACCACTTATTACAAGTAATATTCATGCAGTTTCCAGTGTAATAGCGATGCAAATAGATGGGTCTGGGATTGACTTGTTTTTCTTCAATTAGCTGAAAAACAAATAGGTACTTTCTACGAAAACCCACAGCATCAGGGCCGTAAAATGCATTATGAATTGTTTCCATCAAATTATTGAGTTATTTGCATATCTGATCAGAATTACAACCTGATTAGCCACCTGTTATGTGTAATAAGCAGTTATGAAGGCATTATTACTACGAAATTACATCAAAATGACCATAGAATTACCATATTTTCTTGTCATGTCGCAGTGACGAAAATCCAAATTTACACATAGAAGTGACTTCAACCCTGTACACACACACACACACATGCACACACACGCACACACACGCACACACACACACACACACACACGCACACACATGCACACACACACGCACGCACACACACACA
>CM035792.1:4516193-4531784 GCA_020466265.1 Siphamia tubifer | reverse complement strand
GAAATAGATATAGAATTCCCATCTCCATCCCATAACTTTGCCATTTTATGTCCCCACAGGTTTTATATATGTATGTGTGAATGTGAATTTGTTTTATTTCCATTTGTGCAACTCTGTACAGTGACCAGTAAATAAAATGTCAACTTAACTATTAACTATTAACTATTTGTTACCTATTTATAAATGGTTTGTTACTCTATTATTCATACACAATTTATCATAAACAAACCATTTGTTAACAAACCATTATCACAAATATCGGTAAAATTTGATTCTTTTTAACAGAGGTGCAGTGTTTGTTTACCTAGTTTACAGATAAATAAACAAACAAGCAGTCGTAAACAATGCACCTCATTTTACATTTATCTTTGGAAGACACTATGAACCTTTACAAGACATTAACAAATAGGTAACAAATGGTTAATACATAGTAACTAGTGTGTAGTTATTATAAAGTATTACTCACATATATATATATATATATATATATATATATATATATTCCATACGTCCCCACACAGCTCTAACATCTCGTGTTCTGATCCATCCACATATTCTTCCATTTTGTCAGTTCTCTATTATTTTTTCAGTTCTTCATATGTTGCTCAACGTGTGTCGGAGGTCGTGCAGCTTCACCGTGACATGACGTGGATGTTGAACTTATCTGATGATGTGTAATCGATCCTTGGAGGTTTGCAGCTTCCTCTGACTTTATGATCCATGATGTGCAGCTTCCGGTGCTCGTACGGACACATATGTTCTCCATTTAAAGCCAGGGCGAGCGAGCGGGGCGAGCAAGCGAGCGGGTGGAGCACAGGAAGTGGACGGTGGGAGTTTCTCTTGGGAAACTGGCTCCTTCCAGCTGAGCGCAGATGTTGCGCCACCCACTCCAGTCCCATTACCCTTCCCCCCCTCTCTTCGCAGCCCCTGACCTCCTGACCTTTCACGCTCAATGTTAGTGGCAGCGAGCAGCATTCACGCTTACAGTTAAACAATCACAAAGACGCGTGAGCAGCGACAAGCGCTAATGTTCACTGTGAATTCAAACAGGAAATGGAAAAAAAACAAGGGATTTTCATTTGAAAACTACATATACAATGTTTATACATATAATGAAAAAGAAAGTAAGAAAAAAGAAACAAAAATCAACTGTTCCTACTTTAATGTAAACACGTGAAGCTGTGAAACAAACGACACAAAACAAAGTTTAAAGGAATAAAATAAACGACTTGTTTTTCCTCCACAACTGGAAATGAATGTTTTACAATGAAGAGAAATTGTCAAATTAATCACATTTATGCAAAGACTTAATAAATAAAATCACAAATAAAGCTTTGGGGTTTAGAGTCAGAGTTAGTGGTCCAGGTCCAGGTCCAGGTCCAGGTCCAGGTCCAGGTCCAGGTCCAGGTCCAGGTCCAGGTCCAGTTAAGACTGTATCTACTGTAAAAATATGATGCAGTGAATTAGTTAGTTCAACAATTACTGTATAAAATAAGTTTTTATCAGAGAGAGAGAGACACACACTGAGAGATGATGATGATGATGATGATGATGATGATGATGTCAGTTGGGTCCAGGTCTCAGCTCTTTTGTCCTTGGTGTGCTCTCCTTTGGCCCAGTTCTTCTCCACAGGCCAAAGCGACCCGCTTGGCTGTGGGCTGCCAGGTGCCACTTTCCCACCAAGAGCCCAACGGTGGATCTGGCTTTCAGCCCTGGAACGCTGTCCACATACAGGAAACACGGAAAACATTCCATATTGCCACCGTTTACTGGCTTTTCTACACACAGCACAACATCTACCACAACCCCGAAGACCACTGACCTATCTGACCCCAACCAGGTCCATATGGGCCCCAGAAGGGTCACATTTAAGATGGACATAACGATCCAGTTAAACCATCCTTTTGTATATGTGGTGAAAATATATGACAATAATATAATAATATATATATCATATTATTATTAGAAGATTATTATAATGTTATTCTAAGGCTGAAACATGAACCTGCGAACAGGTTCATGACTTTTCTTCTGGGCTCCGTCAAAATGCTGTTTCAGGATCAGTGTTGATGTGGGGGATGGAGCTTTCTGGTAGGACAGGACTGGCTGTAGGCTGCAGGTCTGTAATAGTCCCTCTGTAACCTGTAGGCTGCAGGTCTGTAATAGTCTGTCTGTTACCTGTAGGCTGCAGGTCTGTAATAGTCTGTCTGTTACCTGTAGGCTGCAGGTCTGTAATAGTCTGTCTGTTACCTGTAGGCTGCAGGTCTGTAATAGTCCCTCTGTTACCTGTAGGCTGCAGGTCTGTAATAGTCTGTCTGTAACCTGTAGGCTGCAGGTCTGTAATAGTCCCTCTGTTACCTGTAGGCTGCAGGTCTGTAATAGTCCCTCTAATGTCTGTCATACAAACACACAGTTCAAACAGAATGTACAATTTTGCCTAAATTATGTTTGGTTTTTTGGGATGCGCTGTGGCCCCTGGGTGGGTGAGTTTCATCTCCTTGAAGAGCAGCCTCCTCTAGTGGCTCAGGGCCAAATGGAGAACTAGGCAGCTCTGCCAACATTCAAACATGTCCATCCTGAGAAAAGAACAAATGTAATGACAGCTCTTATCTGTTCGCTCGTCCCTCCCTCGCTGCCTTCGCTCGTCCCTCCCTCGCTGCCTTCGCTCGTCCCTCCCTCGCTGCCTTCGCTCGTCCCTCCCTCGCTGCCTTCGCTCACTGTTCTCTTCACTAAGTCGTTTCAGTTCAACACGTTTCAGTTTCAGTCTGTTTTTATCGACTGCAGAAGCTCGTCCTGTTCAGACAAAGTGAGCAGAGGAAGACGTTCGACTCAGGATTAAATCATTCTGACAAAATGCAAATGATATAAAAGTAAAATTCTCAGCCTTTGATGCAGATAATAAAACAGTAATCTCATAGTTAATAATTGATGTTGCACAGTGAAAATCAGAGGTCATTTCCATAAATGTGACAAAGACACAGTTTAAACAAATATTATCAGTTTTGTCATTAATACATTTTATTTCAACTGTTGATTTAAATAATTAGAAAGTGATGAAAAAAACCCTGAACAACTGAAGACTTTTATGATAAAAAATAATCAGTTCTAGTTTGAAATGTTCAGACTTCAACTCATTTTTTCCGTAAAGTTAGTTTTTGTTGTTGACTTTTGATTCTTTTCTTTTTTTTTCACTTTCATGAATTACAATTTTTAGACATATTTTCATTACTACTTAGCGTTACATTTTTCACTCACAAATGAAAACTTATTTTGTCTTCAGGGCATTTTATGAATATTTTATCCATTATTAATCTTGCCCAACATTGGTTGAGAGTAATGATTGAAATTACTGTGTGTGTGTCCACAGAGTCATATCATGCTAGAACTTAATGAATACTTCAGATATCACCATGAAATTACATGGACATATACATATAGTTAATGTGCATCAGATACAATGATCCATTTGAGTAAAGGTCAAAGGTCAAGATTACAATTAACTAAAAGGTCAAAATCACATTATCAGTTATAACTCAAGAATGGAGGGTCACAGAACTTTGTGATGCGGAATGAAGATTTCATACTGTGTTATCATTTATGGAGGTCAAAGGTGACATGTGGCAAAATGAATTTGTGTAACACTGTTTGTGTGTGTTAAACATAGACATTATCACTTAATCAATACTGGATATATGATCATCATATGTATATATACATATAACAAAATTATCAATATTGCAAAAGGTCAAAGTTCAAGGTTGCATTCAGCAGAAAGGTCAAAATCACAATATTGTCTCCAATTCAAGAACAGGTTGTCATAGAAACTTGAGATTGGCACAAAATAGATTAGGCATTCTCTGAATACTTGTTTTAATATAACTTATTGTTATATTTTTTATTCACAAATGAAAACTTCTTTTGTCTCCAGGGCTTTTATCCATTATTTTGGTTAAAGACTCAAATTAGACACGTGTGTGTGTGTGTGTGTGTGTGTGTGTGTGTGTCTGTGTGTGTGTGTGTGTGTGTGTGTGTGTGTGTGTGTGTGCAGGTGGTGGAGGTGCATTTGTTTCGTGCTGTGTAACACTCCTGCCCTCTGTTTGCGCTGACACTGCAGTGTCATCATCGACTGCTCGCAGCCAAAAGAGCCGTGAAAAACAACAAAAAGGCAAAAGCAGCGACAGGAAGCTGCAGACGGCGAGCGGCGGCGACACTTGACTTCCACTGGCGAATCAAAGCCAGGGCCGGGAAGGTGTAAAAACTAAAAGAGCAAAGAAGGGAGCAGCAACCAAAGATTGACACGGCGCTACAGCGCTTGACAAGCGCCCTTGTGGCGTTTGTTGAGCTAAATGAAACACTCAGGCCTGTTTTCACCTGCTCCGAAAGCAGCCGCACATATGGCCCCAGAGTTAAAAATAAAGACAATGCGCATACATTAGCATACATAATGCAGAGCGACCCCCATTTAATATGCAAATTCCCTGAAATATTACTGAACACCTTCTGTTCCCAGAGAATACATTTGAATTCGCAATTAGAATTATCCTGTATAATTAATGAAAAGCGTCAATTTTTGGCTGGCTGCTAATTTGATTAAACATGTTGATGAGGCGTTTAGTGGCACCGCTGGAGCGCAGGAGAAAAGAAACTCAGAACCTGCAGGACCACCACCACCTGGAGCCGCTGTCATATGGTCTGGGTCATGTGATCAGATTCTAGACCAGGCCATCACATTCTGGATCACATGACCAGGTTCTACATCTGGTCTGGATCTGATGATGATGATTGTGATGATGACGATGATGATGATGGTGATGATGATGATGATGTTGGTGATGATGATGAAAAATGGTGATGGTGGTGGTGATAGTGATGATCAGCATGATGATGCTGTTGCTGATGATGATGATGGTGATGATGATGATGACAATGATGACAGTGGTGATGATGGTGATGGTGAGGATGATGATGGTGGTGATGGTGATGATGATAATGATGATGACGATGACGATGATGATGGTGGTGATGATGATGATGATGATGATGATGATGACGGTGGTGATGATGATGATGATGATGATGGTGGTGATGATGATGATGGTGATGGTGATGATGACAATGACGACGATGACGATGATGACGATGACGATGATGACGATGATGACGATGATGACGGTGATGACGGTGATGACAGTGATGACGGTGGTGATGATGATGATGATGATGATGATGATGATGATGACGATGACGATGATGACGGTGGTGATGATGATGATAATGTGATGATGATGATGATGATGATGATGATGATGATGATGATGATGATGATGATGATGATGATGATGATGATGATGATGATGATGACGTCTAGTTCAGGTCAGTGTGGATGATGTAACATTCAGTGTCTCAGTGAAACTCAGTCTTCAGTTTACTTGAGCCTTAGTGTCAGAGGTCAAAGGTCGTACTGCAGTCACCTAGGTGGTCAAAGGTCACAGTGGATTCACCTCAGAGGTCAAAGGTCACACTAGAGTCACATCAGGAGTCTTTATCTGTGGATCAAATGAGACACTCGCTGTGAGTGACGTCACCGTTAATCCACTCAAGCTGCAGATATGAAGCCGCTCACATCAGAGTGGCGAGTGGGCGGAGCCGCGGGAAATGGAAGGAAAATCAAACCCCGGAGATGCGGCATAAATTAGGAGCAGCGGTATTGTTTGTGCTGCTTCTTGGGGTCAAAGGTCACAGTAAATAGTGATTTTAACCTTTACAACACTTTAAAAAGTCATTTCCTGCATCTTCTTGTTGAATCTGAAGAAAATAGACAAACATATGATCATTTCAACCCGAAAACAAAACAAACAAACCCCCCCCCCGCAAAACACTGACCTGATTGGTTCTGATCATTCTGAAAACTAATTTTTGGTGACTGTGACCTTTAACCTTCGACCTACATTCACCAATATTTAATGGCATCTATTCAGGACCCCCTTCACACCTTTAATAACATTTAATGAAATGAGTCCAGAAGTTTATGTGTAAAACTGCTGACAAACAAACAAACAAACAAACAAACAAACAGATGAACAGACAGACCCAAACCACATCGTCTCTTTTCGTGGTCATTGTCAGATCGAACGTCAGATTTAACCTCAGATTTTCTTCAGTTCTGCAGGTGAACAGTCATTTTAAAGAAAATCCCCAAACTCTGGTTGTTTTTGCTCAGATATGAAACAGGAATAAAACAGCTTTAGCGTGCGTTGGTCCAGGATGATCTGACGTGTGTTTTGACGCGTCCCTCTGAACGCTGAGCATCTTTTTTCATTTCAAATGTCCGAGCGTCCCCAGGACACGCCGGCGAGCGCTGGCCGAGCGCGGCCCAAGGTCAGGCCAGATGGTGCGTGCGGCGTCACCTTGGTGCTGACCGCCGCTCGCAGCCGCTGCCTGACAGATGGAGAAGAGACGCCAGCGTCCAGTCCTGACGGGGACGTTCACACACCAGCACTGAGCTGTTTCAGCCAATTAACTGTGTGTGTGCATTCCTATCTTTATGGGGACATTGATATGTTTACACAGTCACACCATGGGGACCAAAACTCATGTCACCACGAGGGCTAAATATAAACCTGTGTGACGTATGTAAATATATGCAAATGAGGTGGCTCTATGTAATTATATTAATTTGTTTTGTTTTTTGTGTTCTGGAAGTCCCCATAAAGCATGAGGGAAATGAGTGCAAACCCAAAGGTTGTCAAAGGTACGAAGATGTGCTTACTTAAAATACATATATATATATATATATATATATATATATATATATATATATATATATATATATATATATATATATATATGTATATATATATATATATATATATATATATATATATATATATATATGTATATATATATATATATATATATGTATATATATGATTCAATGGACCAATTTATTACATTTGTCAGACAATCTAATTTAAAATTTACATTCACAACCCAATTTGATGATTATAAACTTGGTCCTCATGAGACATGGAAACTAGTGTGTGTGTGTGTGTGTGTGTGTGCTTGTATTCCTGTCTTTATGGGGACATATATATGTTTTCACAGTCACACCATGGGGACCTCTGACTCTATAGGGACCAAAATCCAGGTCCCCATATAATATAAATAAAGGTCCCCACTACTAAAATAGAAATTATATGGCCCTCTAAATACATTCTTTTTTTTTTTTTTTTTCTGAAAGTCCTCATAAAGCATGAGGGAAACAGGTGCAACATTAAACATGGACCTTTCAAAGGTTTGAAGGTGTGTTTAAGTATTTGTTTCTAATGTTTTTTTAATTATTTATTCTATTTTTTTCAAGTTGTATTTATTTATATTTTTTTATTATTATTTATTTGATTTCTTTCTTTAATTGCTTATAATTTTTTAAAATTTATTCATTCATATGTTTAAATTCAGTAAATGTTCTTTTTTTTCATTAAAAAAAAGATGATGTGTTTACACTCACTACCCAATGTCTACTTGATTACAAACTTGGTCCTCATGAGACATGGAAACGAGAATGTGTGTGTGTGTGTGTGTGTGTGTGTGTGTGTTTCATTCGGCCTCTGCGTCCAACACACTCAGTGTTGATGCCGACTTCAAAGCGACTAAATTACATTTACTTTGTAATGTTTGCATCATTATTCTGCTCTTTATCAGCATCCAATCAGCCGTGTGTGTGTGTGTGTGTGTGTGTGTGTGTGTGCGTTATTATTACCAACATTAAAACCAATAGGCCTCAGTCATCAGTTAATAAACACTAACATCTCAGTAAAACACCACAAAAGGCTGAAAACACCAACAAAACCAGACTTCTAACACAACAGTTTTAAATAAAACAAGAAAAGAAGAAAAACTAAAAAGTTTTTCTATGTGTTTTCTATCAAAAGCAGGAATGCAGAACTAATCAAATGGACCTATTTTATATTGAGTTTGTTTTTTGTTGCTGTAAAATCATCGTATTGTTAATGATAGGTTTAATTCCTGTCTTTTTCTCTGCAGCCATTGACTTTACATAATAATAATTACTTTATTCCAGTTCCAAAATCACAACACCATAATTTCATTCTGTGCTTTCAGTTAACAAATGTACACACACACACACACACACACACACACACACATATACATATATATATATATATATATATATATATATATATATATATATATATATATATATATATCCACACATATCAAATAACAACAATTATTATTATTATTATTACTATTTTTTTAATGAATGAATGAATTTGACTCATTCTGTAAATAATAGGCAGAATTATTATTATTATTTGACCTATCCTATATTACCCATAGAATCACCAGCAGATCATTAATAAAACAAATATAACACAAGAGGAAACAAACAAAAAAAACAACAATAATATTTTCCTATAGATTATTCATGTTAGTCATATTAATTAATCATTTTACATCGTATCCTTAATTAACTTTCCTTTCAATGTTTTTTTTTAACTCAACACACATCTACATTGTTCCAGCTCATCTCTCAGTCCATCCCATAATATAACTCCCAAATATGAAACACACCTATATTAAATTATAATATTTTTCTCTTAGTTTGAATACCTTTCAGAAGACTAATTTGAATAAATAGGTTTTTTTCTGCAGTAACTAAGGATGGTTTTAGTATAAATGCTAAAGCTGCTGATGCACGTTCATGTCACTACTGTAGTTTACATCAGACTGATCAAAGTGTTGGACGCGCTGCTTATATGAACTTTTACAAAATGTCATTTTTACACAGATTTACCAAACACTGATGTTTGGGTTTAGGACAAGTGGACGATTATAATGATGTTTTCTTCATTCTTGTTGATTAAAATGATGTAAGATGACAGAAAAGTGAGTTCATAGGCAGCACATATCTGCAAATAAAAATGATTTTTCAAACTTTGATAATGAAACTATTTAGAATGTTTCATCATAGTCATGTGGACGGTATGTGTTTAATTCGTATAACAGCAGACTGAAATGCAAGTGAAGTACAACTGATAAAAGAAAAACAATAAATCACAAGTGCATAGAGTAAAGCTACGACTAAAATGCAAATGATGGCAATAAATGACTAGTAAAAAGCACCAACATGTAAATAATACCAACAAACCACAAACAAATCAGCAAAATTATGGCTAAAATGTAAATAAAAGGACAAAAAAATTATGAAATATAAAAGAATGATGACGACAATGTAAATAATACTAGTTAAGTATAAATATAGTGTGTAAAATACAAATGATGCCAATAAAAGTGTGGATAAAATGTCCAGAATACTGATCAGCTACCAGTAAATACAATATAACTAGGACTAATATACAAATATAATAGCAGAATAAACTGCAGTCAAATGGTGTGTGTAGAACAGGGGGTGGGGGTCAAACATGCGGCCCGGGGGCCAAATGCTGCCGGCCAAAGGTTCCAATGTGGTCCCTGGGATGAATTTTCAAAAGTCAATAATTCCACAGTTAAGGCTGTGGAAGTGATTTTAGTTCAGGTTCCACATACAGACTAATATTATCTACAGTCAAATAACAGAAAAACCTATGAAAAATAATAAATCCATATTTTTGTTTTCTTCTGGGTTTGATGTGAAAAACATTTGACATTATGTCGATAATGACAACTTTACAATTTTATATTTGTTTTAGTTTAAAAAAAACAACTTAAAAATAATGAAATATTGACATTCACACACTATAATGTAAGAACCCTAACCCTAACCCTAACCCTAACATGAAATGTTTAAAGAAATTTCACGACAATTTTAACCAATTTTTTTTGCTTCTTTGTGTAAAAACGAGATGTTGAAGCAAAAAATCGTGAAAATTGCTTATATTCTTCTTTGAGTATTTCAGGGTTTTTTTCTGTTAATTTCCATCTTTTTTGTTTGTATAGTTTGTAAAAGAAAATATTTTCACAATTTAATGGGGCTTCTAAATCAAAGACAAATGTCTTCAGTTATGATTTAAATGTGATTCTAATATTTTACTTGAAATCACATCAGGCTGAATGTGGACCTGGAAATATTATGTTTGAGAGTTTGAAGTTGTTCATACTTGTTAAGGTTTTTCACATTTTATTCTTATATCATAGTTTGTAAATGTCAATATTTCATTGTTATTGTTATTTCTTCAAACTAAAACAAAGATTTAAAAAATTAAGTTGTTATTATCAACATAATGTCAAATGTTTTTCATGTCAAACCCATAAGAAAATATGGATTTATTATTTTATTGTAAGTTTTTCTTTTCGACTTTAGTGTATTTTTACTAAACATTATAATATTGGTGTGTATGTGGAGCCTGAACGCAGCCTTGCAAATTCATCCCAGGCGCGTCAGTGGAACCTTTGGCAGGCCGCATTTGACCCCCGGCCCGCATGTTTGAGACCCCTGGTGTAGAGTTTTATCATTGGTTTGTAGTTTGTTATTAAAAACATGTTGAATTTGGACACATGTGTAGAAACAGGACCGTCCTCCTTTTGAATATTCAGCAGAGCGAGCAGCCGCAGACAAATAAAAAAAAAGAAAAAAGAAAAAGCCGTTTCCTGGTGTTTGTGACGCTGCTTTTACTCATTAGTGAAGGTCTGAAGTTTCCCAGGATGATCATGTGACGCACAAATGTGTTTTATTTCCCTTCAGTCTGAACGTCGCAGCCGCAGAAAAGGTTAAAATGGCACCAAGAGATATTGAAGTGAAATGGTTGGGAGGCAAGCCCCGGGCGTTTATTCAAATGTCCATTCCGTTTTTATTTTTTTCTCTTTAATTTTGGTTCAATAACGCCGGACGCGCAGCCATCAGCCGCCAGACACTTAATTAAAGCGCTGAGCGGCTGCTGGAGCCTGTGAAGCCTGTGTGGAATAGTAATGGATAGAAAGAGAAACATTTGTCAGGCAGATACATCTCAGCATCTGATCAGGATAAATAAAGTGATTAAAGGGCCAGTTCACCATTAATACAAAAAAATAAACCCTTCTGTGCACGCTTTTACCCTGTGGCATCACCCATAAACACTTTACAATGCAGAGCTAATTTCATGGTAATAATGCTTTTATAACCACATATTACAAGTAATATCCATGCAGTTTCCAGTGTAATTACTCTCCAGTTTCTAGGTAATAGTGATGCAAACAGTTTTCATTAATGTGTAATTCTTTCAGGTCATTTGGATGTAATTTGATTGTAATAATCATCAACACAGCTGGTAATTAAAGGGATAGTTCACTATTTTTCACATGAATTTGTATAGAATCAGTGTCTTTACTCTGGTGCACCCACAGTGACTTACCCCCGACAGTGTCCCGTGAGTCGAGTTCTGGTTGGGTTTACGTCAAAGTGAAAGTAGTCTCAGCAGTTTCCTGGGGTCAACAAAATAAAATGTATTTCTTCTCAATTTTTTTCTCTGATTCATTTGCATAACAAAACCGTCACAGAACAAAAACTCACACCTCGTAATTGCTTGGAGCTACTTTCTCTCAATGGCGATCAATGGTCTTTGTCACTGCTAACAGCTGTGCGCCTTAGCAAACTACTTTCATCAGTTGTTCGGCAGTTTTTGTTATTGAGAGAAAGTAGCTCCAAGCAATTACGAGCTGTGAGGTTTTTTTTCTGTGACGGTTTTATTATGCAAATAAATCACTCATTCGAATACATACTGTTTTGAGAAGAAACACTTTTTTTTGACCCCAGGAAACCTGCCGGGACTACTTTTGCTTTGACCAAAAGCAGTCACTGTGGGTGCACCAGAGTAAAGACACTGTTGACATACACATTCATGTGAAAAATAGTGAACTGTCCCTTTAAGGAGTTAGAGGCACTAGTTAACTTTCCAGCTCTGAGGCTATGTAATTTAAATTAAATGACTAAACTTGTTCCAGTGTAGTTACAGACACATATCTTTTTTTTAACATGTTAGTACTGCATTGATTTTGCCGAGCCACGCTAGACACCCCCCCCCTAGCGGCAGTAAATCGAATGTGCAACCGTAGTAGTCTAGTTTCGCTCAATGTAACTTTTGGCTAGATTTCCCTGAAAACTGGCTGACCAATCACAGTGAAGTATAGAGTCAGAGGACGGGTGTAACAAAGTGATGATTTAGAGAGAAGCAATCGGAAACAACCATAGAAATAAATTAGAGTTCTAATAAAGGATGTCTGCTCAGCTTTCAAGGAGGACCGATGATGGTCACACACATGCACTAAATATTAAAATATTTGGCTGCAAGACTAAAAAATGCATTGATCTCAAACAATGTTGACTCCCTTTCTGTGGTGTTAAACAATGACAACAAATGCAGACAAAAAAAAAGAAAAGAAAAAAAAGAACAACAACAGGTGTAGATTTACTTTTATCACAGATGAGTGAAGAATGTGACAAAACATCAACAATCTTTAAATTCTTTTTACAGAAGCGACAACAGTCGTTATGATGATTTGATGATTTGTCGTAAAACACAACATCATAAAGATCTTCACCTGAATTCACATGTTTCTGCAAATATGGTACAAACATCTGGATTCATATATTAAATCACCCCCAAACATCTGATATAAATCCAGCGAAAGTGACTTATCTGTGGTTAGATGTAAAGATAAACCTGGGTGGTTTATGGGAAATGTAGTCCTGCTGTAAAAGAGTCAAGAACCATGAATATTTTTAGAATTATTCCTGGAAAAAAAAAATGCAGTGTGTGACCTTTGACCCCTGACCAGAGCCACAGGCCTGTCATTGATTAGTTTATGTCCCACAGAGCTGCATGTGAAGACGTTTACACTCGACCTTTTTATTAGCCTTTCTGAAAAATGCTTGTATTTATTTTTAACCTCGCTGGTCTCCTGGAGTTTGTGGAAAAAGTCCAGATGAACGTTGGAAAAAAAGACAAAAACCACTGCCGAGGAACACTGTCACGTTCAAAACAAACAGATGAGTTATGCTTCTGTTCATTTAGTTTTCTGGGATTTTTGAAGAATTCCACTTAATTTGATATTTTAATTAGAAGAAATGTGAGGAGAAAAAAAAACCATCGAATCATAATACATTTGTAACTGCTGATAATAGCTTTAATTTATGAAAGTTTGATTATGGATCAACTCCACTCAAACCTTTAGCCATGTAGCTAATAAAGCTAAAACAAAGTAAAGTCAGACCAAACAACAGCTAGTCTAGTTAAGTGACTGAAAGCTCCATAATAATGTTAAATATTATTTAAAAGACGTAAAAACAAACAAACTACAGATTGTCTGAATAGCTTGTAGCTGATGATATCAAATCATCTTTGGCGTGCCAATGTTTTTTGAAGACTGAAATTGGAAATATATGTTAACTTTTACATTATGGAAAATTAGTTAGAAATAATAATGAAAATTAAAAATAAGAACCATTAATAACAGTGAAAAACTAAGAGTTGAACTCGGATTTATAAATATAAAATCTGAGCAGAAGGTTCAGTCCTCAGATGGTTTCATTTCTTCAAACTGGAATAATTTCTACTAAATTGAAGCCTACATTAACACTAACAGAACATTTCTTGCCCCTGGAAATCCCTGAAAATGGCCTGCAGTTTACCGAGTGCCACCGGTTATATGAGTTCATAAGGAGACAAATGACAGTGAGTGTGTAAAGGACTGTAAAATAAGGTGGAACTGGACGGTGTTTGACCTCCTGAGTGAGCCGGCTGTTTCCAGGACATTTCCAGGCTGTTTCCAGGATATTGCCAGGTTGTTTCTAGGCTGTTTCCAGGCAATGTCCAGGACATTTCCAGGCTGTTTCCAGGTTGTTTCCAGGCTGTTTCCAGGCAGTGTCCAGGACATTTCCAGGCTGTGTCCAGGAAATTTCCAGGCTGTTTCCAGGTTGTTTCCAGGCTGTTTCCAGGCAGTGTCCAGGACATTTCCAGGCTGTTTCTCAGTGTCTGTGCTGCCTTCACTGACAGCAGCTGCTCCCTCTGCTTTCCAATCTGTCCACAGATACTGTATAGACTACAACTCCCAGAATCCCCTGGGGCAGCAGCCAGTCTGCTGTGTTCATTGTTTTCAGTTGGACTCTGTGTTCTTAATAAAATAATAAATAAATAAATACAAATAAATTAAAACAAACTAAAGCAGCAGTGGAGTAAAGAACACATGCCTGAAAATATTGTGTTTTTGTTTTAGTGTGTAGTTCCTCCTGCTGCCTCTAGAGGCGCTAACACTCACACTCCCAGAGTGTCAAACACTAGATTGTGTTGGTTTGTGCAGTTTCAGCATCAGTGTGTGTTTCCTCTGGATCTGAAACACTTTTTCTGGGTGTGGACACTTTGACATCTGGGGACTGACCCCCCAAAAAATTCTTTATCGGATGTTTTCCTCTAAATTTTGAATCTTTCTCCGATTTCCACCTCATTTTTAAGTTATGATGTCATACACACACACACTCAGTCCGGCTGCAGCATTGGGTCACACGGATGATTTTTCGATCGGAGACAAATATGCTGATCGTCATGACAACGCTGCCAAAATACAGCTGAGGAAGTAACCTGAGTTCACTGTGGGAGAGAGTGTGTGTGTGTGTGTGTGTGTGTGTGTGTGGGGGGGGGGGGGGGGTTTACAAAAAAACACTTTCTTAGGCAGTATGAAATAATTATGGGATGTTCTGTGTGTGTGTGTGTGTGTGTGTGTTCTATGAACTCAGTATGTTTTTGTTATACATATACAGTATACAGTATATATATATATATATATATATATATATATATATATATATATATATATATATATATATATATATATATATATATATATACAAATATTTGCACACACACAAGAACAATGTCTAACACTTTCTTGTAAAAACATCAGACTTTTAAACCAGGGCTCTCAAACTCATTTTCTCCAGGGGCCACATTCAACCCAATGTTATCTACAAAAGGCCTTTTTCACAACGTCTTTGTTTCAGACCTGAAAACCGCAATCGTAGTGTAACCCTACTTCCGCACGGGCATTTTTTTATGGACAGTAAAATAAAGTCAGCGTGTGGTAAATGTGAGGCAGCACAGTAACTGTCATTAAGGGGTGAGGTGGAAATGTTGAATGGAAAATAGATTTAATAAAATAAATAAACTGAACCAAAATGATGACAAAGACAGAGATTAAAACAAAACCAAACGAATCCTGGGGGTAGATCAGTCTGTCCAGTTTATGGAGAGCAGGGAACTGACAGACTGTGTGGGTTATGGACATGACAAAACTGAAAGGCACCACGACTGGAACCACGACTGGAACCACGACTGGAACCACGACTGGAACCACGACTGGAACCACAACTGGAACCACGACTGGAAGTAGTTTTGTATGATGATAACAAGGAAGGTGTTAATGTTTACACATACAGTGGATGTAACGTTTGTGTAACACGCGCTCACTCAGGGGAAAGCATTTGGGAGACAAGGTTCTTACCGCTCTGCGCTAAAAACGCCTCCTGTCGACACAGACTCTTAGTCTTTTAATAAGAGGGAAATCCCTGGTGAGTGGCCCCCTGCCCTAACCTGTAGGGCA
>CM035792.1:4478693-4513693 GCA_020466265.1 Siphamia tubifer | reverse complement strand
TGTGGAAAACACTGGGATCCTTTACAAGACATTTTTATAACCAAGTTTGTAGAAATTTTCACAGAGATCTTTGGAAAATCCACTACGTTGCCCTTAAAAAAATGCAACAAGTAGAGAGTGACTTATTTTCTTGGGAAATGTTAACAGTTGTTTTTAAAGAAGCGACTGTTGTGTGTCGTATCGTCTTTTCATTAAACCTTTTCTTTCCGGAAAAGTCAAAAACCAACCTGAGTTTGGTTTTCAGTGAATAAAGCTCGGAGCTTCGTGCACTGGACTGTGGGTTTTTAAGGATAGTGTTACAGTCTTATTGAGCCACCAGTGCCCCCCTTCGACCCCCCAGCTCTCTCCCAGCATGCCTTGCAGCGCAGCAGGAGGGTGTGGGTCTTCTGCTGAGGTTATCTTCTGGTTAATGTGACATGTCTGTCTGCGACCTTGCCGCTTGTTAACTGCCCGGATTATTATTGTGATAATGTGGCAATTAAAAAGGAAGCGCTCCATCAGGGCGGGGGTGGAGGGGGGGTAATGTGGGTGAGGTGCAGGGCTGATGGGGGAGGGGGGCTGATGGTCCCAGAGATGGATATGTGCAGATTACAAGGCAGTGGGAAATGCATTAAGGTGGTAATCCATTCTGACTGGATGGAAAAGAGTCTGAGTGCCGCCGCGCCGCCGTAGCCCCGCCCCCCCCCACCCTCCCTATCATCTCCCGGTCCAAACTGCAGGTTATTACTACTCGCTCAGATCCATTCAGAATCAATACTCCTCTGCTGCCGTAAAAAACGCCCTAAATCACACCACACACGGGACATGCTGGAGGAAAAAGCAAGACTCCTAATGACAGACATAACTCTCCAGGAAGTGACCATATATGGGCGACGCCATAACTCTCCAGGAAGTGACCATATATGGACGACACCATAACTCTCCAGGAAGTGACCATATATGGAGTTCGTACATCGTTTATATATATATATATATATATATATATATATATATATATATATATTTTTTTTTATTATTTATTTATTTATTTTTTTAATTTTATTTATATGACCCTCACTGCTTCCTCTGACCAGCCGAATTGTAGGCATCAGTGTCATGATTTGCAGACATGCTTTTATGATGGACAGCAGCTGTTTTAATACTGACCTTACTGACCTTCGATATGACCTTTGAATGGATGATCAGAGTCTGAAGAAATCATTATTATGATACAAACAGTTACTCAATGACTAGTGACTTTTTTATCCATAAACGACCCCCCCCCTCACACACACACACACACAGGGAGAGCGAGAGAGATAGATAGATAGATAGATAGATAGATAGATAGATAGATAGATAGATAGATAGATAGATAGATAGATAGATAGATAGATAGATAGATAGATAGATAGATAGATAGATAGATAGATAGATAGATAGATAGATAGATAGATAGATAGATAGATAGATATGGATGGATTTGGCTTAAAGTTTCAGTAGGGGTGGGGTCTGGGGTCACAGGGACAGACCACTGCTCGCAGAAGTGAAAGTGAAACCTATGGCTCATTTAGCCCATGGGGGGAGGGACCTGCCTTGGCCGAGTCTGCGCTCTCTTGTGCTTTTGTAGTTTTCAGTGTGAACATCAGTATCTGTAGGAACACTGAGGTTCCCTGAACTTCACCTGTTACTGAAACATGAACCTGAACCTGGCGTCAAACTTGTGTCCTGGCATCAAACCCGCATCTTGGCGTCAAACGTGCGTCCTGTTTTCTCTCCTTCTGTGTCTGATTAGACGTTCTTCTCTGTTCCTGCAGATTCTTCCTGAAGTTCTTCCTCAAGTGTAATCAGAACTGTTTGAAAAATGCAGGGAACCCACGAGACATGAGGAGGTTCCAGGTAAGAACCCAAAACACAACAGGGGTGTTAAGCATAGGGCCCGCGGGCCACTGTGACCCACCAAGGGTTCCACTCCGGCTAGAGGTGTAATAATGACATTAGTGGGGACATAACCCACCCATGCCATGCACCATCAATGTAGCATACACTGTATACACTGGGTTTTTGTTATTTAGGTTTTTTTGTAGCTTGTTGTTGGGACAATAAGACACATAATTTGCATGTGCAGTACATGGACATCATCACGATCGTATTACTGTGAATTCACTGAAAACTACTGTACATCATGACCTACCATAACCCCTAACCCTACTCTAAATACAACACCATCAATCAGCATGTGTTGTTTTGCCTTATTTTCACACTATACTATTTACATCCACCAAGGAGGTTATATTTTTGCCACAGTTTGTCTGTCTGTCTGTCTATCTGTCTGTTAGTTAGCAAGATAACTCAAAAAGTTATGGATGCATCTTGATGAAAAGGTTGATTAAATTTTCAGGATTTGGTGGGAGTGTTACAAGGAACACATGCTTACATTTTGGCAGTGATCCGGAAGAGATCCTGGATTCTGGATCACTTTGAAATTTATTTTCGATTTACTGCAAAGTAATATGTCAAAGTGATCCAGAATCCAGGATCTCTTCCAGAGAAAAGGCGTCGTGGTCTTAACGGAAGTTGAGCCAATCACAGACAGCGAGGCTGCCCCACCAATATACATGGCAGAACTGAGATTTGGGAAACATCCAAATATTAGTATGGACACGTCCATAGCATCCATGCGTAATCTTACGCCCATGACTCCAGCCCTGGGATGAATTTATAAACTGCAAAAATTCCAGTGTGTGGAACTGATTTTAGCCCAGGTTCCACATACTGACCATAATGATCCACAGTCAAATGAAAACCTGCTTTTATTTTGTTACACTGTGTATATTTTGTTCCACTATTTTTATTTTGTTAGACAGTCTTCCATGTTTAATTTCTGTGAAACTTTTTTTAACTGATTTAAGAGCAAAGTCTGATCTAATGTTTTAGACAAATCTGAAACTGACACCAGCTGTGTGTGTGTTTGTGTGTGTGTGCGCGCATGTGTGTGTGTGTGTGTGTGTCTGTGTATGTACAGGTGGTGGTCTCTACTACAGTCAATGTGGATGGTCACGTGTTAGCTGTGTCCGACAACATGTTCGTCCACAACAACTCCAAACATGGCCGCCGAGCTCGCCGCCTGGACCCATCTGAAGGTAAGGTCAGACAGGTGTGTGGTCAGACAGGTGTGTGGTCAGACAGGTGTGTGGTCAGATAGGTGTGTGGTCAGACAAGTGTGTGGTTAGACAGGTGTGTGGTCAGACAGGTGTGTGGTTAGACAGGTGTGTGGTCAGACAGGTGTGTGGTCAGACAGGTGTGTGGTCAGACAGGTGTGTGGTTAGACAGGTGTGTGGTCAGACAGGTGTGTGGTTAGACAGGTGTGTGGTCAGACAGTGTGTGTTCAGACAGGTGTGTGGTCAGACAGGTGTGTGGTCTGACAGGTGTGTGGTTAGACAGGTGTGTGGTTAGACAGGTGTGGTTAGACAGGTGTGTGGTCAGACAGGTGTGTGGTCAGACAGGTGTGTGGTCAGACAGGTGTGTGGTTAGACAGGTGTGGTTAGACAGGTGTGGTCAGACAGGTGTGTGGTTAGACAGGTGTGGTCAGACAGGTGTGTGGTCAGACAGGTGTGTGGTTAGACAGGTGTGTGGTCTGACAGGTGTGTGGTCAGACAGGTGTGTGGTTAGACAGGTGTGTGGTTAGACAGGTGTGGTTAGACAGGTGTGTGGTCAGACAGGTGTGTGGTCAGACAGGTGTGTGGTTAGACAGGTGTGTGGACAGACAGGTGTGTGGTCAGACAGGTGTGTGGTTAGACAGGTGTGTGGACAGACAGGTGTGTGGTCAGATGTAGTTATGAACACGTGGCTTCACATAAAAATCTGAACTCAAATCTATTTGGAAGAAAAACGTTGTATTTCTTTGACGCAGCATTTGTTTTGGCGCTAAAGTGGAGCTGGCAGGTGCGTTTGAAAGCATACACCTGCGCAGTGTTAGCCTCCATCCAGCTCACGTAGCCGCTGGACGTCCTGCGCCAGCGAACAAACGCTCCCTTCTTCTACAGTGAACAAATAAAAGGCGTCATAGTGTGTAAAGTTCACACACTGAAACTCAACTCCTGAAGCTGCAAACGTTTCCTCTAAAGCTGTAAACTTTAAGAGCACTTCGCCCCGTCCCCCTGCTAATAAAAACGCTCCGGCCTCCGAGTGGCGTTTTCCAGGAGCCATGACATCAGTCCCTTTCATACCCTGTGTTCCAGAGCGCCATGGGGGCGGGGCTTAACCACAGCAGGCTTCAGAGGAAATCTAAAGAGAAACAAAAACAGATCAAATAGACAATAAATAGTTTTCCTGAAGACGATCGGCACTGGAGCCATGCTAGAGACCACCGAGAGTGACGATGACCCTGACCTGGATACACACTAAAGCACAGGTGTCAAACATAAGGCCTGGAGGCCAAAACCGGCCCACCACAGGGTCCTATCTGGCCCCTGGGATGGATTTGAAAAATGCAAAAATTACACTGAAAATATAAACAAAGATGTTCAAATCATTTTAGGTCAATTCAATCTAAAGTGGATCAAATCAGTAAAATACTGTCATAATAACCTAAAAAACATAATATTAAAACCTATGTTTTCTCTGTTGTAGTATAAAAAAAGGGAAATTGGGCAAAAATGTTCACGTTTGCAACAAAAAATGTGAAAAACCTGAACAAATATGAACAAGTTGAAATGTCTGAAGAGAAATGTTATCAATATTCTATTGTCATTTATTTAATGTGTGTATTTGTAAGTTCCACTGTGATCTGTAAGTTGTAATGCACATGTACAAATGATAAAATACAGTGTAATATTGTTAAAATTTCATTTTTTTATCATAATTTTCAGGTTGTTCATGTTTATTCATGTTATGTTTGAGTACAGTTCATTTTCATTGTGGAATTTGACTTTTTTTACTCAAAAACAGCAAAAAAGTTCACCTCATTCATAAGTTATTATCCTATTATTTATATTATTTGACTGAACCAGCCCACTTTAGAACATATTGTGCTGTATGTGGCCCCTGAACAAAAATGAGTTTGACACCCCTGGACGAAGCCATAATATCAAACATCCATAGTTGGCTACTGTACTGTCTGCACTATATATATATATATATATATATATATATATATATATATATATATATATATATATATATATATATATATATATATATATATATATATATATATATATATATATGTGTGTGTATGTATAAAATATTACACAGCATCCTGGACACCAGATGGGTGAAGTTTATCTTTTCAAAAGTTCAAATATCAGTGGCTGAAAAAGTAGAAATATTGTCAAATGCTTCAACACACACAGGAAATGAAAATAAACCATAAAATGAGGTTTGTTATGTGTGTCACCAGTTCCACCTGCAGACAAAAGAAAACTCACTTTTAAACCATTTGTCTCTTTCTTTCCCAAGTCATCACTTCATCTCCTGAGGTAAACCCCACCTGTCTGGGACGTGCAGCTGCTTAAAACAAACAGTGAAATGGAAAACAGTTGGACATTAGGAACTTGGAACATTTTCCATTCCTGCCAAAAAATAAAAGAGCTTCTACTGTAGTTTCAGCCAAATAGGAACTTTGTAGATTGAAGTTTTAACAGAGGTGTGTTTGTTTTGCATTTCTTTAAAGAATAGGTGGGTGGAGTTTAAGGTCAAACCTTGAGCAAGGGTCAGCTGTAGCATTGGGTTTCCCAAACTCCACCCGTGTAGGCATGTCCAGGGTTTCAAAACAAGGATCCCAGTGCCACATAAATGATCTGGTGAAATGACACTCTTTCTTCTAAAGCACAGTTGTTAAACATAACGCCCGCGGGCCACATCCGGCCCGCCATAGGATCCAGTCTGGTCCCTGGGATGAATTTGTAAAATGCAAAAAGATATTAATAATTAAGGAAGTTAAAGTCATTTGACAACAATTCAATATATAATGGATCAGACAATCTGTGTATCATTTGTTCATTTGTTTTTCAAAATAAAACCAAAAATAAGACAACGAAACAACGTGGTACGCAGCCAAGGCCTAATAAAGCTATAAACTGCATCAGGATTCTGTCCATAAAGAATCGTCCAGTGTTAATTTTGTCAGAGAATTTAGTTTTAGTCTCTTGACGAAAATTTAATTTTAGTTTTAGTCACAATTTAGTCATCTAAATCATTTTAGTGTTAGTCTAGTTTCAGTTGACTAAAATTCCTAACATTTTAGTCGACGAAAATTATTTTTTATCATCGACTAAAATGTTATGAATTTTGGTGATTTTGACAACCAGTTTTTTTCGTTTGTTAAAAATTATATAAAACTCAAAGTGTTTATTGTAATATTTTAATGTGTAATACACATAAGATTTCACCAATTTATTCCACTTGAATTAACAGCTATGGTTTTATTAAGAAACTATTCTGTTAAAGTAGCGGTGCATAATCAAAGCAGAACAAAAACCAGAGATACATCAAGGCAAATACTTGCTATCTGAACCTGCTTTTTAGCCTCACTAGGGTCACAGGGGTCACTGGGGACCTAATCCAGCTACAATGGACGAAGGCTTTGGTTAACTTTTGATGTCCCACTTGTCCAGATCGTATTCACCGATTTTGACCTCATTTGGCCCAACGGCCAAGGAAGAGTTTGTTAAATTCCAAATGACAGCGAAAATCCACAACTCAACATTTTTAAAATTTCAGTCCAAGATGGCGGACTTCCTATTGGTTTATGGGCGTGGCCATTATAAAGTTTTTTTGTTCATCATCATATGATGAACATGTGTACTGATTTTCATAGCTCTAACTTTACTAGGGCGTAATCTGGCCGAATGCAAACTATTTCACCTTTTCTCGGGGGCGCTGTAGAAACATTTCTTTACCGACTTTTAAGAGACCTATAAATACTCGCAATTTTTCACACTTCTGAAGTGTGTGCAAAATTTGGTGAGTTTTCATGCATGTTCAGGAGATTTCCCTTTTATCCAAAGTTTATCCAAAGTTTTCCATTTTATCCAATTTTGACCTGAAGCAAGTTGAGTAAACTGGAAATGACCATAACCCGCAGTGACAAAGATGGAAAATTATGTCTTATTTTGGGAAACTAAGAGGGTCACCCTAAGACCTGAAGATATGACCATGTTCTTTTTTTTATTTAAAACAAAGTGATAGACTGGATGTAAATTTTTATTTTTTTTTTTACCTGAATTTGCTTCAAGATAAAATTGGATAAAACAGGAAATGGCCGTTATGGGGTTTTTTTCTATTATTTATTTGAACACAAAGAGGAAAACTGAAAAAATGCATCCTCATCCATTTTTCTATTTTGGTTTTGGAAATAAATAATAAAGAAAGAGTTGTTATTTTGTTTCTCATTTTTGGTTTTATTCTGAAAAACTAATGAGCGAATCATGCACAGATTTCAGACCATAAATGTAAGAAACAATAAATTATGAAAGCTGCATAATTTACTGCACAAAAAAGGAATAGATCAATCAGTCAATCAATCAATCAATCAATAAAGAGACTGGCCTGTTACAAAAAAATGTGAATAACCAGAAATATATTATATGTGGGATTTGACCAATATTTTGAATGTTACTAAATGTTTATATTTGTAAATCCACTTTTATCTTTAACTGATAAACTAAAGTGTAATATTATTAATATTGCACTTAATTTTATGAACAATTTGCAGGTTGTTCATATTTTTAGTACAGTTCATAAATGTAAACATTTTCATTGTGAAATACGACTTTTTTTGCTCAAATTTTTTATCGTCTTGTTATTTTAATGGTTCGTTCCATATTAGGCTGAATGTGGCCCCTGAACTAAAATGAGTTTGACACACCCCTGTTCTAAAGACTTCTAAGCAGCTGCAGAGTGTGTTGGTTTTGTTCTACTTTGAGCGCCACAGGGGTGGGTTAATTTTTAACGCCAGCTTTACAAACTCCACCCGTCTGACACGTGCAGGAAATGAAAACAAACTCTCCAGCACTTTTATTTGATTGATGTGACATGAGTGAGCCACAGTTTCCTTTCCCTCATCATTTTCCCCAGACTTCAGTCAAACCTTCAGATTGTGTAACGCTGTGACTTGTTTTAACCTACTTGGAATGCCAGACGGGTGGGGTTTACAGTATCAGAGCTTCTTTTCTTTTTTTCCCTTTTCTTTCCTCAGGTAAAACTTTTTGCTCATTAATATTTCATATTAAAATACTTTTATCTGAACTTTTCTGAAAATTGTCACTTGTGACTCCACCCGCCTGAGACGTACTGGAGAATCAAACAATCCCTGGAACAATGTTACACATCAAACAGCCACCACGTCCAACTTTGAACCGAGCGGAGGAAAAGCGTCTTCATGTTTTCCCTCGACTCATCTTAAGTCGGTGCTGACGTCATGCTCTCATTTGGTTTAACCTACTTGCGCCGCCAGACGAGCGGCGTTTACGACGCCGTGGGCCGATAATGTTGTTGATCAAAGAGGAAACAAAGTCATAAAGTTTTATAGTGTCTGTGTGTTGGAGAAGTCGACCTGTATGGAGCATCCAGGGGGAGAAAACAAACGCTCCCTGGCACCGAGCTGTCACTGACACGAAGCGCTGCTGCTTCTGACGAAACAAACACCTGCAGGCGGCGAAGCCAAGCAGTGCCGCTGCTGGAGGGTCCGGATGTGGCTAAAGGGGGCCAGAGGGGGCCAGAGGAGCTAAAGAGGGCCAATGGGGCTAAAGATGGCCAGAGGGGCTAAAGAGGGCCAGAGGGGCTAAAGAGGGCCAGAGGAGCTAAAGAGGGCCGGAGGGGCCAGAGGGGCTAAAGAGGGCCAATGGGGCTAAAGATGGCTAGAGGGGCTAGAGAGGGCCAGAGGGGCTAAAGAGGGCCAGAGGGGCTAAAGAGGGCCAGAGGAGCTAAAGAGGGCCGGAGGGGCCAGAGGGGCTAAAGAGGGCCAATGGGGCTAAAGATGGCCAGAGGGGCTAGAGAGGGCCAGAGGGGCTAGAGAGGGCCAGAGGGGCTAAAGAGGGCCAGAGGGGCTAAAGAGGGCCAGAGGGGCTAAAGAGGGCCGGAGGGGCCAGAGGGGCTAAAGAGGGCCAGAGGGGCTTAAGGTTAGCCAGAGGGGCTAAAGGGGGCCAGAGGGGCTAAAGGGGGCCAGAGGGGCTAAAGGGGGCCAGAGGGGCTAAAGAGGGCCAATGGGGCTAAAGATGGCCAGAGGGGCTAAAGAGGGCCGGAGGGGCTAAAGAGGGCCGGAGGGGCTAAAGAGGGCCGGAGGGGCTAAAGGGAGCCAGAGGGGCCAGAGGGGCTTAAGGGGGCCAGAGGGGCTAAAGGGGGTCAGAGGCCTCCATTGTTTGTGTGAACTTCACACTCCAGACTGGGATGTTTTCAAAGACAATAAAAAACCAAACATCTGCTCTGATTTGTCAACAGCCCTTGCTCCACTCGTCCCCCCTCCCATTCAACTTTCCATAGTGCTTCTCGACCTTTGTGACCCCCCCCAAAAAAACAAACAAACATCAGACTGTTTGTTTATCACTGCAACAATAGAAGGAAATGAATGAGAAGCTGAAAATGAAGCAGTGAACGTCCTTTTACTGTCAATTGGAAAGAAAAGAGTGACTGGAGGAGGAGGAGGAGGAGGAGGAGGAGGAGGAGGAGGAGGAGGAGGAACTGAAGGTCCAGGAGGTGTTTCAGATGTTTATCCTTCAGTGTAAATGATGGAACATCCTGAGACAAAAGAACTGAAAAAGGAAACAAGTCTTTTCTTTTTCACTTTTCTTTTCTTTTCTTTTCTTTTCTTTTCTTTTCTTTTCTTTTCTTTTCTTTTCTTTTCTTTTCTTTTCTTTTCTTTTCTTTTCTTTTCTTTTCTTTTCTTTTCTTTTCTTTTCTTTTCTTTTCTTGTTGTTCAATGTACAATATTCAAGAACAATTCATAGATGTAAACTTTTTTTGCTCCAAAACTTTAGAGTTGACATTATTTATCATAATTCCATCCTATTATTCATGTTATTTTAATGGTTTGACCCACTTTATACCATATTAGGCTGAATGTGGCCCCTGAACTAAAATGACACCCCTGCTTTAATCCCTGAAAACAGTTTGGTTCTGTTTTTCTCACCAAAATAAAGATATTATGTAAATAAACAGTGAAACGTTTGATCGTTTTGTGTAAAGCTGTAGTTTTTCTATCAGTAGGAAGACGTTAGTTGAACAGATGAAAGTAAAGATAGTTTGATCTCTCATCATCTTCAGTCTCTGACACACGTCTGCAGACGTTGTTTCTGTGGAGCCTCTTATTGATCTGAGTGATGCTGGAAAAACCATCAGTTTGCATCTTTAATGTGCTGCTAACGGCCTGAAGTCTGTCCAGTTCTAGAAAAAAGAACCATCTGCAGTTCATGAAGGAAACTGTTTCTCTTTTTGTTAATGCATTTAATGCATTTCAACATAAGGCTAAGGTACAAATGCCACGCAGTAATCTCAAATAAAACACTGGCCTAAACATGTCAGACAGACAAAACAAACAACTAGTATTCACAGAATGTCTAATCTCACCCATATTTTGTGTCAATCTCAAGTTTCTATGACAACCTGTTCTTGAATTAAAGCCAATAATGTGATTTTACCTTTCTGCTAAATGCGACCTTAACCTTTGACCCTTTGCAATATTGATAATTTTGTTCTATGTATATATGCATCAGTGTGTATAATATTATGATAATATATCCAGTATTTATTAAGTTATAGCGTGATATGTCTATGTTTGACACACACAAACATTTATATAAATGTAAAGAGTATAAAGTACATATATTTATATAAATGTAAAGAGTATAAAGTACAAATATTTATATAAATGTAAAGAGTATAAAGTACAGATATTTATATAAATGTAAAGAGTATAAAGTACAGATATTTATATAAATGTAAAGAGTATAAAGTACAAATATTTATACAAAAATCTAGGCAGGAAATGTAAAAAGTTCCCAGAAAAATAAATACTCAAGTGAAGTACTGATAGCTACAAAAATCTACTATGAAGTACTTTTACTTAGTTACTTCCCACCTGTGTCAAACATCAGCAGCAGTTTCCTGTTCACGCTGAAGGCATCTTCTGCAGATTTTCTAAACGCACGCCGCTGAGCTTCCTTCTCACTCTTCGTCTGATGTTTGTGTTTGGACTTTCTCCTCTTTTCACTTGACCTTCTGACCTTCCGTTTGTTTTCTCGCTGTGTTTCCGAAGCAGCCACGCCCTGCATCAAAGCCATCAGTCCGAGCGAAGGCTGGACGACCGGAGGCGCCACCGTCATCCTCATCGGAGACAACTTCTTTGACGGCTTGCAGGTGGTGTTCGGGACCATGCTGGTGTGGAGTGAGGTGAGTCCTGACCTTTGACCCTGACCCTGACCTTTGATCCAGACCCTGCAGGTGGTATTGAGGACCTTCTGTTCAGGTGTTTCTTCTCTGTTCTTGCGCCAAATGCTGAAGTGTTTTAGCCTAGCGTGCTATCCCTATTCGTTATATGTATGGGTCTAATGGTGTTACATAGTCAGGGGAGGCGGGGCTAAAAGGTTGTCTTTCAAATCCTTCTGTATTTAGAGCGTAGTTAGAGCGCCGGAAAGTTCACAGAGTTAGGAATGACTAAACAAAATGGTGGATTATGGAGCTTAACGACTGTTGTCGCTTCTGTAAAAATAATTTAAAGATTGTTGACGTTTTCTCACATTCTTCACTCATCTGTGATAAAAGGAAATCTACACCCGTTGTTCTTCTTCTATGGTTGTTTCCGGTTGTTTCCGGAATCGTCGCAGTGTCAATTTGTTAGGCCCACCATCTGACTCTATACTTCACCGTGATTGGTCGACCAGTTTCAGGGAAATCTAGCCAAAAGTTACATTGAGCAAAACTAGACTAGTACTGTAGAACATTAAATATGCTGCTGTAGGAAGGTCTAGAACGGCTAGGCTGGAAGTGTTTCAGAAAAGAATGAAGAGTGAATTGCTACATTTTCATTACCTTTGGAAATTCGCAAAATGTAAATACTGCTATAAAAACTGGTAATGGAAACACCTGAATTTCGGGGAAAAAAAGCACTCAAATATTGCTGAAACGTTTTTACGCTTTCATGAGGTGGTTTTCTCGAAGTTTCGATATTCTAATATATCGCAAAAGCACAATGGAAACACTTTTTCCACAATTATACGTTACAGCGTATGACATACATGGTCACATGATCACTTCTGTGGGAGTGAAAATGGTACAACACACATGGACAAAGAAGAAATAATTCAGGAGAAAAACATAACTGTCATTTTAGAGACAGAAAACAACAGAGAAATGCAGCGTGATATCAACTCCACGGAAAGGTTCATCTTCCAGCAGTCAAGTCTCATGGGATGATATTTACCCAGAGTTACGATGCTCTGTCGAAATTTGAGGAACATCGCGATTGTTTTGTGAAAAACTGTAACGGAAACGCAGCTACAGAAAGTTTTATAGAAACCTGTGCAACGACGGCAGATCAGATGTGAACATGCACCCGTTATTAAAAACCTCCTAATGTTGGTTTAGTTCGTTTACCTCACATTCAGACTGGAGTTTGAAATGTTCCAGAACACTGAAGAAAGAACGTCGTCACATTAAATTAATAAATATAAAATGAAAATGTCAAATATCTTCAGAGAAACATGTGTTTTAACAACAGAACATTTCTACATGTTTTTTAACTTTCACATCTACAAACACTAAACACTAACGGGTAGAATAGGATTAAAATAACAACTGTTTTACTTATAAGGCCTTTACATTTTCATGTCATTTTACCTTTTACACTATGGATTACAGAGGTGGAAGTAGAAGTACTTCCTTTACTGTACTTAAGTACATTTTTTAGGTATCTTGAGTATTTATTTTTCTGGCAATTTTTTACTTTTTATCTGTACTTTATACTCTTTACATTTATATAAATATATGTACTTTATACTCTTTACATTTATATAAATATCTGTACTTTATACTCTTTACATTTATATAAATATCTGTACTTTATACTCTTTATATTCTCAGAATAGACTCATTACTTTTACAAACTAGACAAATGTGACAGTATGAAAAATAAGTCATAAATCAGACATTTTGACTGACTTTATTATAATTGTGAATATTTTTCTCATAATTTGGACTTTTTCTCATAATTGTGACTTTATCTCTCACAATTTAGATTTTTTAAAATGTCATAATTATCCTGTTTTTTATTTCCTATTTATGACTTGAATTTTTCCTAAGTGTCCATGTCCACTAAACTGAGTACCATGACCCAATAAAACTCATCATCATAACTCACTTTTAAAAGCTTTATTTTGTTTATATTTTTTAAGACTTTCTGGTATTTCCTGCTTAATGAAGTATTATTTCATCCATAGCAAAAAAAAAATGCAGTTTTACTTTTTACTTTATTACAATTATTACAAGTTGTACTTTTTTACTTTTACTTAAGTAGTTGAATCAGTACTTCTACTTCTACCAGAGTTTTCACACCAGTAGCTGTACTTCTACCTAATTACTTTTACCACCTCTGATGGATTATTTGAACAGATCACATTACCAATGTAGGCTGCCGATATTTTTAAACCAATACATACTTCACACAGATTTACATTTTACTAGTGGGGACCTATATTTATATTTAATCCTCATGGGGACCTGAATTTTGGTCCCCATGGTGTGACTGTATAAACAGATCAATGTCCCCGTAAAAGTAGGAATACAAACACACACACACACCTGCATCTGGATCCTGCATGTGCGTGTCCCCGAAAACATGTAGATGTAGTGCAGGAGGCGGCGGCGGCAGCATACGGCGCTGCATGAAATATTGAAGCAGGTCCAGAAGAGCGGAACACCTGGCAGGGAACACACACACACACACACACACTTTGATCAGTGGCGTCTGGTGGTGGCAGACGGACTCCAAAGCCCAGAATCCTCTGAAAACAGTCTGACCCAGATCCAGAGGGTTTTCAGCTTCTCAACCTGTTTTTTCTGACTCTGACACGTGCCAGTGTCAAACCAGCTTCACTTTTGTTTTTCCACTGACTTTATTCATTTCAAACACAAACATTTCACACAATAATTCACAGTAGTTTAATGTAACGTTAGATTTAAAGTAACGTTTAGTGTTTTATTTGTAAATATATTACATCAAGGTGTGTCACGGGTTTGTTGACATTAGTCGCTGCTAGCCGCTAGCAGCGACTAATGTAAACAAACTTGCAACACATCTTAATGTCACTTGGTAAACAACTCTCAGAGATCAAGTGAAACATCTTTGAAGACCTGGATTATTATGAGGGAGGATGGAGAAGTGGTCGCTGCAGACACTGGCGTTAGCATTAGCATTAGCAAATTCTGCTCCTCCCAACCACAAACGAAGATTTAAAATCCACTTTTTACAGCATTTTTCTGTGAGCTTTCTGTCCATTTCTTACTTTTGTGAATGACAATCTTTGGTACTATAAAAAAATTTGCTTTTCCTTCTCTCAGAACAATTGGTGCAGCCGTAAACTATACAAAACACTTCCTGCCCTCCATCTGAAAATCGCATGCTGACTATATAGCAATGTGACAACACCTGAAATCAACCTATTAGATAGTAGGGGCGTGGCCTCAGGTGAGGGGTGTGGCCTCATGTGTTGAAGCTGGAACATTTACTGTTCCACAAAATGCTGCTCCAACTTAAACAAAACAATTAATGATTAAAATGAAATATTATCATGACATATTTGCAGAAAAAATATTTTTACACTAAACGTGGATCTGCGTCAGACAAACACACGCTAACCATGTTTTGGTTTATTGTTTTTAAAAAAAACTAAGTAAATTATGGACAGTTTGAACATGTTTATGTCCTAGATGTTTTTTTTCTACTGAAACAACCAGTTTTTAACCTGGACACAACTGAGCATGTGCAGAAGGAGCATGTCCTGGACACAACTGAGCATGTGCAGAAGGAGCATGTCCTGGACACAACTGAGCATGTGCAGAAGGAGCATGTCCTGGACACAACTGAGCATGTGCAGAAGGAGCATGTCCTGGACACAACTGAGCATGTGCAGACGGAGCATGTCCTGGACACAACTGAGCATGTGCAGACAGAGCATGTCCTGGACACAACTGAGCATGTGCAGAAGGAGCATGTCCTGGACACAACTGAGCATGTGCAGAAGGAGCATGTGGGTTTAGAGTAGGGAGCAATACTGGACAGATTTAAGGGAACATTAAATCCTAAACCTTTTTCGTCGCTCTATTTGTGGGAGGAGTTTTCTTCTTGTCGTTGGTGATGTCATCAGCTGTTCCCTATGTTTGTGTGTTTCCTCCAGCTGATCACCCCTCATGCCATCCGGGTCCAGACGCCCCCTCGTCACATCCCAGGGGTTGTGGAGGTCACGCTGTCCTACAAATCCAAACAGTTCTGCAAAGGAGCGCCGGGACGCTTCGTCTACACCGGTAAGAAGCTGCTGAAGCTTCATCCTCCTGAACACACCAACACTTTCACTGCTTTGGTTTTTGTTACACTAGACTACAGGTGTCAAACATAAGGCTCGTGGGCCAAATGCAGCCCACCAATGGGTCCAATCTGACCTGTCAGATGAATAACAATGAATATATTAACAGTGTAAAAATAATTTTAATTCAAGTTCTATGTGCAGAATAATTACATCTGCATTAAGTCAGAGCAGTAAAATATGATCACAAATGAAAACAGTAGATTTAAAAAAAAAAAAAAAAGTCAAATTACATGAAAATCTTTATATTAATAAACCATCGTTTTACAAAAACTTGAATAAATACTTGAACAAATATGGAGCAGCTGAAATATGTGAAGAGAAGTAAGTGTCATTTTACAAATATTCTGCCTGATACTAAATGTTTAGTCTATTTTTAATGGAAATGTCAGTTGTTCTGCACATGTGCAAATGACAAACTGATAGACTGAGGCAGAAAATGATGAAAAATGTCACTTGTTTTTCTGAGCACATGCCCAGTTGCTGATGTTCTTCACATTTTGAGGGAAACATTATAAATGTAAACGTTATCAGGGTGTCACTGTTATTATTTGACTGGTCTGGTCCTTTTTCAGATCATATTGGTCTTAATGTGGAACTGAACGGACAGAACTTTGACACTCCTGCTCTAGTTGATCCTTTAAAAACATGGATCTTGTGTTGTTGAATAATAGTCCTTTCACAGACACAGATGCTCCAGTTTTTGCTCAATCAGTTTGTTTGCATGTTTTCTTCATGAGTATAATGATAGATAACTGATAACACACGCTTCATCTTATTTGAATGTCACTGACCAATCACAGCACTGCTAGCAGCTCCACTGCTTTTCATGGAGGAGATTTGAATTATTTTATGAATTAATGAAGGTAACTGAACATACAAACACATTTACTTCTTTTTGATTTTTAATTCAAACGTACATGTGCAGAATTATGTCTATAAAAATACATAAAGAGGCTGTGCAATCTGAAAATATAATGTTTTTTTTAGTAATTTAGTGATAGTTGTCTTTACATTCATGATTAGAGAGAAAACAGGAAGTGATGACATTAAGTTCTGCTCAGTGTACATGAAGCTACAGCAAAAATGGTACCAAGTGGATGCTAAGAACATGGACTGTGTGGGCGGGGCCTGTGTGGGTGGGTAAATTGAGCTGTATTAGTGACTTCTTTTGTCCTTTACGTTTGTAGATGTTTTTAAAAGTCGAGCTGTGGCGTTTCTGTGTCAAAGTCGCATGTTCAGACTTTTCATCCTTCAGACGTCTTGTCGTGTGTGTGGAACCGTCCAGTTCCTATCAGTCCCTAAATCAGTGCTTTTGCTGCTGTGGATTATTCACTCAGAATATCCAGATGTCATTCAAAGTAGCTAAAGGTCATGTGGCGGCTGTTTAGAGCGATAAGGAAATGTCAGAGCGGCGCCTGCCGTCTTCACGCTTTTCTGTTTAACACCCGTTTATCACGCTGGACGTCTTTGTCGGAAGCACCGCGTCCTCCTCCAGCTTCGGGGCGGCCCGTGGACGCTGACAATGGCCGCCGCCGCATAGCCTTTTGCTATGCTAATCTGTGATTCCATTTCCAGATAAGCACTGACAAGAGCGGCAGCGTTTGAATAGAAGCTGTTGTTATCAGCGTTAGAGAGAGCTCTCCTCTGAAACACTCTGAAACACTTTCAAACACTCTGAAAACCACTGAAACAAACACTGTGAAAACCACTGAAACAAACACTGTGAAAACCACTGAAACAAACACTGTGAAAACCACTGAAACACTCGGTAATGCTCTGAAACCCTGATAAACTCTGAAACAGTTTGCAACACTCTGAAAAACTCTGAAATATTCTGAAACCATTTCTAACACTCTGAAACACTGTGAACGGCCTGAGCACCTGAACGCACCACTGCCATGTTTTTATCAAGTTCATCAGTAATAAATCAACGGGTGTTTTCCAAAAGCTGCCTCATCTGTTAATAATTGATCAATAACTGATCAATAACATCCAGCATCAGTGGAAGTAAATGACGATCAATCTGAAAAGTTAGACAGGATTTTTAAAATCAATTAAATAATTTTACGATCTTCCCTCTCCTCCTCCTCTCTGTAGCAATAGGATACCCCCCAGACCCTCCACACCCCGCAGACCCCCCAGACCCTCCAGACCTGGGTCTGACCTGAGCTGGTTCAGGTTCTGAATGACCTCATTAGACCTGTGATCACTCTGAGCCTAGGTCTCCCTGAGCCCAGGTCTCTCTGAGTCCAGGTCTCTCTGAGCCCAGGTCTCCCTCAGCGTTCTCAGGTCACTGTTCTGTGTGCTGTCCTGCTGACTCATGGAACACCTTAAACGCTGCTGTCCTCCATGTCCTGAAGGTTCTGACAACATGGACCTGAGCCCAGATCAAATCCAGGTCAGGTCCAGGTACAGTCGAGTCTTTTTTGTGCAAAAATCATATGTTAGGATTTAATGATGATTAAAGTTGTTTTACAATCCTGACCTTTAACCCCTAACCCTAACCCTCTGGGGGGCATAGACTAGTTACCCTTAGCCTTAACCTTTAACCTTTAAGCACAAACCCAATGTGATGAATCAATAGGGTCAATAACACTGAGACACACACACACGATACACACTCGTCTCGGCTACAATCGATGCTCATAGAAATTTCATGAACTTTAAACTGTGATTGACAGGTGGCTCTTTAAAGTGGATGAGGAGGAAGAGGAGGTGGATGAGGAGGAGGAGGAGTATAAAGATTGTGTTAAAATCATATTAATTTTAAAAAATCCTGTCTGACTTTTCAGATCGATTGTTGTTTACTTCCACTGATGTTGGACGTTATTGATCAGTTATTGATCTGTTATTAACAGATAGTATGGCACCTTTTGGAAAACAGGCCCATTCATTTCACACAAAACACCATGGATTCAAAAACCAATTATCGACGCTCAGTCAATACCAGTAAAAACACTGATTAAAAACATTAAATAAACACTAAAATACTGAAGGAAAGTGTCTGTAAGGAGCCAAAGTACTTTAAAAAAAAAACCTGTTGATGAATAGATTTTCAGTGAATTAAAATAAGTAAGAAATGGAATAATAATTCCTTCATATTGGGCTGAATGTGGAACTGAACTGACATGACTTTAACACCTTCTGCTCCAGATCGTTGGTCAAAGTGGATGAAACATGTGACGTGGGAACATGGGCGACGTCACTGCACATGTCGGAGGCAGGCGTGTGTTTGTGTAGATCACACAGGTTTTTGTGCTGCTGGCTAATGAAACAACGCTACGCCTCCTCCTTTCATCTGCACTCTTGTCTTTTAATAGACGTAGAAGTGTGTTCTCCGCCGGGGGAAATCCTCCTGCTCAGCTGAGACGCAGCACATTTCAAATATCAAAGAGCAGCGCCGCCGCCACGCTCAGGGAACGGACCTTCTGGAACTAATGTGGGATAATTAGTGTTTCTGCAGGGGCATTTTCAGCTGCTACTCCAAAAAAGAGTCTCATTGTCAGGTGGGGGGCCTATTTCTTTGAGGCACTGCTTGTTCTTGTGGCCCTGACGCTGAGGCCTCGTCAGAAGGAGCTAATTATTCTGATTAACACCTTGATCTGGGCAACGGATTGAGTCTCTGATCACAGAGGAAACACCAGGGGAGTGGGTGTTCTTCTTCTACAAGGGAGTGGGTGTTCTTCTTCTACAGGGGAGTGGGTATTTTTCTTCTACGGGGGAGTGGGTATTCTTCTTCTACTGGGGAGTGGGTGTTCTTCTTCTACAGGGGAGTGGGTGTTCTTCTTCTACAGGGGAGTGGGTATTTTTCTTCTACGGGGGAGTGGGTATTCTTCTTCTACTGGGGAGTGGGTGTTCTTCTACAGGGGAGTGGGTGTTCTTCTTCTACGGGGGAGTGGGTATTCTTCTTCTACTGGGGAGTGGGTGTTCTTCTACAGGGGAGTGGGTGTTCTTCTTCTACTGGGGAGTGGGTGTTCTTCTACAGGGGAGTGGGTGTTCTTCTTCTACTGGGGAGTGGGTGTTCTTCTACAGGGGAGTGGGTGTTCTTCTTCTACTGGGGAGTGGGTGTTATTCTTCTACTGGGGAGTGGGTGTTCTTCTACAGGGGAGTGGGTGTTCTTCTTCTACGGGGGAGTGGGTGTTCTTCTACGGGGGAGTGGGTGTTCTTCTTCTACTGGGGAGTGGGTGTTCTTCTTCTACAGGGGAGTGGGTATTCTTCTTCTACAGGGGAGTGGGTATTCTTCTTCTACTGGGGAGTGGGTGTTCTTCTTCTCTAAATCCATATTAGATTAAATTATGGGATGGAAAGGTTCAAACAGTCCAGGAACTATACTTTTGTAAATATAGTCGATATAATCATCATGAATATATTTATAAATCAACACAATGTTTACATTCACCGTCATGTTTATGGAATGACTTGTTGTGTCATATTGCGATAATAAATAATGAATTCATCGTGTTTGTGATTTAATGGAAAAATTTAAAAAACTAAAAAAATCTCAGTAAAGTTTTTCACAAATGTCACTAATGGAACACTTATTGATTGGTATTATGCCATAAAAAACAAAAGTCTACTTCATTCCGTGTTTGTTTGAACAGGTGATTATTCTGTCCTGTTGGTCTCTAGTTTAGATTCACTAACACTTTACATTACAGATCACTAATGAGGTGGTAATTCTGTGGTCTTTTGATGTAATTTCATGGTAATAATGCATTTATAACTACTTATTACAAGTAATATCGATGCAGTTTCCAGTGTAAAAGTGATGTAAACAGCTTTTATTTCAAGTACTGTACAATAAAATGGTAATTATTTGAAATTAATCTTTAGTTTCTGAAATGATGAGTCCAGGATTGACTTGTTTTTCCTTAATTAGCTGAAAAACAAGGAGGTAATTTCCAGGAAAATCCACATCATCAGGACCGTAAAATGCATTATGCATTATCACTTGTTTCCACCCAATTACTGAGTTATTAGCAAGAAAGAGACCAAATCTAGTCAGTGCAGTAGTAAGATGGTAATATACATATATATATATATATATATATATATATATATATATATATATATATATATATATATATATATATATATATATATATATATATATATATGATGTGTCTGTAACTACACTGGAACAAGTTCAGTCATTTAATGGAAATTACATGGTATCAGAGCTGGAAAATGACTTAATGCCTCGAAAAACTTAATTACCAGGTGTGTTGAATATTATGATCATCAAATTACATCCAAATGACCAGAGAAATTCACACATTAATGAAAACAGTTTGCGTCACTATTACCTAGAAACTGCAGAGTAATTACACTGTAAACTGCATTGATATTACATGTAATAAACGGTTACAAAAGCATTATTACCATGAAGTTATATCAAAATTACCATAGAATTACCACAAAGTATTGGCATAGATTGTTTATTGTCATCTGAGCGTCAGGCTTTGACAGAAACACACTCTATTTATTCATGTCCCAGTAATAAGACGCAGAGAAACGTGTTGTATTGATGTCGTCACAGTCAGTGCTTCTGATCTTCTGACTAACTGATGAACTGACCGTCAGAGACATGAATAACCAATCAATAACCCTGTGAACGGAAGCGTCTCCGCTCTCACGGCTGCCTGTCAACGGCCTCGGCCACGTTGACGCCAGTCGGCCACTTGACGGGCAGCAAAACAAACCAGGCGTCCACTTAGGGCTCAGTGTGTTGTGCATCTGTCACACCCCCCACCCCCTTCAAAACCCCCATAACCCTCCTGAAGGAAGCGGGATCATGGGCCAAACGCCGAGCTGACCTGCATCAATCATACAGCCGGGGGAGATGGGAAATTGCAGCGCATGTTGCCGCGGGATGGAGGAGCGTGTTGTGATGAGTGCGGTGTCGGGGGAGGTGGGGGGAGGCGGGGGTTTCATCTGGAATACGGAGTCTATTTGTAATGATAAGAGCACGCCACGCAGAGCTGCACATCAAGTCCATCTGCGTCAGATGAGGCGGCTCATCGGGGACATGACTGCGCCTTCGCCGAGGCCATCAGCTCCAAACCGAAAGGTAAAGGTTTCATCTGCCGCCGTAAATATGTACGGAAGCAACGGCGCAGAAAAACACATTCACACAGAAGCAGCAAATGAAAGCCTGAAGTAAACAGAGGCTCTGACGCCTGCCAAGCATGGAGCCCCATGGAATTCTGGGAGAACAGCCTGAGCGCCGTAATGAGCCACTGGAGATGTTCAGTGATCTACCGACCTGTGGAGATGTTCAGTGATCCACCGACCTGTGGAGATGTTCAGTGATCTACCGACCTGTCTAGATGTTCAGTGATCCACCGACCTGCGGAGATGTTCAGTGATCTACCGACCTGTCTAGATGTTCAGTGATCCACTGACCTGTGGAGATGTTCAGTGATCCACCGACCTGTGGAGATGTTCAGTGATCCACCGACCTGCGGAGATGTTCAGTGATCCACCGACCTGCGGAGATGTTCAGTGATCCACCGACCTGTGGAGATGTTCAGTGATCCACCGACCTGTGGAGATGTTCAGTGATCCACCGACCTGCTGATCACTGATCCAGAATCTGCTGCTATCTACAGTAGCAGCACAGGAACTATGACCAGGAGGAGGAGGAAGAGGCTTCACTTCTTGGTTGTTCTAGTTTCAACTGGACTTGTTTTGTTCTTTGTAAATGTTTTGTTTGTTCAGAGGAACATTTATAAACCTGTATAGTAAAAGAAAAGCATGTCAACAGACCACACCCCCTTCCACAGATGATGTCTCTCGAGCCTCCAAGGAGCTCCAGTGGTGCATAGTCACTAAAGAAAGTCCTGGGTTCCACATCCTCCTAAAACACCATCACCACTGAAAAAGCTTCTGCAAGTGGACCCACAAAGACCCTTAAAGTCCCACATGGGTTTACATTGACATCCACAACCTTCTAAAAACAACTTCTGCTTCTGATCAGCTGTTCACCACAACCATTCATTCACCAGTCGCTCAGGTCTTCCACTAGAACCTGGGATGGGTCTGTTTTGACCAGAACCTAGGATGGGTCTGTTTTGACCAGAACCTAGGATGGGTCTGTTTTGACCAGAACCTGGGATGGGTCTGTTTTGACCAGAACCTAGGATGGGTCTGTTTTGACCAGAACCTGGAGTCTTCTCATTGACAAACACTAACCTGAGCCTGAACTCCAACTGTTTCCTGTTGAAAACCAGAGAAATGAAGCGGCTCATTCAGTTTCTTCTCCACATGATTCACCTACAGATAAAACCTGTTCTATCTGAAACTCAAAATCCAACTGTCATTAAACTATATATAAAACTGTGTCTGCAGTTTGACTGAAGCTTTAAAATGGTTTAAAGTGTCTTTAAAAGTATGAACTTACATTTAGTGACAGAAACACTGGATCTGAAAAGTTGAACATGTCATAATGTCATAATTCAACTGCAGATTCAACTATAAACTTGAAAAGCTTTGTTCAACAGCTGTAGCACTTTGAGATTAGTTTGAATAAAAAGTGATTTATCAATACAATGTATTATTATTCAATTCAATGTTATTAATTTTATTTATAGAGTCCTAAATCACTAGTCTGGCAAGCCCAACTGTATGAATTCATAGTCTGGAGACGATCCATAGGCTGAGTTTAGGTAGGATCAACGACTGTCTTTCAAACTGCTCTGCCAGCGCTATGACCAATCAGAGGAACGAACAATGTGACGTATACAGAACCACGAAAATGAGTCTAAACTAGAGTCTATCTGGTTGTTTTAACATCCTATAGGCTAGGCTAATTAACATTAGCACACCGGTAACCATGCTGCTTATTGGACCATAGACTGTATATAAGTTCCTACTTCTTCAACCCTGTCGTCATTGTGTTAAGCCCCGCCCTACAATCTTCCTAAACAAATGGAGCGTTGTGATTGGACCGGTAAAAATGTACCGGTCCTGGCTGAGGCTCTATGGAGCGTCCCTAGACCAACGACTCAGGAAAAAATATTTTTTGCCACTAGAGGTGGGCTAGTTTACTAGGCTACCAAATCACAACAAGGTTGTCTCACAGGGCTTTACAGTAAATAGTTAATGTCCCAGGTAGAGCATGAAATGGGTCAGACCCAAACTGGCCCGGGCCTGATTCAAATGATAAAAATTATGGCCGAAATCGCATCGAAAGTAGTCCCAGCAGGTTTCCTGGGGTCAACAAAATAAAATGTGTTTCTTCTCAAAACAGTATGTGTTGGAATGAGTGATTTATTGGCATAACGAACCTGTCACGGAACAAAAACTCACACCTCGTAATTGCTTGGAGCTACTTTCTCTCAATAGTATATGCTAGCGTTGTCACTGCTAACAGCTGTGCACCTTAGAAAACTACTTTCATCAGTTGTTCGGCAGTGTTTGTGGCTGCTACGAGCAGGCATACAGCTGTTAGCAGTGACAACTCACATTGTTTTTTGTTTATTATTGTTCATTGGGGATCCCCGTTAGCTTCCACTGTAGTGGTTAATAGTCTTCCTGGGGTCCCAGTTAAAAACAATAGTAAAAATAAATAACAGTAAACACATCCCCAAAAAATTTCAAATACAATTTTCACATATAGTACACCATAGTAGTTAGTGTTCTTTTAAATGCATGTAAATTTGGTAAATCCCCCATCTTTTTTGGTCAATTGTTACACACTTGCAAATACCTAAATAAAACGGACTTTTGCAGTCAATTAGTTCTTGGTTGATTAATGACCAGATCAGCTCTACAAGCATCTGGTTTACATATCTAATCTTTTCAAACCTTGAATTTGGCTTACCAATTAAAATTATTTTCTTTTAAAATACTAATAAGTTAGGCTGTAGTTTATATTGGAGCATAGGCCAAGATAAGGTATAATGTATTTCTCTAATGATTGTAAAATAAGTAGACGAGCATTGATCACTATGGAGAGAAAGTAACTCCAAACAATTACGAGGTGCGAGTTTTTGTTCTGTGATGCTTTTGTTATGCAAATAAACCACTCATTCCAACACATACTGTTTTGAGAAGAAACACGTTTTATTTTGTTGACCCCAATTGACTACTTTTGCTTTGACCAAAACCGGACCAGAGCTTGACTCACAGGACAGTGTCACTGTGGGTGCACCAGAGTGAAAAGCTGCTCCCATACAGATTCATGTAAAAAAATAGCGAACTATTCCTTTAAAGTCATTTGTGCAGAAGTTGATGGTGCAGTCGTGGTGACAGGCCTATTTGTAGACGTCCAGGGCAGGATCTCCAGGGGGTTCAGGTGAATGAGAGTGATCCTCCAGGAGCTGTGGGAGGAGGTGCAGAGGAACAGCAGAGTGTTTTTAGGTCTTTGCATTAGCGTCAAACCTGCACAATCTCACATTCACACTTTCTTTTATTCCAGCATTCACTGCCACGCTCCCCGTTTTAGGCTCTCCTCCTCTTGTTATATTTGACCTTCTGCTGGAAACATGGCCTTCTTTCTGCTCTCCTTTGACCTTTGACCCTTTGTGTGCAGATCTTATTAAGCAGTAGCTGTAGTGAATAAAGGCTTTACGTTCCTGCAGATGTTCTTCTGTCAGTGGGATCTTCAGAGGGAACCAAAGAACATGTGACCTGCTCCTCCTCTTTTCACTCTCCCTGCGTCTCCTCTCATGCTGCAAATCTGCCATCGATAAATGAGTTTAACGCCTCCTCCTTTTCTGCCTCCGTCTCCTCAGTCACTTAGTCGCCTAATAACGGAGCGCTCGCATCAGCAGGAGACGAGCGAGCGTTTGATCACTTTCACAGCCAGAGGGGAGAGAGAGAGAGAGGGAGAGAGAGAGTCTGAGAGAGAGAGAGAGAGACATAAATACTTGATTAAATATATAAAGAATCTTCCTCCTCCTCCTCCTCCTTTTCTTCCTCCCCATCCTTCTCTTCCTCTTGCTCTTCTTCTTACTTTTCCTCCTCCTCTTTCTCTTCCTCTTCTTCCTCCTCCTCCTCCTCCTCTTGCCTCTTTTCTCACCTCTGAATGATCTTTGTCTCCTCCTTTTTTCATTTACAAAAGGAGGTGTAAAGAGGAGAAAAACCCCAAACATCAGACAGTTCAAAGACAGAAAGAAAACGTGAACTCGTCCCAGAGAAAAAAAAGAGAAGGAGAGAAAAATCAATAGAAATTAGGATGAAGAAAGTGTCACTGATGCCTGGAACTGCAGCATATGTTTACACTGAAGCAGGCAATCTGTCTTCATATGGGTGGTGTAATGTGTGAGGGGGGAAGGGGGAGGAGGAGGAGGGGGGTCAGGGTCTGCACCGCCAGACGCCGCTCTCCAATTACTGTGGCTCTTTGCAGGAGGCAGCCGCTTATCGATTGGCTGAGAGGAGTATGCAGGCAGCCAATGGGGCGCTGGGGTCAAAGGGCAGCCCCATTTTAATAAGGGGAAGTAATGGGCTTAATTTGAGCTGGAGGGGGGGTACACGGGACTCAAGCCGTCTGTCCAGAGGTTCATTAAAAGCTTCTCTTTGTTTCTTCATCAATCATCCATCCATCCGTCCTCAGTGGGCGGGGCTATGCAGAGGAAAAGTCTCAGTGTAAAATACAAACGTGTTAGAATGTAAATGATCATTTTCAGTCAGATTTAATTAGATCAGAAACTAAAATAATCCCATTAACACTTTTTTCACCTGATTGTTCGTGACACTTTAGATTTGATTTATTTTCTTTTTTTTCTTCAGCAGTGAAATGTCATTGCATGATAAGAAACTTTGATGAACAGTGTCTTTTTCTTCTAATGAATCAATTCTGAGAAGTAAAAGCATGACAGTCACTAAAACGGATGTTTATTAACACACTGGAAACTGACGACAGGTTGAAACTCGACCAGAAAGGATCAAAACTGACTCCTGGACTAGACTAGACCAGAATACACCAGACCAGACCAGACCAGACCAGACTGTGAATGAAGTGACTGAAACAACTGTCAGTTCTAGTCACACTTACCTTCACTTTATCCAGAGACAAGTAAATTACTAGACTAACTGATGACAGATACAGTCGATTAAACCATTATTTTCTAACGTAAATAAAAGTTATGTTGTTTTAATTTTCAGCAACTTTACAAACCATGAAGCAAAGGCTTGACTTTTCTATTTGTTGTCTTTTAATGGTGTTTAAACTCACCAAATATGTCGTTATTATTCTCTTCCATCACAGCTGACAAATCCACTCATCTGATTGGTTCACAGCCACACATGTGATTAAAGCTCAAGATAATCATTCACAAGTTAATCAATATGTTTCCATCAGCTATTAAAGCAACCACATCATCATCAAACAGCCACAGGCCTCACACTAGAGGATGGTTTAGAAATGTAAATATTTTTTTAGAATGTAATGGTTTTGTTTTTTTTGCAGTAAAACAAACATTTGAAGTTGTCATTATTTATTGCCATAATGTAATATTATTTCTTTCACATCAAACTGAAAAGAAAATATGGTCATTATTTTTTTAGGTTTTTCTGTTGTTAGAAATTAACTGTAAATAATATTAGTCTGTATGTGGGAACCTGAATTAAAATCAGTTCCAATCTTGACTGTGGAAATTTTGCACTTTGTAAATACATCCCAGGGGCCACATGTGTGAGACCCCTGTCTTAAAGGATCCAGAGGACAGTGATGAACAGCTCTTCTTCTTCTTCAAATGCAGCCTGTCAATGGTTCCAATGTGGCCCCTAGGATGACTTTGTAAAGTGTAAAATGGCTGTGGAACTGATTTTAGTTCAGTCTCCACATACAGACCAATATGTTCTACAGTTAAATAATAACAGAATAACCTACAAAATATAATGACTCCATATTTTCTTGTCAGTTTAATGTAAAAAAAAAAAAAAAAGATAGTATGTCTATAAATGACAACTTCACATTTTTGTCTGTGTTTTATTGCAAAAAACCCCATCAAACTAGTACGCTATTTACATTTACAAAGTACCGTATTTTCCGCACTATAAGGCACACTATCAATGAAAGGTTTATTTTTTAAAGGTTTTTTCATATATATAATGTGCAGTAAGGTGCATTACGTGAAGTCAAAATCATGAGCAAAGAAGTCAAAATTTAGTTTAAAAAAATTAAATTGAGATAAAAAGCAAAAATTATGGCATAAAAAGTCAAAGTCATGAGATGGGATTTGGAATTATCATTAATTCTAGATAATTAAACTGTTATTTTACTGGTCTGGTTCACTGGAGATCAAAACGGCCTGAATGTGGAACCTGAAGGAAAATGAATTTGAAACGCCTGATTGAAATGCTTTTTTTTATTCAATCACCTCAGTTCCCATAATGCCTTTCACCTCAGTTCCCATAATGCCTTTCACTTGTTTTAGAAGTTAAATGTATGTTCTCCACCGGTCGTGTCATTATCTCCGTTCATCCGCCTCCACTGCCCAAAAAGTCTCTTTGGGATGGCGGAGGACGGTCCCGCTCGGCTCGGTGGAGGGGGTGGGGGTGGTGGGGGGGGGCGGAGCTAATGCGTGGCGCTCTCCCAGGGCTCCGTCACCCTTCAGATATCATCCCCACCCCAGTCGCAGCCTGAAAGCCCTTTTCTCCTCCGCCGCCGCTTGAAACGGGCTGCGACAAATTTGATTTAGCAGCCGGCGCTCGCCCCATTCCCGGGAAAGAAAACAAATATTGTTATAATGGTAATAACATCTATTTGCAGCGCTCACGACAAACGGCGGCCCGGGCCCTTTTTGCGGAGACCCCTCTGTGCTGCCTTATTCTTATTCATGAAAGCCGCCGTTATGCATATTAGCGCAAACTAGCTATTCTACTCAGCGGCATTTGGTGTGTCAATCATCCTTACAGAATACAAGAGCCAACGCTGACAAAAGCCGAGTGGCCGCGATCGGCTGACAAATTGTCCCCAAAGTCAAATTTGACAGCCTTTTATGATTAATGGGCTTGATTATGGAGAAGTAGCTCCCTGAACTCATTTCCGGGGGTTTCTCCACACGAGGACGATTGTTTATGGAGGCGAAAGAGTGGAAGGAAAAGGACAGAAAAGGGCCCACGGAATTGAATTAGCAGTGAAAAGGCAAAGTGAGGAGGACAGGAGGAGGAGGAGGAGGAGATGAGAGGGAGCAATCAGCTGACAGCGATCAGTCTGTTAATGTGAACCAGCACAGGTCACATGACTTGAGCCAGGTCACCATTAAACACTGGACCTCACACTCAGGAGGAGGAGGAGGAGCAGGGAGGAAGAGAAGGAGGAAGGGGGGTGAGGAGAAGGAAAAGGAGGTGGAGGAAGAGGAGGGAGGGACTTGGAGGAAGAGAAAGGGGGAGGGAGCAGGAGGAAGAGGTGGAGGGGGGGAAAGGAGAAGGGAGGGAGGAAGAGAAGGAGCAAGGGACAGAGGCGGAGGAAAAGGAGGAGGTGGAGGAAGAGGAGCAGGGAGGGAGGAAGAGTAAGAGAAGGAGGAAGGGGGGTGAGGTGGAGGAAGAGGAAAAGGAGGAGGTGTGAGGGTTTACCTGTGCAGTGTCAGATTTCTGCTGCTTCTACTTCACCATAAATCTGATGAATCCATTTTAAAAACCAAAAAATGCATTGATTTAAATAATTGTAAACATTTCCACATGAATTAAAACAGATAATCGTACCAGTCGACTGAGTATCAGCAGAGAAATGATTCAAAAGTGTTTGTGTTTCTGCTCCAAAAGCAGCTTTTATTAAACGTCCTCATCTATACAAAGGCTTCGTATGTTTGAAAAGTTCAATAATGACTAAACACACTTTAACTACAACTGTCACTTCTGGACTTTGTAGTTTGGTAAAAAAAAAAAAAAGTCTATAAAATAATTCTATCAATGTAATATTGGGATTGAAATGATCAAATATTGACATTAATGAGGCTGTATTTGTTCATACTTTTGATTTTTTAAATATATTTTGCACCAGACTTTTCTCTATATCAGTGTACGTCATCCATGAAAAAACACTGTTTTATGTCTAAAACATAAGTTAAGATTTAATGCATGTGTTATTTATTTATTTCAACATTTTAACTCATACATTTATGTTAAGTGTTACCTGCACTAGATCCTGGGAGTAGATCACAATTGATCCACTAGGTCTTGCAGTAGATCACAGTATATTACAGTAGTTCATTTTGGACAAGATCACAGTAGCTCCCTGTAACTGATCACAGTAGATATCTGTACTAAATCTTGCAGTAGATCACAGTATCTCCTTACAGTAAATCCCTGCACTAGAGCCCTGTACTAGATCACAGTATATCGCAGTAGCTCATTGCAGTAGATCCCTACAGTAGAGCCCTGTAGTAGATCACCGTAGATCCCTGCACTAGATATTGCAGTAGATCCCTGCATTAGATCACATTATGCCAGAGTAGATGCTTGTAGTAGATCCCTGCACTTGATCACAGTAGATTCCTCCAGTGGATTACAGTAAATCCCTGTACTAGATCATTACACTGGATCATACAGTAGATTCCTGCAGTAGATCACTTGTATGTATGTTTCATTTAAAGGTGAACACACATATTGAACTAAACATTTGTGTGAAGTGATTGTTTTTGAAAAATGCTTTTTAGGAAAATACCTGATTGTGAAGCAAATATGAAACATTTCGACATTAACAAAACTCAACTCTAAATAAACATCTACGTTCATTTCACTCTTAAATAATGTTGAAAATTATGTTATTGGATTTGAAGTGTTTGTGTAAAATGAATCAGAGTGAAGCGTCTTCTTCTTCTTCACCTGCGTCTCTTTTCGCCCACAGCGTTGAACGAACCCACCATCGACTACGGTTTCCAGCGGCTACAGAAGGTCATCCCTCGTCACCCTGGCGACCCCGAGAGGTTACCTAAGGTCAGTGACTGCTGGGGTCAAAGGTCAGCTGGTCAACTCACCTGTCAGATAGACCACATGAGACCTTCGAGACCCTATAGACCACATTACACCCTGGAGGCCAACTCAGACCCTGTAGACCACCTTGGACCCTGTAGACCACATTAGACCCCGTAGACCAGTTCAGACCCTGTAGAACATCTGAGACCCTGTAGACCACCTTAGACCCTGTAGACCAGCTTAGACCCTGTAGACCAGCTTAGACCCTGAAGACCAGTTCAGACCCTGTAGACCAGCTCAGACCCTGTAGACCATCTTAGACCCTGTAGACCATCTTAGACCCTGTAGACCACCTTAGATCCTGTAAAGAACCTTAGACCCTACAGACCAGCTCGGACCCTGTTGACCACGTAGACCAGTTCAGACCCTGTAGACAACCCTAGACCCTGTATACCAGCTCTGTAGACCACCTTAGACCAGCTCAAACCTCACATGCTCAGTGCAGACTTATCCACATGTCAACAGTCTTGAAAAGTTTTGGAAAGTCTTGGAAGGTCTTGGAGTTTGTCCTCAGATCAGAAGTGACTGGTTAGTTCACATTGGGAGTCAAACCTGCATCAACACAAACATGACGCTGGTTAAATGATGTCAGGACGTGAAGCAACCATGTGAAAAACAGCAGCTGCTTTCCAGGTTCGCTTTGTGTTCACGCACACCCCAGCGCGCGCGCTCGGCCGCCGTCAGCTGATGCGGTTAGTATGAAGAGATGCCGTTGGCGGCGGCGAAGCTAACTGAGGCAGATTCTTTGAGGCAGCGAGCGGCGGCAGCGGCGGCGAGCGTCAGATGGGCTGTGACACTCCAAAGCAGCTGCCAAATTGAAACCATTTATCAAAATCTGACACGGGAGATCCCGCCCCAAAAAAGCAGTTTATTTGTAAATGGATACTAATAGCGAGCGCGAGGCGTCTGGCCTCTGATTTACCGCCAGAGTGGGACATCAAACGCCGCCGCCCTCCGCTCTCCGCTTCCTGTCGGCCTTTTAAATATTTATTTATTCAAAAGAAAACTCAATAAGGCGTCCGTTTTTCCACAACGTGTCGGGTCGGTGGCGGAGGGACGTCAGCACCGTTGCGTCACGTGACCCGGTGGTGACAGCTTAACTCCGCCTGTCACTTCTCCTTTGTCTCCGCCCGCCGCGGTGCTGACGGCCGCGTTCTGTTCTGCGACACGGAACAAATTGATTGGTTGTCGGCGTCAGGTGTTGGATTATGGGTGTTGGTGTTTGTTTTTGTGACCGTTGACCTGAACGGAAACCACAGCAACGCAGAAAATAAACAGAAACCAGAGCAACGGAGAAACGAAGGGGGAAAAAATAATAGAAACTACGAAGAAATGAACAATGAAATGGAATCAGCTGAACCCTGACCCCTGACCCTTAACTATAACCTACAGGTGATTTAGGTTCAAATAAAACTAAACTGAAAAACAGCAACTAAAGAAAAAGTGACACAGAACCAGGACCAGAACACCAGAGGGTCCAGTCTAAATAGAACCACGGACCAGAACACCAGAGGGTCCAGTCTAAATAGAACCACGGACCAGAACACCAGAGGGTCCAGTCTAAACAGAACCACGGTCTCTTTTTCTTAATTTTTCCTCAAATGACATAAATTTAACCCTTTAACCCAGAGGTGACAAACATGCGGCCCGGGGGCTAAATTCGGCCCTCCAAAGGTTCCAGTCTGGCCCCTGAGATAAGTTTGTGAAACACATTCTGAATGAATTGTTTAGTTTAAATGTTCAGAATGTTTTTTGTTTTGTTTTTTTTTAATCTGTGTTTTTACTGACTGTGGAGATAAACAGATGTCAAAAAAACAACTGATTTAGAAAAAAGAAAAAGCCAAATCTAAAACTATTGGAACCAAATTGTAATACAAGTTCTTTCTTTTCATTTATTTTTTTACTTAATTGTTTTGCAAATTATTTCATGCCATGTATTATTTTGTAATTATTTATTCTTTTTTTTCATTTTGTTGCTTATTTTGTTTATTTTTCTACATTTTGTTTTTAATTTTTCACATTTTTCTTCAATTTTGTTCCATTTGTGTCCGTGTGTGTTCATGTTACTTATTATTTTGTTGGTTTATTCATTTTTTTGTTAATTTTTATTGACCACTTTGGCTGTTTTTGTTCATTTTGTTGCTTATTGTATTATTTTCATTTTACTGTGGAACTGCTAAAGTCTCAGGAGTTAAAGGGGTAACTAATAAAAATTTACCAAATGAAAAACGACAATTTGGACAAAACTCTGGTTTTTCCATGAAAAGCTTCACAGCTTTTTTTTTACTTCTTTAGTTTTATGACATAAAACTCCAATGGATCATTTTTCAGATGGATTAAAAAAACAGATGTTTGCACATGTTACAACAACAGAAGAAGAGTTTAACACAAACAGGACGTGTGTTTGTTTACAAATACTTGAATCCGTTTCCAGTTAAAAAAAAAAAAAGTCTGATCCAGTGTAATATTAAAATATTGCAATCAGAAAATAAATAAATAAAAAATAAAAGCTGCAATCGGAAAAATAAATAAATCAGCAGAAACAAGAGCCAACGCTGTTTGTTTACTAAGAATGTGTAGAAAAAAGCTGCATCCTTGTGTTGTTATAGTTTCAGATGTGAAGCATAAGGTGAAGCGTGTTGTTGTCCCTCTGATCACTGACCCCCCCCCCCCCCCCCCCCTCTCTCTCTCTTAGGCGGGGGTGTGTTTGGGGATCATTAATTCACAGCCACTTCATGAATGAGCAGATTTCCTCTCATTGAAAATAATGAGCTGAATGTGAAAGTGTTTCCTGTGAACGGACCGAAGCGTGCGTGTCGTTAGCGTTAGCGCAGCTCTGATAACGGCTAATCTGGAGCTCCTCCTGGCCCCACGCTCAGCCCCATCCATATTTTATAGAGAGCAGCGGGGCGGCGCCGGAGCGCTGCTGAGGGTGATTTATCATTGTTAAGGCCGCTGTCTGATGGCTTCTCCTCCAGGGTCACGCTCATCCCTGCTTGCCTCCTCGCACCTCCTCAACCACCCAGCGGCCCCCCGTAATTAAGCCCCTAGAAACCAGGGCCGGAAAATAGAAAAAAAGAGATGAGCAGGAGGAGGGGGAGAAACAGGAGGAGAAGGAGGAAGGGGGAGAAACAGGAGGAGGGAGAGGGGAAGGAGGAAGAAGGGGAGGATGAGGAGTAGGAGGACAATGGGGATGGGAAGACTGGGAGAAAGAGGAGGAGGAAGAGAAGGAGAAGGAGGACAAGGAGGAGGAGGAAGGGGGAGAAAGAGAAGGAGGGGAGGAGTAGGAGAAAGAGGAGGAAGAGAAAGAGGAGAGGAGGAGGAGAATTGGGTGGCAAGAGGGGGAGAAAGATGAGGCGGCAGAGGAGGAGGAAGAGGGGAGGGTGGAGATGGACAGAAGAGCCACCAGGGGCAGCATCATATAGAACATAGTTCTGCTATAGAGGAGGGTTTGTGTAACCATGGCAACCATTTAACCCACAACCTCCATCTAATGTACACACACACACACACACACATATATTCTATTTAACTTAAATTCAGTTTGTATTTAGTTTCTATATATTTATCCCATAATAATCAGCCCTTTAAAAGAACCACAGGCATGAAGGGACATCGATGTTTATAGAAAAAGGACATTTCTTTTTGGAGTAAAAAGGTCAAAACAGGAACTCAAAAAACAAACAGCTGTTTTTCTTCTCATTTTTCTCATTAAAACACAACAACATAATATGGAACTAAATAAAGAGGGTTCGTGTTTGTCCAAAGGTCTGGGACACTTCACAGTGATCAGATATGGACGCTTCACACCCATCAGATAAAAAGTCAAACATGGACAAAATAAACAGAGGAAAATGAAGCTGTGGAAATGAAAACATGTCAAATAATGATTGAAAACAAGTTGAAAGTCAGAGTTTATGGCTGTGGTTTAATGTGACAGTTTGATTATTAGTGTAAATGTTTGTGACAGAAATATTAAAATCATCAGTTGTCAATGTCTTCACTCTGTTTCATTCTTTCATTTACTACGACTGACTCTTAAATAATCAACGGCCTTTAATTAAGTGTCATTAATAAACTCAATAATAATAATAATAACTATTATTATTATTATTATTATTATTATTATTATTATTATTATTATTATTATTATTATTATTATTATTATTATTATTATTATTATTATTATTATAAACTGGTTCAGATGATCAGACCCAGAGGAAACACTGGAGTTTTAGTTGATGGTTGTTTTGTTTGTTTTGTTGATATTTAATAAACAGGGTTAGGGTTAGTTAGGATAGGATTATTCAAGGTAGTGGTAGTTAAGGTTATATTTAGTTAGGGTTAAGGTTAGTATTGGTTAGTGTTAGTAAGGGTTGGGTTTTTGCTGTTTCATATTAAATGTGTTGCAACTAAACACAAATAAAAACCAGATAAATCCACTTTTTTAAGACGTTGATCCTTAAACTGTTGATATATTTGAATGAAAATGAGTTTTTACTTTAGTTTGTAAAGAAA